>OX235262.1:3922326-4085177 GCA_944472135.2 Trichobilharzia regenti | reverse complement strand
CACCTTGACCAGAAGAAATCCGATGAAATGCCCGCAATCGACAGATGGTACCAGTTGATGTTTGTACTGGTAACGACTGATATCACAAGTGCTGTCAAAACTAGAGATTCGATGAGGAAAGTAATATACATGGACATATTCATCGTCCTACAAACCGTGTCAAATTTTAATTGGCTTAGGAAAGAAGCAATACTGCACAGTCAAGATGCATGCATTTATACCTGTCAAGAAAACTGCGATGCGAAAAACTGTTTAACCAACGCGAATAGTTTGATTGATATTACGTATCCGTACGAATGAACTCCAGCTCTCCTACTGTTTCACGCAATACTTGTATTGAATTTATTCCAATATCGAATTACTTTTCACTCATATCCTCAAACGAAGCACATACGTTCTGTGAGGACATTGATGGGGTTATCAGCAAAAAATTTGCTCCTAATATCATCAAAATATATTGCACTGTGTGACTTGATGACAGTCAAATTCCGATTTCCACACTGTATAAACATCCTCTCTCCGAGGAACCTCATATCCACTGACAGACAGTTCACTTCAACTAATCTGTCCTACTCAAATGTAACCGAAGTCAAATATTGCTCACCTAATAATGTAAAACTTAATTTCACAGGAAACTTCTGATTCTGATAGAACGCACTCTCAGAATGGGAAGTTTCCATTTTCCACTCTTTATTCTTCTGTTCACGCTAAACATACTTCATGTTACAGATTAATGAAAATTTCTAGTTAGTGGCATGACAATTAGTTGGAGTTGTTTTCATTCCTATCATTATTATTATTACTATTATAATTATTATAAATATTATTACTCTTCTAATTTTATTTTTCTCGTATGATTTCTCAACTGTCACTGCGATCCCTCTCAAGGTCACAGGTGCTCATTATCTTCATATTCCGATGTGCAAATTACAACGACGAGAGAAGAAAAGTTTTATTATACTAATACTATTTCTACACAGAAAAAGTCGAAACTACTACTTATAATTGTTTGATGTCAGTTTCGATAGTAGTATCGTGTTTTCCAGTGTTTATCAATCTGCTCTCATCACTCAGTTAGACTGAGAGAGATTTACTGGAATGATTTCGCCTGGCTATATTTCTCAATGACGATGGCCGTTTTCAAGTACCGTTATGATGAAACAGTGTTGTGACGATATTTGAAATACGTTTTGGTTATGTGAGAAGTATCTATCTGATTCAGTGTGTGAGCACACTCTTTTCTCTTTGCAATTGCCAACCACAGGTGAACAGGTGAATGGTGTTTTAAAGAAAGCATGAAAACGGCCCACGAATATCATGTGCCATTTTCAGTTGGCGTCGCCCATCGGTAGAGGCTGGTACACGTTTTATCCATTTCATTTCGTTATCCTGACAAGCAAGTAGTGAGTATGTATCATTAATCCAACGGAGCGCAATATTCGAACAGTTAACTATCCTTCTGATTCTGGCTGCATATTCTTTAGAATTTTTGCTAAGATAACTGGTTGAAAACCGAAAAAATATTTTGCTCCGTGAAACCAGGTAAGGCCGCTTCAAGACCACTATCAAACGTGACAAAGTCCTTACTGAACACCGTCAGATTGAAGCTGTAAGTGACTAAGCTTCGAGCTGAGTCAATTGAATTAAGAAAATCCTGTACCAACCAGCATCTACAGCTCCTCCAGAGGAATTTCCAGAGGACACAGAAGACACTGTTGGTGAACATCAGTCCTGAGGAAGAGGAGAATTTCACGAGCCTGAGAAGATATTCAGTTCCTGGAAGGCAGCACCATGGCGTAGAATCCGTCAAGAGTTACGTTTGCAGACGACGTGCGTGAAGAAACAAACAGTTCTGACTGCTGCATGTCTGCACCCGTCCTCTCACGTATCTGAGGTTATCTGTCTGCACATACTGGATCATGGTGTTCTGTGAAGTTTATGGCAAAAACACAGTGAGACTTCGAAAAGATTATAGAAAAATTTGTCGCAATTCGAAATTGGCTAGTCGTTTTAAAGTGGTCACCTGTCAGCCATCAATAAGGCCGAATCTAAGGGAGAGCAATTTACTGCTTCAAAAGAACTTATTGACGATTACATGTGAGAGACATTAGACCAACCATATAAATGTGTGTCAGTATTGCTGACAAATTGTGAGGCTATGAGGTTCCTCGGAGAAAGGATGTAAATACAGTGTGGAAATCGGAATTTGACTGTCATCAAGTCACACAGTGCAATATATTTTGATGCTATTAAGAACAAAATTTTAGCTGATAACCCCATCAAGGTACTTGCAGATGTGATATGCTTCGTTTGTGCCTATGAGTTAAAAGTATTACGATATTGGAATAAATTCGATGCATTTATAGAGAATGAATATGATGCTCGCCAGTGAGTGACTTCCTACAGGATGCAGTTTCCTGGCCTCCGAGTGAGAAATCTTTACCAGGGAGATGGATGGAGTCGGGTGTGAGGCTTGTTGTTCCACTGATGACATTGGTAGGGGTGGCGCTGAATCGCGAGCTGGCAGAATTTGGAATTCATGAGCTGGCCATTGAATCGTGTCCCAGTGGCTGAATGATGTGTGAACACGGCTTGTATCCGGAATGTGGTGAGTTCGAAGCCTGGTGGAGTGTGCGTACTGGCGATGATTCGCAAACTAGGATGAAACAGCTGTCCAGTACTCCCTGGTTTTCAGTGCTTCTCTAACTCACTTCAATCCGTGACCATTGATACGAGAGCTTCACTTCCTTTGCAGCCGATTAGGTAGGCGTCTTGCCATTACTTCTAGGACCGAGCTCGAGTTGAGGTCACTCATGCAATTCATAGAAATCAAGGTATTCTTAAACGTCATCAGATTATCCAAAAACCCAGTAAGTGCCTTGGACTCATCTTGTAGTTGACTTTTGTTACATTTGACAGCTTCGAATACATTCCTTACAATCATTGAAGGTCTTCCAAACCTTTGACGTAATATGCTCATAGTCCCAGCGTATCCGTCATTAGGGGGCATGAGCTTACAGCACTGTATAGCTCTTTAAGCATCTCCAGGGCAATACCTCATCAAATACATCAATTTCAATTCATAACTTAATCATTGAAGTTCTTCTCCGTAAAATGAGTACCATTGTCAGTAACTAAGACATCTGGAATTCCTTCTCGACTAAAAACCTTTCTCAACGCTCTGTGAGTGAATTCGGCATTAGGACTATCTGTAATGATGACTTCTGGCCATCTAGAATAAGAATCCACAATAACTAAAGCATAATATGAATTTAAGAATGGACCACAGTAATCTGCATGAATACGCTGCCAAACCTCACAAGATGCAGGCCACGGTGTCCACGATGACTTCCCATAGGACATTTTATGTAAACACCTAGAACAGCTCTTTGATCTTTTGTTAATGTCAGCATCAATTTCCGGCCACCAGCATGTTAGGCGTGCTAATGATTTCATCTTATCCGCTCCTAGATGAGCAGAATGTAGATCATCCAAAAGTGGAGATCTTAATGTTGGAGGAATAATAATTCTGTCATTCAGACATAGAAATCCTTCAGGATGACTGAAATCTCATCTCTTCGCTTATAAAAGTCTCGAAATCTTCGCTTACACTGAACATTCCAACCTCTTTTTGTTGCATTTATAACGCATCCGTACAATTGGTGTGTCCTACACAGGTAGGAAAATATGTATTTTATCAAATCAGTATTATTAAATATGCTTACTAATCGTACATGTAATTTATCATATTGATGATGCCTGTAAACTGGCGTCCCTCATGTACGAAATGAGAATATATTGTTATCATTTTTATTATTATTATTAATGTTGCCTAGTATTATGTCATATAAATTGTTTTAACTTATGCAAAGTGTGTTTACTATCATTATTCCATTATTCCCCCTTGTATATATATATATATATATATATACTTTTGTGTCATAAGGTGGGAAATGGCGAGATAACACCGCTACCGGAGAAAATCTTAGCAATCAAGTCTATTGAGCCCCCGAATTCGAAAAGGAAATTAAGACAGTTTTTGCGGAGAGCAGCGTTCTACAGCCGATTTGTGAAAAACTTCAACAAAGAAGCAGCTCCGCTCTACCAGCTATTAGGCAAGTCAAAGTTTGTCTGACCGGAAGATTCGCAGAGGGTATTTGACCACATCAAACACCTGATGGATTACCAGAGAATGACGCTGCGACTACCAGTGCCAGGAGAGACGTTCATAGTGTCTACCGATGCTAGCGATTATGGAATAGGCGCAGTACTCAGACAGGGTGACGCAATCGTCGAATACGTCAGCCATGTGTCAACGCACACGGAACAGAAGTATTCGACAATTGAGAAGGAGTGTTTGGCGATTGCGTGGGCGCTAGACAAATGGAGACCCTATTTATTTGGTCAACGGTTCCACGTAGAGACTGAGCATAAGCCGTTGCAGTGGCTGAGAATCTCCAGAGACCCACGTGGGAAGTTGTCACGGTGGATGTTGCGCCTGCAAGAGTATGATTTCGTGATCTCTCATGTTCCAGGAGGACAGAACATGTTACCTGATATGTTATCCAGAACAAAAAGGGGAGACTTAACGGAAATAGCATATGGTGTAAATGCCTTAGAGCAAGACCCAATAAGACTTGTCTAGATTCAAAGATCAGACGAAACCTTGAAAACTGTCATACAAGTGATAACTAACGAAAAAATGGTGAATCGACCCACAGCGAACCGTGAGCTAAATCTCCTACTCAAACAGAGAGACTGGTTGAGCGTGAATGCCCGCGGAATGTTGACGTGGCAAGAGGATGACGGAAGCTGCTTAGCAGTAATACCTCAATGTCTGAGTCAAGAGATGATACAGGAATTTCACCAACTATCTCACACAGGTGTTGCCCTAACGAACGATCTCCTGCGACAAACCATGTACTGGCCAGGTATGAGAGAAGACGTCGAGAAGTATGTAACAGCGTGTACGCAGTGTCAGCTGATGAAAGGTGATCAGTACGTACGACCGTCACTGCGGTCGATCCCAGTGACAACAGTAGGAGACCTCTGGTCCGTAGATGTAATGGGATCTTTACCACAAATGTCCAATGGCAATCAATATCTTCTGGTCATGACAGAACATGCCACACGATGGCTAGACGCAGTCGAGATCCCTGATCAACGCGCAAAAACGGTGACAGAAGCAGTGGTTCGACATATCGTTGCAAATCACGGCGATATTGACAGACCAAGGTCCGTGTTTTGAAAGCGAAGAATTTGAAGGTCGGCTACAAGAGTTGGGTATCAAGAAAATTAGAACAACGCCATATCATCCACAAACGAACAGACTGACGCAGAGAAATAACCGCACACTGAAGGAGTAGCTGGCCACAAAGGGTGGTAACTGGAAGACAGAGCTTCCTCTGATTCTGCTAGCACATCGTGCGTCCGCGCAAGAAACGACGAAGAAAGCACCATTTCGGTTGATGTATGGGAGGCGACCACGACTATCGATACATAACAAGACCTGGCCCCTGCATCAGCATTGGAGTATGGCGGGATGGCGGACGGAGCGGAAAGAAGCCATCAACAAAGTAAAACGAAATGATAAAGTGGACGCTGTGCAAGCCGAACAGAGGGTAAAGGGGAAGGACCTCGCATTCGAGATCGGAGATCACGTCAAATGTAGAGATAGGCGAAACACCAGCGGATACGTGCCAGCGTCGAGAAAACTGCTACCAAAAGGGGAAAGACCGTACACGGTCACCGCGAGACGGGGTCACGTATACACTATCAAAAATGCAAACAGAGAGAAGCGGGTGAACGTCACCGAGCTCCGGAACTGGATACAGAGAGACAAGCCAACTATGACACCAGCACCAACAAGATCAAGCCGACTTCGGTCCAAACTATTTGACGGGGGGACGAGCGTGGTGAGAGCAGCCTGCTAGGCAATTGGTAGACATTAATTTACATAAATGTTTATGTCGTTAATATTGGTCGTGAGAAAATATGAACAAGACTGATTCAACAACCAATCACAGGAGACTTTGTGAGTCGATACATCTGACATATTGATGGATGACCTGACATTCAAGAAACAGCCACAAAGAAATGGGAAATCAACCTTCTCTGAGAAAGAATCAACCAGAAGAATGTGTTGTTTGCTTGAATAAGCTATTATAACGTACAAGAAAAATATATAAATACGTGTTGATTTCCTTAACAAAGGATCTGTTGCCTGACTCTTGCTTTCTGTTGTTACACTCTTAGACATGATCTATTATTTTGGTCAATAACTTTGGGGAATTATTTACCAGTACAGATCACTCCCCCCTTAAGGGGGTTGTGAGGACCCTAAGACAGAACCACTCAGATGTAAAAAAACTCGGTGGTTCCCTTCCAAGCGGCTTGGTGGCTAGCCTACTAGTCTCTTTGCCTTTGCTAATAGGGTGTTTGTACGTCGCTTCCTTGATGTTAGTCGTTGGATCCCGAGCTTCATGTGTTTCTTGTCCAGTGCCCGTCGCACATGGGAAGAAAAACAACAACGCTAAGAACCTTGTTGGGGAAAATTTACCAAATCGGCGTTTTTTTAAAAATTATGTGCATCTTGCATACAGTAAAACGATGCAAAGTTTAGAACATCGAAAAGTATACATCTAAATTTTTTGTGCATGGAAACTGTACGGTTATAAAAAATTGTTTTACTGGTGTTTAGTGATGCTACATCAAAAAAAATTGATGTCTGAAAAGAAACAAAAATAATTAATACCCCAACAAATGAGGTGGGTGAACAGCACCACTTAGTTATGTTATATAGGTGTGAAGGTACTCTGGGAACCTTACGGTACGTCCAGAACGGGTTTTCTTAGGGGGCTCGGCAGAAGATTCCGTAGCTGTCGAAGAGCTAATGACTTCTTCGAAGACTTAACGATCTTAGATTACTCTATGCTAATATGATTACCTCCCAAGTAAGCCGGTTTCAGACGGTCAGGTGCAAGTCGTCGGGCTTCATATGTCACGGGCTGTCTTGAGGTTATGATGTGGTGCACAACATTGCTGGTTATGCACGGTAGGTCGTTAGACGGGAAATTAAGTTCCGAATATTTCTCAAAAATCGGTTGAAGATTTCGATCGAGGATTGCCTTTATTTTAACAAGTGACAAGCTGGGGCATATGTAGGTGATGCCTTCGATAGACAGACTAGTAGTATTGTGAATCAGTCGTTTTTGGCGGACGTCTAGCAGCAAATCATGATGATTATGTAGGTCCGTGCCAATGATTGGCAATGTGACGTCAGCGAGAAGGAAAATCCACCGAATAGGTTTGCGTAAACCTACGTTCAGATAGACGTATTTCCTACCAAAGATTGCGATTGGTTTTCCATTTGCAGCCTGTAAGTTGAAGGTAGGTTCGTTCCGTCGATCTGCTGCTGTAGCAGGAAGGGCGCTGACGTCAGCGCCTGTGTCGACTAAATATCGAGTCTGGCTCATCACATCAAAGTAGGCGGCTAGTGCCACCAGCGACGGTTGCCGCTAAGGCGTGCCGGCGGGATAGTTTCCCACAGACTTTGAGACATTTCCATAGTTACACGGCTTACGGCAGCATTTCGCTGCTTGGCCATAGGTGTTGTGGTACCAGCACTAGTCAGGGTTTTCCAGAGAACGTGCCTTGGACTTAGATTGACCACGTGAATTTCGCCGTTGAGGGGATTTACGACGACTGTCGGAGGAGTTAGAAGGCATGTTTGACCTAAACATTTGCTGGATGGAGTTGCATAACTATATCACTGCAGTATCCTTACTCGAAGTCTGCTTGGCCAACGAGCATATTTCGGTAGCTGGCCGTTTAGTTATTTCTAGAATCTTATCTGCAGAAATAGCTAAGTCATCTATTACAACACCCTGAAATGTCACAAGTACAGTCTGCATGGAATGTGGCAGCTTGGATAAGAAGAGTTCTCTAAAATGACCTTCATCGAACTGACTTTGGCCAATAACCTCTCTCATTCTTGTCAGGATGCTCACGGCTGACTGATGCCCTAACTTGATGTTACGAAACAATTCGTTGAGACGTTGTTGGTCCGTGGGAACGTTTCTCCGGAGGAGGGATGCTTTGAGCAACTCGTACGAGTTACTTAACTCGGGACTCGACATCTGCAAAGTTACGCACTTGCTGAATTCCCGCGGTAGGGCGTGAATAACTGCAAGGAATTGTGAACGTTGATCGGTTATCCCATGCTTACAAAAATCTGCTTCAGCTATCTGAAACCGCGTTTCAGCACTATCTGGCCAGTATAGTACGAGCTGAATGGTTTCAGGAGTTGAGCGAATACGAATGACCTAGGGACTAGGATCGCTCATGACGAAAAGTACGTCGAATAAAATATAGTACAAAAACGAATACAAAAAGGTACTAACTCACCGGGAATATGTGCGTATTTATCGAAGATGAAGTTCGCGGTTGAGCTCACCAGTTTAAAGGTTGACGGTATAGACGTTCTCGAACAGTACTGAGTATATTAACGCAAGATCTTATACCAACAACTTCTAACATGTTTCATTCTCGTTTACCAAAGGCAAATCAAAAGACTACAAAAGATTGTCAAAATTACGAGATTTCTTTCGGAACCAAATCGCAGATTGAAGCGGAAGCTAAGCTAGCTAGTGATCGTGCACGACACTGACACGACAGAATACCAAATGACGGGGATGCTTGACGGGAAGCCTTCAGCTAGAGAAGTCGACTTAAAATCTAAGGGTCAGCGTCCGATTTCCACTGATGATCCTTTGGTCACGATGTAATTCTTCTCTTAGATATACTCCATTTTTATGGTCAATAAATTTATGGAATTATTAAACTGTACAGTGGCAAGTACAGCAGGAACTGACGAGGATGTCAAATCGAGCGAGAATCGGGAAGGCGAGAAACGCGTTCATCAACCTGAAACCAATCCGGAAATTTTCGTCACTCAGCATCAACAACAAAATTCGGATTTTCAATACAAACGTGAAGTCAGTTCTTGTATACGAATGAGAAATTTGGCGGGCGGGTCACAAAGAATATTTCCAACAGCCCGTTGCAGATCTTTATTAACAACTGTCTTCGCTCTACACTGAATGAGGATCAGATGGCCGGCCCGGAGAGAATCACCAACAAGAAATTATAGGAGCAAACAGAACGAGTACCAATCACCCAACAAATATGCAGGAGAAAGTGAAGATGCATTGAACATTCGCTGAGGACGCCGGTTGTTGACATCGCGCGTCAGGCCATCGCTCGAGTGGAACCCGAAAGGGAAGCGATGAGTGTGACGTCCAAGGGTGACATGGAGGAGATCATGTGAGGAGGAGTTGAAACAGCATGGACTAACATGGATGAAGGTGAAAAGTAGAGCAGAAGTAAGACAGAAGCAAGTGGAGACGTGCAGTTGAAGCCCTATGTTCCACTAGGAAAACAAGGGAACAATAGTTATTAATAATAATAGAGAAGCACTGAAAAGCAAAGAATACTGGACAGCTGTTTCATCCTACTTTGCGAATCGTCGACGGTACGCACCCACCAACAGGCTTCGAACTCACCACCTTCCGGTTATAAGGCGAGTTCACATAGCATTCAGCCACTGGGACTCGATTCAATGGCCAGCTCATAAATTCCAACTGCTACCAACTCGTGATTTCGCGCGACCCCAACCAATGTCATCACTGGGACATCCATTCTCACACGCGACTCGATCCACCTCACTGGCCATGTCTTCTCGTTTGTTTGCGTGTGAACACCATCCAAGATTTTACTGTCCTTGAAAATCGCGTTAGCCCATCTTGTTTCGACAGCCTTCTCTATCAATTTTCTCCATTGTCAATCATGTGTCTTTTTGAATTCAATTCATATTTTTAATTTCATCTTTTGTCATATTTTTTCGTAGACATACAACACGCTTTGCGGTTTCTTCCAGGAAATTTCAGATCTAACGAATACTCCATTTTTCGCCTCATTTTACTATAAAGTTTTGTTGTGCATGGTTAATCCGTTTAACTGAAGTACTCATGAAAACGTACAATTTGGTATCTTGTTACCTTCGATTATAGAATTCTAACATTGCTTCATGTTGAATGATTGAAATTCGGTTTAAACAAAGTAACAATTTATTGACGGAATAGCATTTCAGAGTTGAATGGAATTTTCAATTGACTGTGTATTATGCTGGCTATGCTGGACACAGTTAACCAACACACATATTCTCTTAGGTCCTAATTCCTACTGAATGTCTGCAATAAAGTAGGATAATTCATGTTAATTTGGATATCTCATTTTGGATTCTCTCAGGCCCTTGGAATCAATTTCATCACGCTTTATTTACTTTTAACTCCATTAGTGATAATATGAGAGCAATTATTTGTAAGCATGATTTCTAAAGTAGACAAGTTCGATTTACCGTTCTCTCGAAGGAAATACTATTGCATCTTGTGTGTTACTAATCTCAATTAAAACACGAGTCAAAGAAACTCCGTTTACCGATGAAATAAAATGGACATCCGTATATGTAAATAGAAGAAATCATAAAATAAAATAAGGAGTAGAGGTTACGATGAAATAAGAGACATAGCTAACGTTTTCTCTCTGACTAATTATGCTTTCTCTACAGAAAATTGTTTACGTTTTGTGATAAAGTTCATTTTATTTAAAGAAGTGAAAATCACGCCATGACTACGTGGATATCAGAAAACAAATGTACTTGTTTATCTTCTAATCTCTTCTATTCGTTCTTTTTTGAGAAAAAGTTTTCCAATAAGTTGATATTTTCGAGCGAAAACAAAGATTAAGATACTCCAAAAATATGGACTGATTGTCCACAGACATACGACTGTCAATGCAGTTGACTGATCGCCAAGGCTTTCATATTGAAGGCGTTCAACCTGATCATGAAGGTAAATAGCACTGCATATTGGTCTGAGACGATATCTGCTGCTCTTATCGATATTGTGTTCAGTAAGCTACATCGCCAGTTTCTTTATATTGGAAAGAGACCTATCTGATTTTCACTTCCTCTGACTGGTTGTTTATAGCCATGTCGAGTTGTGCGTATCCTGGGGATTGAACAAGCCGGCTTCAAACGCCAAATCACTGAGTTCTCGGAAGTCTATGTAGAGTTCTCCATCCTCATATATATTTCCGAGATCCCTTTGATCCATGTTGTTTGCTACCAGTTTAGAAATCATGCCACCATTTCGAATATTGCCCGTAACTGTGTTCAGCTCTCTTTGCAGATCTTCCTTCTTCTCTTGCTCTGAGTTGCTAGCAGATGCGTAACATTGATTCATTGTACCTCGATGTCATCCCTACTTCCTTTTGTGTTAAACATTCTTGTCATTATCGCGGATGAGAATGGTTCACACTGCATACGGCTGAGTGATCAGACGACAGTCGATTCTTGACTATCCAGTTGAAAGTTTGCAGAGCCCACTTGCATTTCATCTGCTCTCACGTGTTTCTAGAACCTCGATCCGATGTCTTCTCATCTGTCTTGCAACTTGTCACTGAGAAGCTGTTGCGCTTCATTGTTAGTGATATTACTTCTTTCAAATATTGATTATTCCATGATGAACTACTAACTACAGTCTTCCTTTCTTCTATTTAAAAGCACACTGCCTATGTGTACTAGCCAGTCAACAAGTCCGTTACACAGCTTTGAGCTAACTGATCAACCTTCATTCCTCACACGAAATCCTGCTATTATGATCAATCATCGTCTTCATCCATTGCATACTATCTTTGGTTTCACAATCAACTCCCCAGATTTGTCACTGAAATGCTACTTATTTTGTCACAATATAAGTAATCTGTTAATCTCTGTGAAAACTGTGTCCGTCACAGAAGCTACTGTTAATGTTACCGTATAATGAGAGACATAGTTTACCTTTTCTCTCTGACTAATTTTGCCTTCTATAAAGAAAATTATTAACTTTTTTCGATAAGGTTCAATTTTGTTTATGGATGTTACAATTAAGCCATGATTACGTGGACATCAGAAAACAAAATACTTGTATATATTCCAATCTCTTCTCTGAATGCTTTTTCGAAGTAATCTTACTAATTTGGTTTGAGTGTAAATACGTGGCTTATGGAGCATTCCCACAGAATCATGGCTTTCGCTCTCTTATCGTTGGAATTCACCACGTTCATTCTTCTCCTGCCTGTATCTTCATTGCTAGGTAAGCGTCACTTTATTTCTCTGCATGCATGTTGCATGTACATTCACTACGTCAAGTGACTAAAATTTACTTGCGAATTGTGATCGAAAACTGCTCATATAGTACGTGATAATCACTGATTTGTGCGAATTTCTGAACCGCTCCATTCGATCAGATCTATCAGATGTCGATATGAATATCATTGTCTGATGAATCCAATGTCTGACATCACAATTCAATTTTGTCATTTTTCTAACAAATACCAATAACATCAAGTTGCAAATATCTCATGCATTACTGTTGCACGAATTGTGTTCATTGATGATCTCACTTCCATGACTACAAACTCATCTTGAGTCGAATCAGTTTGAAAGACGTGCTGAATGTAGATTCTATAAACTATGTATTCATTCCCTTCGAATTGGTAGATGAGTGATTTTGTATCACTGTCGACAAAGTGATTCGCAAGTGTAATTATTGATGATTGTTCATAAATTCTATTGGATTATTATTATATTTTCTAAATTTTTTGTAGCCTACGGGCTTTCAAAGGAGGATGAGTATATAGGACTAGTTTGTACGATGTCCATTCACATTGAGCAGTAATTTGAGTACTCCCCTTTTCGCCAGTGTGTTGTAATCCAAGTGTTTCTAATTTGTAAATTCTTTCGAAATGTGAAGTTGCTTGTCTAAGAATATTTCCAACAAGCTATTGCAGACCTGTATCAACAACTGTCTTTGCTCTACACTGAATGAGGATCAGATGGCCGGGCCAGAAAGAATCACCAACAAGAGACTATGGGAACAAACAAAACACTCGCTCAGGAGGCCGGTTGTTGACATCGCGCGCGTCAGGCCATCGCTCGAGTGGAACCCGAAAGGGAAGCGGTGAGTGTGACATCCAAGGGTGACACGGAGGAGATCGTGTGAGGAGGAGTTGAAACAGCATGGACTAACATGGATGCAGGTGAAAAGTAGAGCAGAAGTAAGACAGAAGCAAGTGGAGACGTGCAGTTGAAGCCCTATGTTCCACTAGGAACCCAAGGGAACAATGATAATATTAATTATAATCTCTGTCAAATTATATGTGATTGCGAAAGCTGTTGATGAAAGAATGACAGTTGATTTATTTGCAAAATGTTGAACTTCAGACCACTAGTATTTATAAGATGGTGAAACAAACGTGAAATTATCCATTGAATTTCACTTGATTAAACATAAGTAGTAGTAGGAGGAGGAGGAGGAGGGGTATGTGTATTAATTGTAATGATAACAATACTTATAATAATAAAATTAATGATAATAAAATTTTTACTTCATTTGACTTCATTACCACAATGTTCAATGATTGCGGTGTGCGTAAATGGTCATGGACATATTACAGATGACGTGATAGGAGTATTCACCTGTGATGGTTGTAGTTTGCCTCCAATTACAACCCAGTACTATCTTACAGTCAGTCCCCTTAATAAGTTTGAGCAGAGAAATAGGGAACATTTTTCAATGCTGATACGATCTTGTCTCATTTCACTGATTCTCTTCAATCGTGAAAATACTAAACTTAATCAAAATATAAGTTATGAAATTTTTGAACACACTTTTCGCGCAACTTGAAGTTATCGACCTAAAATATAGACAAAATAATTCGCAAAACGATGCAGGTTGACAGATTATTCAGTGTTAAAAGACGAACTACTTGTAGTGCAATAAGAAGAGGAAGGGCGGTTGAGTTCAAATTTCACTTTGAAATAAGGATCGACTGGAGGTGAACAACAAGATGGACGAATAGAGTGAATTGATGCATATTCTGAAGGAGAGATGAAGAGGGTGGGGATGAATTGTACAATCAAATTATGACAGACAACAATCAAGTGTGTTTGCAAACTCAATAGTGAGTGCACCTCGGTGAGTGATAATCAAATTCAAGTGGAATGTTACGCAACCGAGTGAAACACAAAGCCCACGAACAAACAGTTATCATTTCAACTACTCGCAATACTTGAACTAGAAAACCGAATTTAATCAAAGACATCTTTTCGGTAACTCCTCATCAAGCATGTGAACTAGTGGATAATAGCCTAGATGATCACACGATTGTTAACATGATGGCAAACTAATACTGAGTTATAATAACTAGCAACGACCGGATGGTGAGTCAATTATTGTGAGTGTGTAGGTTTGTAGGGGTGATGGGATACAGGAACTATTGTCTCATCACAACGTTTGGTTTGATAATTAACTGTGAAATTAAGGCGCCGTATGATGATGGTAATGGAAGCAAAGATAACAGTACAAGTGAAGATGATATCTACAGAGGAAGAATAACAGGAGCGGAGGACTCTTTTTCGGTAAATTCGGTAAATGTAGGATGAATAATGCAACAATTTGAGCACACATAAGTCGATAAAGACAAGTCAGGCCTATAGCGCACAATGTATTGTGCTTCAACTCCACTTGCTTCTGTCTTACTTCTGCTCTACTTTTCACCTGCATCCATGTTAGTCCATGCTGTTTCAACTCCTCCTCACACGATCTCCTCCGTGTCACCCTTGGATGTCACACTCACCGCTTCCCTTTCGGGTTCCACTCGAGCGATGGCCTGACGCGCGCGATGTCAACAACCGGCCTCCTGAGCGAGTGTTTTGTTTGTTCCCATAGTCTCTTGTTGGTGATTCTTTCTGGCCCGGCCATCTGATCCTCATTCAGTGTAGAGCAAAGACAGTTGTTGATACAGGTCTGCAATAGCTTGTTGGAAATATTCTTAGACAAGCAACTTCACATTTCGAAAGAATTTACAAATTAGAAACACTTGGATTACAACACACTGGCGAAAAGGGGAGTACTCAAATTACTGCTCAATGTGAATGGACATCGTACAAACTAGTCCTATATACTCATCCTCCTTTGAAAGCCCGTAGGCTACAAAAAATTTAGAAAATATAATAATAATCCAATAGAATTTATGAACAATCATCAATAATTACACTTGCGAATCACTTTGTCGACAGTGATACAAAATCACTCATCTACCAATTCGAAGGGAATGAATACATAGTTTATAGAATCTACATTCAGCACGTCTTTCAAACTGATTCGACTCAAGATGAGTTTGTAGTCATGGAAGTGAGATCATCAATGAACACAATTCGTGCAACAGTAATGCATGAGATATTTGCAACTTGATGTTATTGGTATTTGTTAGAAAAATGACAAAATTGAATTGTGATGTCAGACATTGGATTCATCAGACAATGATATTCATATCGACATCTGATAGATCTGATCGAATGGAGCGGTTCAGAAATTCGCACAAATCAGTGATTATCACGTACTATATGAGCAGTTTTCGATCACAATTCGCAAGTAAATTTTAGTCACTTGACGTAGTGAATGTACATGCAACATGCATGCAGAGAAATAAAGTGACGCTTACCTAGCAATGAAGATACAGGCAGGAGAAGAATGAACGTGGTGAATTCCAACGATAAGAGAGCGAAAGCCATGATTCTGTGGGAATGCTCCATAAGCCACGTATTTACACTCAAACCAAATTAGTAAGATTACTTCGAAAAAGCATTCAGAGAAGAGATTGGAATATATACAAGTATTTTGTTTTCTGATGTCCACGTAATCATGGCTTAATTGTAACATCCATAAACAAAATTGAACCTTATCGAAAAAAGTTAATAATTTTCTTTATAGAAGGCAAAATTAGTCAGAGAGAAAAGGTAAACTATGTCTCTCATTATACGGTAACATTAACAGTAGCTTCTGTGACGGACACAGTTTTCACAGAGATTAACAGATTACTTATATTGTGACAAAATAAGTAGCATTTCAGTGACAAATCTGGGGAGTTGATTGTGAAACCAAAGATAGT
Source organism: Trichobilharzia regenti (assembly GCA_944472135.2). Classification (NCBI taxonomy): domain Eukaryota; kingdom Metazoa; phylum Platyhelminthes; class Trematoda; order Strigeidida; family Schistosomatidae; genus Trichobilharzia; species Trichobilharzia regenti. Next base: position 4,069,124 of record OX235262.1, on the reverse strand, counting down.
ATGCAATGGATGAAGACGATGATTGATCATAATAGCAGGATTTCGTGTGAGGAATGAAGGTTGATCAGTTAGCTCAAAGCTGTGTAACGGACTTGTTGACTGGCTAGTACACATAGGCAGTGTGCTTTTAAATAGAAGAAAGGAAGACTGTAGTTAGTAGTTCATCATGGAATAATCAATATTTGAAAGAAGTAATATCACTAACAATGAAGCGCAACAGCTTCTCAGTGACAAGTTGCAAGACAGATGAGAAGACATCGGATCGAGGTTCTAGAAACACGTGAGAGCAGATGAAATGCAAGTGGGCTCTGCAAACTTTCAACTGGATAGTCAAGAATCGACTGTCGTCTGATCACTCAGCCGTATGCAGTGTGAACCATTCTCATCCGCGATAATGACAAGAATGTTTAACACAAAAGGAAGTAGGGATGACATCGAGGTACAATGAATCAATGTTACGCATCTGCTAGCAACTCAGAGCAAGAGAAGAAGGAAGATCTGCAAAGAGAGCTGAACACAGTTACGGGCAATATTCGAAATGGTGGCATGATTTCTAAACTGGTAGCAAACAACATGGATCAAAGGGATCTCGGAAATATATATGAGGATGGAGAACTCTACATAGACTTCCGAGAACTCAGTGATTTGGCGTTTGAAGCCGGCTTGTTCAATCCCCAGGATACGCACAACTCGACATGGCTATAAACAACCAGTCAGAGGAAGTGAAAATCAGATAGGTCTCTTTCCAATATAAAGAAACTGGCGATGTAGCTTACTGAACACAATATCGATAAGAGCAGCAGATATCGTCTCAGACCAATATGCAGTGCTATTTACCTTCATGATCAGGTTGAACGCCTTCAATATGAAAGCCTTGGCGATCAGTCAACTGCATTGACAGTCGTATGTCTGTGGACAATCAGTCCATATTTTTGGAGTATCTTAATCTTTGTTTTCGCTCGAAAATATCAACTTATTGGAAAACTTTTTCTCAAAAAAGAACGAAGAGAAGAGATTAGAAGATAAACAAGTACATTTGTTTTCTGATATCCACGTAGTCATGGCGTGATTTTCACTTCTTTAAATAAAATGAACTTTATCACAAAACGTAAACAATTTTCTGTAGAGAAAGCATAATTAGTCAGAGAGAAAACGTTAGCTATGTCTCTTATTTCATCGTAACCTCTACTCCTTATTTTATTTTATGATTTCTTCTATTTACATATACGGATGTCCATTTTATTTCATCGGTAAACGGAGTTTCTTTGACTCGTGTTTTAATTGAGATTAGTAACACACAAGATGCAATAGTATTTCCTTCGAGAGAACGGTAAATCGAACTTGTCTACTTTAGAAATCATGCTTACAAATAATTGCTCTCATATTATCACTAATGGAGTTAAAAGTAAATAAAGCGTGATGAAATTGATTCCAAGGGCCTGAGAGAATCCAAAATGAGATATCCAAATTAACATGAATTATCCTACTTTATTGCAGACATTCAGTAGGAATTAGGACCTAAGAGAATATGTGTGTTGGTTAACTGTGTCCAGCATAGCCAGCATAATACACAGTCAATTGAAAATTCCATTCAACTCTGAAATGCTATTCCGTCAATAAATTGTTACTTTGTTTAAACCGAATTTCAATCATTCAACATGAAGCAATGTTAGAATTCTATAATCGAAGGTAACAAGATACCAAATTGTACGTTTTCATGAGTACTTCAGTTAAACGGATTAACCATGCACAACAAAACTTTATAGTAAAATGAGGCGAAAAATGGAGTATTCGTTAGATCTGAAATTTCCTGGAAGAAACCGCAAAGCGTGTTGTATGTCTACGAAAAAATATGACAAAAGATGAAATTAAAAATATGAATTGAATTCAAAAAGACACATGATTGACAATGGAGAAAATTGATAGAGAAGGCTGTCGAAACAAGATGGGCTAACGCGATTTTCAAGGACAGTAAAATCTTGGATGGTGTTCACACGCAAACAAACGAGAAGACATGGCCAGTGAGGTGGATCGAGTCGCGTGTGAGAATGGATGTCCCAGTGATGACATTGGTTGGGGTCGCGCGAAATCACGAGTTGGTAGCAGTTGGAATTTATGAGCTGGCCATTGAATCGAGTCCCAGTGGCTGAATGCTATGTGAACTCGCCTTATAACCGGAAGGTGGTGAGTTCGAAGCCTGTTGGTGGGTGCGTACCGTCGACGATTCGCAAAGTAGGATGAAACAGCTGTCCAGTATTCTTTGCTTTTCAGTGCTTCTCTATTATTATTAATAACTATTGTTCCCTTGTTTTCCTAGTGGAACATAGGGCTTCAACTGCACGTCTCCACTTGCTTCTGTCTTACTTCTGCTCTACTTTTCACCTTCATCCATGTTAGTCCATGCTGTTTCAACTCCTCCTCACATGATCTCCTCCATGTCACCCTTGGACGTCACACTCATCGCTTCCCTTTCGGGTTCCACTCGAGCGATGGCCTGACGCGCGATGTCAACAACCGGCGTCCTCAGCGAATGTTCAATGCATCTTCACTTTCTCCTGCATATTTGTTGGGTGATTGGTACTCGTTCTGTTTGCTCCTATAATTTCTTGTTGGTGATTCTCTCCGGGCCGGCCATCTGATCCTCATTCAGTGTAGAGCGAAGACAGTTGTTAATAAAGATCTGCAACGGGCTGTTGGAAATATTCTTTGTGACCCGCCCGCCAAATTTCTCATTCGTATACAAGAACTGACTTCACGTTTGTATTGAAAATCCGAATTTTGTTGTTGATGCTGAGTGACGAAAATTTCCGGATTGGTTTCAGGTTGATGAACGCGTTTCTCGCCTTCCCGATTCTCGCTCGATTTGACATCCTCGTCAGTTCCTGCTGTACTTGCCACTGTACAGTTTAATAATTCCATAAATTTATTGACCATAAAAATGGAGTATATCTAAGAGAAGAATTACATCGTGACCAAAGGATCATCAGTGGAAATCGGACGCTGACCCTTAGATTTTAAGTCGACTTCTCTAGCTGAAGGCTTCCCGTCAAGCATCCCCGTCATTTGGTATTCTGTCGTGTCAGTGTCGTGCACGATCACTAGCTAGCTTAGCTTCCGCTTCAATCTGCGATTTGGTTCCGAAAGAAATCTCGTAATTTTGACAATCTTTTGTAGTCTTTTGATTTGCCTTTGGTAAACGAGAATGAAACATGTTAGAAGTTGTTGGTATAAGATCTTGCGTTAATATACTCAGTACTGTTCGAGAACGTCTATACCGTCAACCTTTAAACTGGTGAGCTCAACCGCGAACTTCATCTTCGATAAATACGCACATATTCCCGGTGAGTTAGTACCTTTTTGTATTCGTTTTTGTACTATATTTTATTCGACGTACTTTTCGTCATGAGCGATCCTAGTCCCTAGGTCATTCGTATTCGCTCAACTCCTGAAACCATTCAGCTCGTACTATACTGGCCAGATAGTGCTGAAACGCGGTTTCAGATAGCTGAAGCAGATTTTTGTAAGCATGGGATAACCGATCAACGTTCACAATTCCTTGCAGTTATTCACGCCCTACCGCGGGAATTCAGCAAGTGCGTAACTTTGCAGATGTCGAGTCCCGAGTTAAGTAACTCGTACGAGTTGCTCAAAGCATCCCTCCTCCGGAGAAACGTTCCCACGGACCAACAACGTCTCAACGAATTGTTTCGTAACATCAAGTTAGGGCATCAGTCAGCCGTGAGCATCCTGACAAGAATGAGAGAGGTTATTGGCCAAAGTCAGTTCGATGAAGGTCATTTTAGAGAACTCTTCTTATCCAAGCTGCCACATTCCATGCAGACTGTACTTGTGACATTTCAGGGTGTTGTAATAGATGACTTAGCTATTTCTGCAGATAAGATTCTAGAAATAACTAAACGGCCAGCTACCGAAATATGCTCGTTGGCCAAGCAGACTTCGAGTAAGGATACTGCAGTGATATAGTTATGCAACTCCATCCAGCAAATGTTTAGGTCAAACATGCCTTCTAACTCCTCCGACAGTCGTCGTAAATCCCCTCAACGGCGAAATTCACGTGGTCAATCTAAGTCCAAGGCACGTTCTCTGGAAAACCCTGACTAGTGCTGGTACCACAACACCTATGGCCAAGCAGCGAAATGCTGCCGTAAGCCGTGTAACTATGGAAACGTCTCAAAGTCTGTGGGAAACTATCCCGCCGGCACGCCTTAGCGGCAACCGTCGCTGGTGGCACTAGCCGCCTACTTTGATGTGATGAGCCAGACTCGATATTTAGTCGACACAGGCGCTGACGTCAGCGCCCTTCCTGCTACAGCAGCAGATCGACGGAACGAACCTACCTTCAACTTACAGGCTGCAAATGGAAAACCAATCGCAATCTTTGGTAGGAAATACGTCTATCTGAACGTAGGTTTACGCAAACCTATTCGGTGGATTTTCCTTCTCGCTGACGTCACATTGCCAATCATTGGCACGGACCTACATAATCATCATGATTTGCTGCTAGACGTCCGCCAAAAACGACTGATTCACAATACTACTAGTCTGTCTATCGAAGGCATCACCTACATATGCCCCAGCTTGTCACTTGTTAAAATAAAGGCAATCCTCGATCGAAATCTTCAACCGATTTTTGAGAAATATTCGGAACTTAATTTCCCGTCTAACGACCTACCGTGCATAACCAGCAATGTTGTGCACCACATCATAACCTCAAGACAGCCCGTGACATATGAAGCCCGACGACTTGCACCTGACCGTCTGAAACCGGCTTACTTGGGAGGTAATCATATTAGCATAGAGTAATCTAAGATCGTTAAGTCTTCGAAGAAGTCATTAGCTCTTCGACAGCTACGGAATCTTCTGCCGAGCCCCCTAAGAAAACCCGTTCTGGACGTACCGTAAGGTTCCCAGAGTACCTTCACACCTATATAACATAACTAAGTGGTGCTGTTCACCCACCTCATTTGTTGGGGTATTAATTATTTTTGTTTCTTTTCAGACATCAATTTTTTTTGATGTAGCATCACTAAACACCAGTAAAACAATTTTTTATAACCGTACAGTTTCCATGCACAAAAAATTTAGATGTATACTTTTCGATGTTCTAAACTTTGCATCGTTTTACTGTATGCAAGATGCACATAATTTTTAAAAAAACGCCGATTTGGTAAATTTTCCCCAACAAGGTTCTTAGCGTTGTTGTTTTTCTTCCCATGTGCGACGGGCACTGGACAAGAAACACATGAAGCTCGGGATCCAACGACTAACATCAAGGAAGCGACGTACAAACACCCTATTAGCAAAGGCAAAGAGACTAGTAGGCTAGCCACCAAGCCGCTTGGAAGGGAACCACCGAGTTTTTTTACATCTGAGTGGTTCTGTCTTAGGGTCCTCACAACCCCCTTAAGGGGGGAGTGATCTGTACTGGTAAATAATTCCCCAAAGTTATTGACCAAAATAATAGATCATGTCTAAGAGTGTAACAACAGAAAGCAAGAGTCAGGCAACAGATCCTTTGTTAAGGAAATCAACACGTATTTATATATTTTTCTTGTACGTTATAATAGCTTATTCAAGCAAACAACACATTCTTCTGGTTGATTCTTTCTCACAGAAGGTTGATTTCCCATTTCTTTGTGGCTGTTTCTTGAATGTCAGGTCATCCATCAATATGTCAATGTATCGACCACAAAGTCTCCTGTGATTGGTTGTTGAATCAGTCTTGTTCATATTTTCTCACGACCAATATTAACGACATAAACATTTATGTAAATTGATGTCTACCAATTGCCTAGCAGCCTGCTCTCACCACGCTCGTACCCCTGTCAAATAGTTTGGACCGAAGTCGGCTTGATCTTGTTGGTGCTGGTGTCATAGTTGGCTTGTCACTCTGTATCCATTTCCGGAGCTCGGTGACGTTCACCCGCTTCTCTCTGTTTGCATTTTTGATAGTGTATACGTGACCCCGTCTCGCGGTGACCGTGTACGGTCTTTCCCCTTTTGGTAGCAGTTTTCTCGACGCTGGCACGTATCCGCTGGTGTTTCGCCTATCTCTACATTTGACGTGATCTCCGATCTCGAATGCGAGGTCCTTCCCCTTTGCCCTCTGTTCGGCTTGCACAGCGTCCACTTTATCATTTCGTTTTACTTTGTTGATGGCTTCTTTCCGCTCCGTCCGCCATCCCGCCATACTCCAATGCTGATGCAGGGGCCAGGTCTTGTTATGTATCGATAGTCGTGGTCGCCTCCCATACATCAACCGAAATGGTGCTTTCTTCGTCGTTTCTTGCGCGGACGCACGATGTGCTAGCAGAATCAGAGGAAGCTCTGTCTTCCAGTTACCACCCTTTGTGGCCAGCTACTCCTTCAGTGTGCGGTTATTTCTCTGCGTCAGTCTGTTCGTTTGTGGATGATATGGCGTTGTTCTAATTTTCTTGATACCCAACTCTTGTAGCCGACCTTCAAATTCTTCGCTTTCAAAACACGGACCTTGGTCTGTCAATATCGCCGTGATTTGCAACGATATGTCGAACCACTGCTTCTGTCACCGTTTTTGCGCGTTGATCAGGGATCTCGACTGCGTCTAGCCATCGTGTGGCATGTTCTGTCATGACCAGAAGATATTGATTGCCATTGGACATTTGTGGTAAAGATCCCATTACATCTACGGACCAGAGGTCTCCTACTGTTGTCACTGGGATCGACCGCAGTGACGGTCGTACGTACTGATCACCTTTCATCAGCTGACACTGCGTACACGCTGTTACATACTTCTCGACGTCTTCTCTCATACCTGGCCAGTACATGGTTTGTCGCAGGAGATCGTTCGTTAGGGCAACACCTGTGTGAGATAGTTGGTGAAATTCCTGTATCATCTCTTGACGCAGACATTGAGGTATTACTGCTAAGCAGCTTCCGTCATCCTCTTGCCACGTCAACATTCCGCGGGCATTCACGCTCAACCAGTCTCTCTGTTTGAGTAGGAGATTTAGCTCACGGTTCGCTGTGGGTCGATTCACCATTTTTTCGTTAGTTATCACTTGTATGACAGTTTTCAAGGTTTCGTCTGATCTTTGAATCTAGACAAGTCTTATTGGGTCTTGCTCTAAGGCATTTACACCATATGCTATTTCCGTTAAGTCTCCCCTTTTTGTTCTGGATAACATATCAGGTAACATGTTCTGTCCTCCTGGAACATGAGAGATCACGAAATCATACTCTTGCAGGCGCAACATCCACCGTGACAACTTCCCACGTGGGTCTCTGGAGATTCTCAGCCACTGCAACGGCTTATGCTCAGTCTCTACGTGGAACCGTTGACCAAATAAATAGGGTTTCCATTTGTCTAGCGCCCACGCAATCGCCAAACACTCCTTCTCAATTGTCGAATACTTCTGTTCCGTGTGCGTTGACACATGGCTGACGTATTCGACGATTGCGTCACCCTGTCTGAGTACTGCGCCTATTCCATAATCGCTAGCATAGGTAGACACAATGAACGTCTCTCCTGGCACTGGTAGTCGCAGCGTCATTCTCTGGTAATCCATCAGGTGTTTGATGTGGTCAAATACCGTCTGCGAGTCTTCCGGTCAGACAAACTTTGACTTGCCTAATAGCTGGTAGAGCGGAGCTGCTTCTTTGTTGAAGTTTTTCACAAATCGGCTGTAGAACGCTGCTCTCCACAAAAACTGTCTTAATTTCCTTTTTGAATTCGGAGGCTCAATAGACTTGATTGCTAAGATTTTCTCCGGTAGCGGTGTTATCTCGCCATTTCCCACCTTATGACCCAAAAGTGTAACGTTCTTCTTGGCAATCTGAGATTTCTCCTTGTAATTGAGTAGACCGAATTCTTCGATGCGTCTTAAGACCGCTTCTGCATGCTCTTCGTGGTCAGTCTCGCTCGTATTGTGTATCACTAGATCATCTCCATAAACTTCGACGTTCCTCGAATTCTTCAGCAGCGACGTTATTAATCGTTTAAACGTAAACGGAGCACCTGCCAATCCAAAAGGCATGCGTTTAAACCAATACTGGTTTTGTCCCACAAAGAACGCCGTCTGATCTTAATCTCTTCGTTCTATTGGCAGTTGCCAGTATCCCGATCGCAGATCTAAGACTGTGAACAGCTTTGCACTTTTTAAGTGACCCAAAGTTTCTGCTATTGTTGGCATCGCGCACGGTCTCAGTTCTGTTATACTGTTCAATTGTCGGAAATCAACACAAAATCTGTATTTCTCGTTGCTTTCCTTCACCAATAGCACTGGAGAACTATATGGAATATCGGCTTCTTCAATAGTATCATCCATCAACATCTCTTCAACCTGTCTCGCAACCTCGCTTTCTAAGTGACACGAGACTCTTCGAGTAAGGAATGGTCTCTTTTTTCCGCTTGTTACTGGAATTTCGTGTCTCACTTTATCACAGTATCCGTGCAGATCTCCCTCCCCATTGAAAAGATGGTCGTATTTGCTAAGTAACTTTGCTACACTTAGAAGTTCAGACGCCGGAATCCCTGCTACCTCAATATTCTCGTGCACGCTGAAACAACCATACTTTGAAAGGACAACCCGTCTCTTCATATTAGTCACTGCATCCACATCTCGCAGAATTCTGCTCCAAGGACTGTTCATTGCAATTCAGGTACGATAAAGGAATGAGAAGGTCATTGTCGTGCACGACAAATACCTAGATTAACTTCCGCTTCAATCCGCGATTTAGTTCCGAAATATATCTCATAATTTGGACAATAGGTTGTGTTAATTTAATGTGCCATTGGTGCGAGATAATAAAACAAGCTAGAATTTGATGGTATAAGAAACCAACGGTCAGAATTAAAGCAAATGCTACATAGAACGTTGAATGAAGAAACATTTTTCAAATCCCTCCTGTTGATGGTGATTGACGCTGGATGAATATATATATATATATATATGTTAACAATGTTTATGAACCAGTATATTATGGTCTTCGTGCTAGATTTTAGATACAACCATATAATAATAAAAGTGATAATAATTTATTCTCATTTTTGTACATTGGGTACGTCAGTTTTCAGGCATCATCGATTCGATAAATTACACATAGTTAGTAAAGATGATATAATAAGGTACATATTTTTTCCTAGCTATGTGAGATACACCAGTTGCACAGGCATGCATAAGTATTGTTTAAATTACATGATTTGCTGTTGCTGTCATTTTTTCTTTACTTAGTGGGAAAAATCTGATAACTAGTGATTCAATGGACGACATCAAGAGATAAGTCAATTCCCTAATATAACAATAAAATGAATCTTATAATAATATACTGTCTTTTAATGCACATGACAGTTGACAGGCTTCATCAATATGATAAATTACATGTACGATTAGTAAGCATATTTAATAATACTGATTTGATAAAATACATATTTTCCTACCTGTGTAAGACACACAAATATCCACATTCTTCATTCTCACACAAAAGTCAAATGGAAGCTAAAATGGTGAGAGCGAAAAGAAGACGAACAACAGCAACGCAAAAGAAAGCAAGAGGAGTCCTTAAGGAATGATTAATAAATATATACATATATATTCTGTTTGGTAAATATGGTTATTTTGATACACTAACTAGTCCGGTTATGCTAAATTTTGTATTATTTGTGAACTAATATCACTGTCCTCTGTAGAAATATTTATCATGTAATTCCAGTAATACTAAAGTTTATAATTGTAGTTTGTTGTAACTACACGTTTAATGAACTTAAAATATCTATGTGGGGTGAAAAAGAGGGTGTAAGAGTCAAAAGTAGAAATGCATCGTCATCTTTAAGCAGTCTGATGACTGAAGAGATGAACACTGGAAGTGTGTTTGCATCACGCACATTAGCTGGTAGTCTATTCCAAATGACTGAAAACTTATTTAAGAAGAAGTTGTACCGCATGTAAGTCTGAGAATGCTCTATGGCAGCTAGGTTGTGATGATTTCTAAGACTGTAACTGATGACAGTGGTAGGTTTAGTTATTGGCTCGGAGGAGTGCAAGAGAAGATTAATTAGCTTGTAGTAAGAGATATAGTTTAGCTTAAGACGTCTTTTCCAGAGTGGTTCTAATCTTAGTCTGTCGCATCGCTCATAGTATTCCAGACCACTTTCTAAACCAAGAGTTCTTGAGGTAAACTGCCGTTGCACACCCTCTAATTTAAGCTTGTCATTTTGTCTGAGTCCGCTAAGAATAAACGGGCAGTATTCTAAGATAGGTTGGACACATACTTTGTATAATAAAACCCTAGTTTCACAACAAAAGAAATTTCGTGCTATGCATCCTATCAGCCTTCGTGTTTTACGTCTGGCATAATCAGTCTGTTCAGCGAACGTTAGGTTACTAGAGTATCTAATACTGAGATCTACGACTGAGTTGAGCTTAGCTAGTTTTCGCCCATTTATTTCAAAAGTTAGATCAAGGTTACTGTTTCCGATACAAATCCAGCCGCATTTCCCAATGTTAAAGTTTAGACAGGATTCAGCACACCACGTTGCAAGGCTACTTAGTTCAAGATGTATTTTAGTAACCATATCGCTTAATTCATGAGTGTAGCAGGAGTAGATGACTTTGAGGTCGTCAGCATATAGGAATGGTTTACCTGAGGTGAACTATTTGCAAATGCTGTTAATGTAGACTGTGAATAAAAGAGGACATAGGACACTACTTTGCACAAGCCCACTTGAGATCTGCCTAGGATGAGAAAATACAGATCCGACTTTGGTTATTTGTACCCTGTTGCTAAGAAATGATTTTAACCAGTTCAGTAGTGGGTTGCGAATTCCACAAGAGTACAGCTTCTCAAAGAGAATACTGTGAGATACCATGTCAAATGCCCTAGATACATCGAGGTAGAGAACAACGACTAGCTTACGTGCTTCGTGACTACTATTGATGCAGTTGAAAATGTCGAAGTGGCAAGTAACGCAGGATCTACTTTTGAGAAATCCGTGTTGCGACCTTGTAACAAGATCTTCCCTAAGTAGGTAGTCTGACGACTGATCTTTTACAATTTTCTCCATGATTCGTGAGATAACTGAGGTTATATTTATGGGTCTGTAATTGCGGAAGTTTGCCTTATCACCAGATTTGTAATGTGGAATTATGAAGCTAGTTTTCCACTCACTAGGGTAAGTGCCAGTGTCCATAGATATTGAGAAGAATTTAAGAAGTAACAAGGGTATAGCACACCCACTGTTTTTGAAAATTATCGAAGCGAGGCCATCCGGCCCCGTACTAGTGGAAGGTTCAAGGCTTTTAATTGCTTGTACTATTAGTTGATTAGTGAACACAATGCTTTCAAGGGAAGAGCTAGTAATGGGGGCGGTTTCGCCAGGCATATGTGTTTCTAAACTAAAGTTTGCAAACCAATCACTGAAAAATTCACAGTTGGTGGCAGGCTCATTGTAGATTACTTCGCCGCGAAGTAAGTAGGGGATTTCTCTCGTCGACTGCATTCGTTTGTTAAGAAGTCCCGTTAGGTTTTAAACTTTGGAGGTACTTTCAAGTGCCGCTAACTCTTCGTCGAGGTCCTTTTGAGAGCGCAGGCGCTTGATAGATTCAAGAGACTCGTGGATTGAGAGCGATAGTGATATATCCTTAGTGGAATAGTACTGTTTCTTCAACTTCCTTAACTTATTGCAGTGTGCCCTCGGAATATATTCGGCTCGGTGTCTACTTAATTTCACTATTTTCTTTGGAGCAACTGTATCCAGACAAAGGGTAACATTCATGTAAAATATGGTTACTACGGACTCCAGGGAGTTAGTGGTGAAATAGTCATCCAATTGACAGAGTCGAATGAGTTCTTGGACTAATCCTCAGTCTATGTGCTTGCAACTACGACATATTGTGCTTCCTGAATCTTGTTTCTTTCCTGTATTTAGTAGTGAGAAAGGCAGAGAGCAGAGTACCATTCTATGGTCACTACTGGAAAATCTGTTACCAACATAGGTGAATACTGGGATTTTGTCATGACAAAAAACAAGGTCCAACATGTTGTCACCACGAGTAGGTGTCTGGATGTGTTGTTGCCATCCATAACAGTCGTTAGTGGCAAGTAATTCGTCGAAGCGTTGGGGGCCGGAACTAGTTAGCCAATTGACTTCTGGAAGATTGAAGTCCCCTGCAATTATTTTGTAATTAGCACTAAACGAGGAGGCGTGTGCAAACGATTTAGCTAATGATGCATCAGTTTCTTTTGTTGCGCTTGGTGCTCGATAAACACAGCCTATGAGAAGTTTGTACTTATCTCCATGCAAGACAACCCAGAGTGAGTCAGGTACCTTATTCAGTATTTCATCTTGCACATTACTGACTACAAATGAGCTATGTATATATATGAGACATCCCCCACTACGCTTGCAATCTCTATTTGCACGGTGTACAGTGTAATCATCGATACCTATATGCACATCAAGTACAGAGAATGAGCACCATGATTCAGTAATCAGAGCTACAGTAAGCTTGGCGAATAATAATAATGTCCTTAGTTCAGATATCTTATTGATTAAGGAACGTGCATTAATCAGTGATATCTTTTCCATAGTTTGGTTTGTAAGGGTTTGTTATGCTTTTACGAGTTGATCACTGATTGATATCAGTTAGAGAACCATTGAAAACCAGGGAGTACTGGACAGCTGCTGTTTCATCCTAGTTATCGAATCATCGCTAGTACGCACCCACTGGGATTCGAACCCAAGACCTTCCGGTTACAAGGCAAGGTCGTATACCACTCAGCCACTAGGACCCTATTCAATGGCTCATGAATTCTAATTTCTACCAATTCGTGATTTAGCGCGACCCCAACCATTGTCGTTGGTGGGACATCCATCCACACACGTGACATCTAATTGGACCTCACTGGTCACGGCTTCTCACTAGAACTCAGGAAACTCCAACCTGTAGCAAGTCACTGGCGAGCATCAGAATAATTTTCTATAGTTTGTTTTGTAAGGGTTTGTTATGTTTTACGAGTTGATATCGTGAATAAGTCACGGGATACTACAAACTGGCTTAAAATGTCACCATAACCTAAATCTATTTGCCCGTCAGCACCGCAAGAGTTTATGAATGATAGGGGGGTCGGACTGGGTGTCTGTATATCGGTGTTGGAGTGCAATGAGGTGGTTCTAGGTGCCATGGGTCATACCAGTGATTCGGTACACCTGGAAAATATACCATGTGTTACTGGATATAAAGGTAGTAGCGGTTGGGCCTGGGGTCAAAAAGCATAGCATCAAAACGTCTACCCATCCGATTGCTATTCGTCATACAGGTACACACATTCGTGTTGTTTTTATTACCTGAAGGAAATTGTGGGGAAGGTGCTTTGGTTGCAAGATTTTTGGGGTTTTGGAGCCTGACTTTCTATAAGGTGGGGCATGCGGAAAACCTCCAGATATACTTATGATTCGAGAGGAGTTTTTCGTAACAAGCGATGGTTTGTTGACATTCTTACTCTCAGCAGGCTTATTGAATACAAAGTATTCTTCCCCATCATGAGTCTCAACACTGGGAAATTTGTTCATCGTGGTGGGGTTACCATGTTTGGGTGAAAATTTCTTAGAACAACTTGCAGAAGTTCTGACTATTTTAACATCTTTCGATGAGGCTTTATTTACAGGACTAGTGGTATCTAAATCAGTTCCTAGTTCCCTTAATTGGCAAGTGTGGTTGTTGTGAAGTTTGCTGGACGCTACTGTCAGCACTAGGTGACTGCTGCTGTGCACGATCCTTAATTGGCGAATCCAAGCTAGAGGAGGTGACCTGGTTTTTACTACGCATTATTCGGCGCTGACACGGTGCTTTATCCTGAGCTACGGCTATAGACTAATAACTGCTATTCAGTCTTAAGTGATCCTGACATTAAGTAAGCTTACTAGGATCAAGGGAATTACTGAATTTCAAAATGATGGGAGGATTAGCCTGATTAAACCTTTTACGAAGTCTTTTGTATTCACATAGAACACTAGCCATGCCTCAACAAATCAGGGTTTTGTGTCTTACAGTCTTCAGAGGCAGAGAATCTGGGACGTTGTTAACTATAGCTTGGTGAGAAGAGGTTGTACGCTTCATCACCTCCACAACCAAGCAGTCAATCAGATTTTCAGCTTTATTTAGGTGGTCTGGAGACATTTTAGGATGCCTTTTTAACAGACAAGCCATTGGGTCTAAATCCGAAAGCTTATTTTGAGTTACATCCAGTAGAGACTTAACCTGGCCAATATCAGAACGGCTTTCCGTGGTATTTGAGATTGGCGGTGACATACTATCAAACTGATCTAATTTTTTCTGAAGTTCACCTACTTGTTTCTTGATATCTTTCACAAAGAAGTTTATTTACACAACTCAGAGTTCTCAAACAGAACATCTTTCGCCTGTATTACAGGAGTGAGATCTGCACTCAAACCATTTTGAGAGCCAGAAGTTGATAGTGTATTACAGGGTGGTAATACAGTTATAACCGAATTCGGGCCACTATCTAAAACATTTGTTGTCAATGTAGTTGGAGATTTCACGATCAATTCATGGCTGTTTTCTCAAACCCAACTCCATATATTTCGCGAGAGTCATCGACACAGCAGTCATCGTCTCATCGGTCTCTGTTCAGAAGTAAGATCAAAAAACTGTCAGAAGTAATATAGTGATTTAATGTTGTAGTATTTCTTCTTAGACCTTACTCTGTGAAAGCAGTTATATGTTGGCGTTAGAATGAAGAATTCTGGAGTTGCCAAACAGTGATTTGGTTTTGGCGTCGATTAATAGTAAGCGATTCTAAAAAATATTCGAGGAACAGTGTGAGGCACAGCGTTGCCAGAGCTAGAAATTAATGGTTCATGAGATTTGTCTGACAGTTTATGACAGATGGATAGTCTACATCCATTCTTCCTGAAGCCTCCCAGTCTTCTCTCAAAAAGCGTTATCTTAAAATTTTCCGAAGTTTAGAAAAAAAACTTAATTGAATGAGTGTTACGGTCATGACTGGTGCTTTTTTGTCTGGAATTATAAATAGAGGCAAAACAAACAACAGGTGTATCCTCTAAGTTCAAACATCAAATGGGCCTATGATTTCTGAAGCTCTTACATGGGAACTAGCACTGGTATTACTTGCAAACTCACTTAGTGTGTCATTAAGTGCCCTTTCGAAGGAGGCCGATTTGCTTGCTAGTCACATTTCCTGAGGTAGTCTGTTCCATATTTGGGCATACCTAATCAAGAAAAGCTTTCTCCTGGTGGCTGTTTCACATTTCTCTGAAGCCACTGTACATTTAGTGTGTCTGAGGTTATATCCAGTGTCTTCTGAGAACCGAGTATACTTAGCAGGAATATACACATTGTGGTTAAGAAGCTTGTAGAAGAGTACCAGAGGTTTGACTCATTTTTATTTAGTCTAGTACACTGACAGGGTGTACTTAAGAGGTTTGCTGCTCTTAACAAGGAGTGCTGAACCGACTTTATGGGCTCATTGTCAGGTATGTTGTACACTATGGCGTTCTGATTAGAAGCAAGTCTCTTAACAACTTCGCTCGACAAGTAGTCCATAGCGTTTTCTTGCTCCTTAGCATGTTCCACTTCAGCATCGGTTGGTTTAGTCCTGAGCTTGAAGAGTTTTAGGAAAGTGAGATCCTCCAGTACTTTTTTAAGATGGTACCAGGTCAAGTAGATTTAGTTTCGTCCTGAGTTCACTTATTCGTAGCTGCATGTCGTTTATGATGTAGACTAATTTAGTAATCTCTGCCTTTTCTGACAGGATATCTTCCACCTGTATTACAGGGGTTCGCATTATGTTGGAGCCATTTGTATCGGGTGTACCACTAATTGCAGCCAATTTAATGGGTGATAATGTGTTACTCGATAAGCTTAGGCTATTTTCTAAATTACTAGTGTTTCTAAGAACACGCTTTTTAAAGCTTTCGCCAATTATTATCATTGGTGATAATATAGCTGAACCGAAAAATGAATATCAGCGAAAACACATGCAAAAGTTTCACCAGATTCGAACGTACCGCGGCTTATGTAAGACACACCAATTGTATAAGCATGGATAAGGAATATATAAATTACATGATTTATGGTTGAATTACATGGTTGCTGTCTTTTTGTCTATAGGTTGTGGGGGAAATTTGATAACTTGTGATTCAATGGACCACATGGCTTTTTGGCCTTTCTTTTAAAATTGGTGACATTTTTGCACGTGTTTGCTCTGAAATTTATTCACTGCTTATTGCCATATCATTCTTTAAATTATGGTCCAAATCTCTAAACAACGTGTTCTCAGAAACACAGTTGTTTTTGATAGTGGCTCAAATTCGGTTATATCTGCGTTACCGCCGTGAAATACCGTATCAATTACTAGCTCTCAAAATGGTTTGAGTGCAGATCTCACTCCTGTAATACAGGCGAAAGATGTTCTGTTTGAGAACTCTGAGTTGTGTAAATAAACTTCTTTGTGAAAGATATCAAGAAACAAGTAGGTGAACTTCAGAAAAAATTAGATCAGTTTGATAGTATGTCACCGCCAATCTCAAATACCACGGAAAGCCGTTCTGATATTGGCCAGGTTAAGTCTCTACTGGATGTAACTCAAAATAAGCTTTCGGATTTAGACCCAATGGCTTGTCTGTTAAAAAGGCATCCTAAAATGTCTCCAGACCACCTAAATAAAGCTGAAAATCTGATTGACTGCTTGGTTGTGGAGGTGATGAAGCGTACAACCTCTTCTCACCAAGCTATAGTTAACAACGTCCCAGATTCTCTGCCTCTGAAGACTGTAAGACACAAAACCCTGATTTGTTGAGGCATGGCTAGTGTTCTATGTGAATACAAAAGACTTCGTAAAAGGTTTAATCAGGCTAATCCTCCCATCATTTTGAAATTCAGTAATTCCCTTGATCCTAGTAAGCTTACTTAATGTCAGGATCACTTAAGACTGAATAGCAGTTATTAGTCTATAGCCGTAGCTCAGGATAAAGCACCGTGTCAGCGCCGAATAATGCGTAGTAAAAACCAGGTCACCTCCTCTAGCTTGGATTCGCCAATTAAGGATCGTGCACAGCAGCAGTCACCTAGTGCTGACAGTAGCGTCCAGCAAACTTCACAACAACCACACTTGCCAATTAAGGGAACTAGGAACTGATTTAGATACCACTAGTCCTGTAAATAAAGCCTCATCGAAAGATGTTAAAATAGTCAGAACTTCTGCAAGTTGTTCTAAGAAATTTTCACCCAAACGTGGTAACCCCACCACGATGAACAAATTTCCCAGTGTTGAGACTCATGATGGGGAAGAATACTTTGTATTCAATAAGCCTGCTGAGAGTAAGAATGTCAACAAACCATCGCTTGTTACGAAAAACTCCTCTCGAATCATAAGTATATCTGGAGGTTTTCCGCATGCCCCACCTTATAGAAAGTCAGGCTCCAAAACCCCAAAAATCTTGCAACCAAAGCACCTTCCCCACAATTTCCTTCAGGTAATAAAAACAACACGAATGTGTGTACCTGTATGACGAATAGCAATCGGATGGGTAGACGTTTTGATGCTATGCTTTTTGACCCCAGGCCCAACCGCTACTACCTTTATATCCAGTAACACATGGTATATTTTCCAGGTGTACCGAATCACTGGTATGACCCATGGCACCTACAACCACCTCATTGCACTCCAACACCGATATACAGACACCCAGTCCGACCCCCCTATCATTCATAAACTCTTGCGGTGCTGACGGGCAAATAGATTTAGGTTATGGTGACATTTTAAGCCAGTTTGTAGTATCCCGTGACTTATTCACGATATCAACTCGTAAAACATAACAAACCCTTACAAAACAAACTATAGAAAATTATTCTGATGCTCGCCAGTGACTTGCTACAGGTTGGAGTTTCCTGAGTTCTAGTGAGAAGCCGTGACCAGTGAGGTCCAATTAGATGTCACGTGTGTGGATGGATGTCCCACCAACGACAATGGTTGGGGTCGCGCTAAATCACGAATTGGTAGAAATTAGAATTCATGAGCCATTGAATAGGGTCCTAGTGGCTGAGTGGTATACGACCTTGCCTTGTAACCGGAAGGTCTTGGGTTCGAATCCCAGTGGGTGCGTACTAGCGATGATTCGATAACTAGGATGAAACAGCAGCTGTCCAGTACTCCCTGGTTTTCAATGGTTCTCTAACTGATATCAATCAGTGATCAACTCGTAAAAGCATAACAAACCCTTACAAACCAAACTATGGAAAAGATATCACTGATTAATGCACGTTCCTTAATCAATAAGATATCTGAACTAAGGACATTATTATTATTCGCCAAGCTTACTGTAGCTCTGATTACTGAATCATGGTGCTCATTCTCTGTACTTGATGTGCATATAGGTATCGATGATTACACTGTACACCGTGCAAATAGAGATTGCAAGCGTAGTGGGGGATGTCTCATATATATACATAGCTCATTTGTAGTCAGTAATGTGCAAGATGAAATACTGAATAAGGTACCTGACTCACTCTGGGTTGTCTTGCATGGAGATAAGTACAAACTTCTCATAGGCTGTGTTTATCGAGCACCAAGCGCAACAAAAGAAACTGACGCATCATTAGCTAAATCGTTTGCACACGCCTCCTCGTTTAGTGCTAATTACAAAATAATTGCAGGGGACTTCAATCTTCCAGAAGTCAATTGGCTAACTAGTTCCGGCCCCCAACGCTTCGACGAATTACTTGCCACTAACGACTGTTATGGATGGCAACAACACATCCAGACACCTACTCGTGGTGACAACATGTTGGACCTTGTTTTTTGTCATGACAAAATCCCAGTATTCACCTATGTTGGTAACAGATTTTCCAGTAGTGACCATAGAATGGTACTCTGCTCTCTGCCTTTCTCACTACTAAATACAGGAAAGAAACAAGATTCAGGAAGCACAATATGTCGTAGTTACAAGCACATAGACTGAGGATTAGTCCAAGAACTCATTCGACTCTGTCAATTGGATGACTATTTCACCACTAACTCCCTGGAGTCCGTAGTAACCATATGTCAGTCTCGTCTCATAAACCGTTAATGCTCAGCTCTCGCTACGCTCGGGCCCACGCTGTTCTTAGAAGATTTCTCAGAATCGCTTAGTTATAATGGACGCAAAAACCAAAACACCGATCTGCCGTTTGATATTTCTGTATTGTTACACCAACATATAAAAGGAATAAGCGAACTAAGCAAACTAAGGTCTGAAAACATATATTACAATAATAAATCTCTGTATTACTTCTGACGATGTTTCACTCTTCTTTCTGAACAGCGACCGATGATACGATGACTGTCGTATTGATGCCTCCGCGAAAATCGGGGAAGTTGATTTTAAGCAAACAACCAAGAATTGATCGTTCAATCTTCAACTCCATTGACACTCCCCGGCAAAAAGGGATCCAACCCTTTTTTCCTTCACGATCAATGCACGTTGACTTGGATGCCATTGCGAGAACCTGGGTCACACGGACAGAGCTGAAATGGAAAACAAACAGGAAAGCCAACACACCACAAGCATACCCACAGCACAATCTCACACATCGCTGACGACCTGCGCCTCCAGACAGAGACCTCCTCTTGACATCTTGCAACACAATCGCCACTTACTAGAATGACTCTTGCAGAATGCAACGTGACCATAGCAGCACCTCAGGATACTCTTCAAGCATCCTCTTTTTTATTCACTATCAATTATCACTGAAATCACTTGTCACTCATTCTGCCTCAGTTCTAGTAGCGGTGACGCATGCGAGCCTCAGCCGTTTACACTCTTTCTCCCCGGCGTGTGGGACCGCAGCTAACAATTATCTCCGTGTGCATTTCATTCTCAGAAATAGCCTCCCCGGCGTATACGACCCATCTGCTGCCTTTAACATCAATCAATTCATTCATGGATGTAGAAGACTCGAAACAACTTCAGAAATAATCACGACGAAAATTTTAACAAAATTACGCAATAACAACAAGACACGAAAACAACAAGTAAACACAATGAATCCAAAATACACCAATTGATATGACACACCACACGTATATACAAATAGTACAAACAACCTCGCCGATCATCTCTTGGTGGAATTCCTTTGAAGAATTGCAGGACTTACACCAGTACGCCTACAACCCTTCTCAGGTTGACGATTGTAATTTGTGGAATGTAAGGACACAAACAAGATTAACCAACAATTACATCAATTGGATCTCACACAAATATTTAACACAAACATATGTACAATCAACACATCAAATGTTGTGGATTCTGACACGACAAACTACCCTTGAAGAACCGTAGGACTTACAGCAGTACGCCTACATTCCTTCTCAGGTTGATGATCCAAGTGGAAGTCGTCCGGACACAAACAGAATTACTAACAGCTAGATGACAGATATCAATTCAGTATATACAATGTGAACATATGTACAAAATCACACACCAAGCACATTGGACTGCTCATTGATGCGCTACCCTTTGAAGAATTGTAGGACTTACACCAGTACGCCTACAACCCTTCTCAGGTTGACGCTCTAGGTTGGAAAATCGTTGCAGAGTTCATTTGCTGACTTCCTTCCATCAGGTATATCCTCAAATCTGAACGGTAACACGCTCATGCCATTGTATCGTAGAACATAGATGACGAACAAGCACACGACGTATCTGGTCAACCAAGCGTAGGCACAGAGTAATTTACACCAAAGATAATAGCATTCAAATAGTAACTTGAAACTAGAAATGCCTTTATTCGTGCAAGTCAATTTAACAATTACTCTCTCCTTTACACTTGGCTTATTCTCACTAAACTGAGCAATATCTTTCGTCTTTTCAAACGCACCAATACTATCATAGTCATTGCAGAAGATACTTGAGTTCATGGGCATCTGTTTCATTGTGGATGAAAACACCAACGATGACTGAGTGACACAAGGTGATGAACTTAGCGGTGGATCAGAAGCTGCTGTAGTTCGGCTGTCAGATATTTGTCTAACTGCAAGATTACTACCACTGCTGTCCTTTAATATTAGTTCGGGTTTAGCACTACCATCTGATGATAGGTGGGCTACACGCTGATCACTCACACTGACGGTCTCACAAATATCCATAACTTCTGCAACTGCATCTGCATTTATTTCTACTTCACGTTCAAGTTGTACAGAAACTTTGTTCAACTAAGCAGTAGTAGGCGTATCCCTCATCTCATCATGATCAACCAAAGACAACTGTGAAATATCATGATAATTATCACGAATACTCACTTTACCGTCAACTTCATCATTTTCAAACTCTTTAATAACAGAAGTAGACAATTTTGGTTCCTCCTCACAAATCATTAAAGGTTTTGTATCTTCACTCTGACTAGTTATACTTTGTAAACTTTTGGAGTCAGAACTGCACTCTGAAGCAGTAACTCTATTCTGTGACACTCTATTCAACAACGGCTTACCAGTTGCAACTACAGACTTCTTCACAACACCGTTATCGTCACACAATTCGGAGTCAGACCTGGAGTTTACATTTAGCTTATCACTGAACTTGCTCACTGGTTCACAGTTCACTTCTGTATGCACTTCTTGAAAACGTGTGAAACACAACCGTGTTTCTCTTGCATCTTGCAACTTATCTGTTGACGATGTACTACGAAACCTGTTGGACTCATTAAGTTGACAAATTCTGGCGGTACGTTCGAAATTGTTGACATTTTTGCACGTGTTTGCTCTGAAATTTATTTACTGCTTATTGTCATATCATTCTTTAAATTATGGTCCAAATCTCTAAAAAACGTGTTCGTAGAAACACAATTGTTTTAGATAGTGGCTTAAATTCGGTTATAACTGCATTACCGCCTGGTAATACAGTATCAACTACTAGCTCTCAAAATGGTTTGAGTGCAGATCTCACTCCTGTGATACAGGTGAAAGATGTTCTGTTAGAGAACTCTGAGTTCTGTAAACTAAACCTCCTTTTGAAAGATATGCAGAGGCAAGTAAGTGAAATTCAGAAAAAATTAGATCAGTTTGATAGTATGTCACTGCCAATCTCAAATACCACGGAGAGCCGGTCTGATATTGGCCAGGTTAAGTGTTTACTGGATGTAACTCAAAATAAGCTTTTGAATTTAGACCCAATAGCCTGTCTTTTAGAAAGGAATCCTAAAATATCTCCAGACAACCTAAATAAAGCTGAAAATCTGATTGACTGCTTGGTTACGGAGGTGATGAAGCGTATAACCTCTTCTCACCAAGCTATAGTTTACAACGTCCCAGATTCTCTGCCCCTGAAAACTGTAAGACACAAAATCCTGATTTGTTGCGGCATGGCTAGTGTTCCATGTGAATGCAAACGACTTCGTAAAAAGTCTAACCAGGCTAATTGCCCAATCATTTTTAAATTCAGTAATTCCCTTGATGCTAGTAAGTTTACTAAATGTCAGGATCACTTAAGACTGAATAGCAGTTATAAGTCTATAACCGTAGCTCAGGATAAAACACCGTGTCAGCGCAGAATAATGCGTAGTAATAACCTGGTCACCTCCTCTAGCTTGGATTTACCAAATAAGGATCGTGCACAGCAACAGACACCTAGTGCTGAAACTAGCATTCAGCAAACTACACAACAACCACACTTGCCAATGGAACTAGGAACTGATTTAGATACCAGTAGTCCTGTAAATAAAGCCTCATCGAAAGATGTTAAAATGACTAGAACTTCTGCAAGTTGTTCTAAGAAATTTCCCCCCAAACGTAGTAACCTCACCACGATGAACAAATTTCGCAGGGTTGAGACTAATGATGGGGAAGAATACTTTGTATTCAATAAGCCTGCTGAGAGTAAGAATGCCAACAAACCATCACTTGTTACGAAAAACTCCTCTCGAAACATAAGTATATCTGGAGGTGTTCCGCATGCTCCACCTTATAGAAAGTCAGGCTCCAAGACTCCTAAAGTCTTGCAGCCAAAGCACCTTCCTTCACAATTCCCTTTAAGTTATAAAAACAACCCGAAGGTGTATACCGGTATGACGAATAGCAGTTGGATGGGTAGACCTTTTGATGCTATGCTTTTTAACCGTCAACCTAGGCCCAACCTGTACTACCCTTATATCCAGGAACACATGGTAAATTTTCCAGGTGTCCCGAATCACTGGTACGACCCATGGCACCTAGGACCACCTCATTGCACACCAACTCCGATGTGCAGACACCCAGTCCGACCTCCTTTTCATTCATAAATTCTTGCGGTGCTGACGCACAAATAGATTTAGGTTATGGTGACATTTTAAGCCAGTTTGTAGTATCCCGTGACTTATTCACGATATTGCTAATTAATGCACGTTCCTTAATCAATAAGATATCTGAACTAAGGACATTATTATTAGTCGCCAAGCCTACTGTAGCTCTGATTACTGAGTCATGGTGCTCATCCTCTGTACTTGATGTGCATATAGGTATCGATGATTACACTGTACACCGTGCAAACAGAGATTGCAAGCGTGGTGGAGGATGTCTCATATATATACATAGCTCATTTGTAGTCAGTAAGGTGGAAGATGAAACAATGAATAATGTACCTGACTCACTCTGGGTTGTCTTACATGGAGATAAGTACAAACTTCTCATAGGCTGTGTTTATCGAGCACCAAGCGCAACAAAAGAAACTGATGCGTTATTAGCTAAATCGTTTGCACACGCATCCTCGTTTAGTGCTAATTACAAAATAATTGCAGGGGACTTCAATCTTCCAGAAGTCAATTGGCTAACTAGTTCCGGCCCCCAACGCTTCGACGAATTACTTGCCACTAACGACTGTTATGGATGGCAACAACACGTCCAGACACCTACTCGTGGTGACAACATGTTGGACCTTGTTTTTTGTCATGACACAATCCCAGTATCCACTATGTTGGTAATAGATTTTCCAGTAGTGACCATAGAATGGTACTCTGCTCTCTGCCTTTCTCACCACTAAATACAGGAAACAAACAAGACTCAGGAAGCACAATATGTCGTAGTTACAAATATACAGACTGGGGATTAGTCCAAGAACTTATTCGACTCTGTCAATGGGATGACTATTTTACCACTGACTCCCTGGAGGCCTTAGTAACCCTGTTTTACAGGAATGTTACCCTTTGTCTAGATACAGTTGCTCCAAAGAAAATAGTGAAATTAAGTAGACACCGAACTGAATATATTCCAAGGGCACACCGTAATAAGTTAAGGAAGCTGAAGAAACAGTACTATTCCACTAAGGACATATCACTATTGCTCTCAATCCACGAGTCTCTTGAATCTATCAAGCGCCTACGCTCTCAAAAGGACCTCGACGAAGAGTTAACGGCACTTGAAAGTACCTCCAAAGTTTATAACTTAACGGCACTTCTTAAAAAACGAATGCAGTCGGCGAGGGAAATCCCATACTTACTTCACGACAAAGTAATCTACAATGAACCTGCCACCAACTGTGAATTTTTCAGTGATTGGTTTGCAAACTATAGTTTAGAAACACATATGCCTGGCGAAACCGCCCCCATTACTAGCTCTTCCCTTGAAAGCATTGTGTTCACTAATCAACTAATAGTGATAGGGCAAACGTCCGCAATTACAGACCCATAAATATAACCCCAGTTATCTCACGAATCATGGAGAAACTTGTAAAAGATCAATTGTCAGACTACCTAATTAGGGAAGATCTTGTTACAAGGTCTCAACACGGATTTCTCAAAAATAGATCCTGCGTTACTTGCCACTTCGACTTTTTCAACTGCATCACTAGTAGTCGCGAAGCACGTAAGCTAGTCGTTGTTCTATACTTCGATATATCTAGGGCATTTGACATGGTATCTCACAGTATTCTCTTTGAGAAGCTGTACTCTTGTGGAATTCGCAACCCATTACTGAACTGGTTAAAATCATTTCTAAGCAACAGGGTACAAATAACCAAAGTTGGATCTGTATTGTCTCATCCTAGGCAGATCTCAAGTGGGGTCGTGCAAGGTAGTGTCCTAGGTCCACTTTTATTCACAGTCTACATTAACAGCATTTGCAAGTGCTTCACCTCAGGTAAACCATTCCTATATGCTGACGACCTCAAAGTCGTCTACTCCTGCTACACTCATGAATTAAGCGATATGGTTACTAAAATACATCTTGAACTAAGTAGCCTTGCAACGTGGTGTTCTGAATCCTGTCTAAATTTTAACATTGACAAATGCGGCTGGATTTGTATCGGCAACAGTAACCTTGATCTAACTTTTGAAATAAATGGGCGAAAACTAGCTAAGCTCAACTCAGTCGTAGATCTCGGTATTAGATACTCTAGTAACCTAACGTTCGCTGAACAGACTGATTATGCCAGACGTAAAACGCGAAGGCTGATAGGATGCATAACACGCAATTTCTTTTGTTGTGAAACTAGGGTTTTATTATACAAAGTATGTGTCCGACCTATCTTAGAATACTGCCCGTTTATTCTTAGCGGACTCAGACAAAATGACAAGCTTAAATTAGAGGGAGTGCAACGGCAGTTTACCTCAAGAACTCTTGGTTTAGAAAGTGGTCTGGAATACCATGAGCGATGCGAAAGACTAAGATTAGAACCCCTCTGGAAAAGACGCCTTAAGCTAAACCTTATCTTTTACTACAAGCTAACTAATCTTCTCTTGCATTCCTCCGAGCCAATAACTAAACCTACCGCTGTCGTCAGTTACAATCTTAGAAATCATCACAACCTAGCTGCTATGGAGCACTGTCAGACTTACGTGCGGTACAACTTCTTCTTAAATAAGTTTTCAGTCATTTGGAATAGACTACCAGCTAATGTGCGCGATGCAAACACACTTCCAGTGTTCATCTCCTCAGTCACCAGACTGCTCAAAGATGACAATGCACTTTTGCGCCTGACTCTTACACCTTCTTTTTCACCCTACATAGATATTTTAAGTTGTTTAAACGTGTAGTTACAGCAAACTACAATTATAAATTTTAATATTATTGGAACTAGATGATTAACATTTCTACACAGGACAGTAATATTAGTTTACACATAATATAAAAGTTAGCATAACGGGACTAGTTAGTTTGTGTACCAAAATAACCACAGTTACTAAACAGAATATATATGTATATATTTATTAATCACTCCTTAAGGACTCCCGTTGCTTTCTTTTGCGTTGCTGTTGTTTGTCTTCTTTTTTCTCTCACCATTTCAGCTTCCATTTGACTTTTTGAATGAGAATGAATAATGTGGATATTTGACCATTTACAATGACAAATGATCTGCAAACATTATTGGTCCCGTATCTTTCAGTTGCCTGGTTAATAACGAATTAACTTTCTCCACGACGCAACCTGGATCACATTTGTGGAATATACTCTTATACCAATGGAAAAGTATCAATTTGTAATACAACGTCACGATTGTAGCTTATAACATAACTGATCGTATCTGTAAAAATAGCTTCCTTATTACCCAATTTGGATATAAATCAAATCAAAAATAAGATTCGGATTTGTACACACCCAAGTTATATTGAGGAATTACTTCAAGCTTTATTTTTTCCCAAGTATTTTTAATCCATCCAAAACTTACTTGGGTTTTTTTGTTAATGCGAAGACAATATTCCTATATTTCATGATGTGCTCCATTGAATGACTTGTTATATTGTGGAATAACTTCAAGCTTTATTTTTTCCCAAGTATTTTTAATCCATCCAAAACTTACTTGGGTTTTTTTGTTAATGCGAAGTTAATATTCCTATATTTCATGACGTGCTCTATTGAATGACTGGTTATCATATTGTTCCCACAGACCTAAAACAAAAACGCCAGCAACCATGTAACTTAACCATAAACCGAATTTATGAAATTTAATTAATGCTTATCCATGCCTGTATATTTGGTGTGTCCTACACAAGTAGGAAAAAATGTGTATTTTATTAAAACATTATTATTAATTATGATTGCTAATCGTATGTGTAATTTATCATATTGATGATGCCTGTAAACTGGCGTCTCTCATGTACAAAATGAGAATATACTATTATTATTATTATTATTATATGCATTACTAGACATCATGGTGCCTTCTCGATATCCACCTCTCTGAGGCTTATTCGTCATCAATGAGTGCGTTTTACCCTCAGACTGCTCTATTCTATGGGCGAGATCTAACAGACTGGAAAACTTGCTCATAGATTGATTGACACTAGTATTTACCAGTTTCAGGATATCATCAAACTTCGGCTCGATACCCTCATCCTCCATACGGGAGCTTATCTTCACCCACTTCCTTTGCAGTCGAGTAGGTAGACGTCTTGCTATTACTTCTAGTATAAAACTCGAGTTGAGGTCACTCATGCGATTCATCGAAATCATTCCATTCTTGTAAATCAGCAAATTATCAAAAACTCAGTGAGTGCCTGGGAGTCATCCTGTAATTGACCACCATTACCCTCAACAGCCTCGAATAATTTCCCTGCAATCATCGAAGGTCTTCCGAACCTTTGACGTAATATGCTCATAGCCTCGTAGTAGCCCTCTTTTGGCTTCATAAACTTACAACACTGTATAGCTCTTGCAGCATCTCCAGTGCAATATCTCATCAAATACATTAACTTCAATTCCTCATTTAATAAAAAACCACTCAACATGATCTCAAACTCCTTTACAAATTGTAAATAATCGGCCGGGTTTCCATCAAAACACCGTGGTTCAAACTTAGGTAGTTTGATGTTCCTATCATCCCTGAACGGCGAAACAGTAACATCAACCATGTCATGCTTAACATCAGACACATCGTTACAAGTAACAGACAAGTCACCATGACTTACTTTCCTGTTTGCATCCAAGACACTCTGTCCCTTCTTTGACCCAGGCATTGTTGAACTTGACCGAATTCCAAAAAAGTTCCAGATATTGCTTGTTCAAAGAGGACTTGACCGGCACCAGGAAAGATGAACGGTGACTATCCAAACTTTCACCAACTGTTTGAATCCGCCAGATCTGTTTCAATCGTCAGAAACTGTCAGTCTCGTCTCATAAACCGTTAATGCTCAGCTCTCGCTACGCTCGGGCCCACGCTGTTCTTAGAAGATTTCTCAGAAACGCTTAGTTATAACGGACGCAAAAACCAAAACACCGATCTGCCGTTTGATATTTCTGTATTGTTACACCAACATATAAAAGGAATAAGCGAACTAAGCAAACTAAGGTCTGAAAACATATATTACAATAATAAATCTCTGTATTACTTCTGACGATGTTTCACTCTTCTTTCTGAACAGCGACCGATGATACGATGACTGTCGTATTGATGCCTCCGCGAAAATCGGGGAAGTTGATTTTAAGCAAACAACCAAGAATTGATCGTTCAATCTTCAACTCCATTGACACCATATTTTACATGAATGTTACCCTTTGTCTGGATACAGTTGCTCCAAAGAAAATAGTGAAATTAAGTAGACACCGAGCCGAATATATTCCGAGGGCACACTGCAATAAGTTAAGGAAGTTGAAGAAACAGTACTATTCCACTAAGGATATATCACTATCGCTCTCAATCCACGAGTCTCTTGAATCTATCAAGCGCCTGCGCTCTCAAAAGGACCTCGACGAAGAGTTAGCGGCACTTGAAAGTACCTCCAAAGTTTAAAACCTAACGGGACTTCTTAACAAACGAATGCAGTCGACGAGAGAAATCCCCTACTTACTTCGCGGCGAAGTAATCTACAATGAGCCTGCCACCAACTGTGAATTTTTCAGTGATTGGTTTGCAAACTTTAGTTTAGAAACACATATGCCTGGCGAAACCGCCCCCATTAATAGCTCCTCCCTTGAAAGCATTGTGTGACAAGAGGTTGTACGCTTCATCACCTCCACAACCAAGCAGTCAATCAGATTTTCAGCTTTATTTAGGTGGTCTGGAGACATTTTAGGATGCTTTTTTAACAGACAAGCCATTGGGTCTAAATCCGAAAGCTTATTTTGAGTTACATCCAGTAGAGACTTAACCTGGCCAATATCAGAACGGCTTTCCGTGGTATTTGAGATTGGCGGTGACATACTATCAAACTGATCTAATTTTTTCTGAAGTTCACCTACTTGTTTCTTGATATCTTTCACAAAGAAGTTTATTTACACAACTCAGAGTTCTCAAACAGAACATCTTTCGCCTGTATTACAGGAGTGAGATCTGCACTCAAACCATTTTGAGAGCCAGAAGTTGATAGTGTATTACAGGGTGGTAATACAGTTATAACCGAATTCGGGACACTATCTAAAACATTTGTTGTCAATGTAGTTGGAGATTTCACGATCAATTCATGGCTGTTTTCTCAAACCCAACTCCATATATTTCGCGAGAGTCATCGACACAGCAGTCATCGTCTCATCGGTCTCTGTTCAGAAGTAAGATCAAAAAACTGTCAGAAGTAATATAGTGATTTAATGTTGTAGTATTTCTTCTTAGACCTTACTCTGTGAAAGCAGTTATATGTTGGCGTTAGAATGAAGAATTCTGGAGTTGCCAAACAGTGATTTGGTTTTGGCGTCGATTAATAGTAAGCGATTCTAAAAAATATTCGAGGAACAGTGTGAGGCACAGCGTTGCCAGAGCTAGAAATTAATGGTTCATGAGATTTGTCTGACAGTTTATAATAATAATAATAATAGTATATTCTCATTTTGTACATGAGAGACGCCAGTTTACAGGCATCATCAATATGATAAATTACATATACGATTAGCAATCATAATTAATAATAATGTTTTAATAAAGTACACATTTTTTCCTACTTGTGTAGGACACACCAAATATACAGGCATGGATAAGCATTAATTAAATTTCATAAATTCGGTTTATGGTTAAGTTACATGGTTGCTGGCGTTTTTGTTTTAATAATAATTATAATAATGTATATTCTCATATAAACATATAAATTTACATGAAAATGCATGCCATTTTTTTAGGTCTGTGGGAACAATATGATAACCAGTCATTCAATGGAGCACATCATGAAATATAGGAATATTGACTTCGCATTAACAAAAAAACCCAAGTAAGTTTTGGATGGATTAAAAATACTTGGGAAAAAATAAAGCTTGAAGTTATTCCACAATATAACAAGTCATTCAATGGAGCACATCATGAAATATAGGAATATTGTCTTCGCATTAACAAAAAAACCCAAGTAAGTTTTGGATGGATTAAAAATACTTGGGAAAAAATAAAGCTTGAAGTAATTCCTCAATATAACCTGGGTGTGTACAAATCCGAATCTCATTTTTGATTTGATTTATATCCAAATTGGGTAATAAGGAAGCTATTTTTACAGATACGATCAGTTATGTTATAAGCTACAATCGTGAAGTTGTATTACAAATTGATACTTTTCCATTGGTATAAGAGTATATTCCACAAATGTAATCCAGGTTGCGTCGTGGAGAAAGTTAATTCGTTATTAACCAGGCAACTGAAAGATACGGGACCAATAATGTTTGCAGATCATTTGTCATTGTAAATGGTCAAATATCCACATTATTCATTCTCATTCAAAAAGTCAAATGGAAGCTGAAATGGTGAGAGAAAAAAGAAGACAAACAACAGCAACGCAAAAGAAAGCAACGGGAGTCCTTAAGGAGTGATTAATAAATATATACATATATATTCTGTTTAGTAACTGTGGTTATTTTGGTACACAAACTAACTAGTCCCGTTATGCTAACTTTTATATTATGTGTGAACTAATATTACTGTCCTGTGTAGAAATGTTAATCATCTAGTTCCAATAATATTAAAATTTATAATTGTAGTTTGCTGTAACTACACGTTTAAACAACTTAAAATATCTATGTAGGGTGAAAAAGAGGGTGTAAGAGTCAGACGTAAAAGTGCATTGTCATCTTTGAGCAGTCTGGTGACTGAGGAGATGAACACTGGAAGTGTGTTTGCATCGCGCACATTAGCTGGTAGTCTATTCCAAATGACTGAAAACTTATTTAAGAAGAAGTTGTACCGCACGTAAGTCTGACAGTGCTCTATAGCAGCTAGGTTGTGATGATTTCTAAGATTGTAACTGACGACAGCGGTAGGTTTAGTTATTGGCTCGGAGGAATGCAAGAGAAGATTAGTTAGCTTATAGTAAAAGATTAGGTTTAGCTTAAGGCGTCTTTTCCAGAGGGGTTCTAATCTTAGTCTTACGCATCTCTCATGGTATTCCAGACTACTTTCTAAACCAAGAGTTCTTGAGGTAAACTGCCGTTGCACTCCCTCTAATTTAAGCTTGTCATTTTGTCTTAGTCCGCTAAGAATAAACGGGCAGTATTCTAAGATAGGTCGGACACATACTTTGTATAATAAAACCCTAGTTTCACAACAAAAGAAATTGCGTGTTATGCATCCTATCAGCCTACGCGTTTTACGTCTGGCATAATCAGTCTGTTCAGCGAACGTTAGGTTACTAGAGTATCTAATACCGAGATCTACGACTGAATTGAGCTTAGCTAGTTTTCGCCCATTTATTTCAAGGTTTAGATCAAGCTTACTGTTGCCGATACAAATCCAGCCGCATTTGTCAATGTTAAAATTTAGGCAGGATTCAGCACACCACGTTGCAAGGCTACTTAGTTCAAGATGTATTTTAGTAACCATATCGCTTAATTCATGAGTGTAGCAGGAGTAGACGACTTTGAGGTCGTCAGCATATAGGAATGGTTTACCTGAGGTGAAGCACTTGCAAATGCTGTTAATGTAAACTGTGAATAAAAGTGGACCTAGGACACTACCTTGCACGACCCCACTTGAGATCTGCCTAGGGTGAGACAATACAGATCCAACTTTGGTTATTTGTACCCTGTTGCTTAGAAATGATTTTAACCAGTTCAGTAATGGGTTGCGAATTCCACAAGAGTACAGCTTCTCAAAGAGAATACTGTGAGATACCATGTCAAATGCCCTAGATATATCGAAGTATAGAACAACGACTAGCTTACGTGCTTCGCGATTACTAGTGATGCAGTTGAAAAAGTCGAAGTGGCAAGTAACGCAGGATCTATTTTTGAGAAATCCGTGTTGAGACCTTGTAACAAGATCTTCCCTAATTAGGTAGTCTGACAATTGATCCTTTACAACTTTCTCCATGATTCGTGAGATAACTGGGGT
Organism: Trichobilharzia regenti; assembly: GCA_944472135.2. Classification (NCBI taxonomy): domain Eukaryota; kingdom Metazoa; phylum Platyhelminthes; class Trematoda; order Strigeidida; family Schistosomatidae; genus Trichobilharzia; species Trichobilharzia regenti. Next base: position 4,036,906 of record OX235262.1, on the reverse strand, counting down.
TATATTTATGGGTCTGTAATTGCGGACGTTTGCCCTATCACCAGATTTGTAATGTGGAATTATGAAGCTAGTTTTCCACTCACTAGGGTAAGTGCCAGTGTCCATAGATATTGAGAAGAATTTAAGAAGTAACAGGGGTATATCACACCCACTGTTTTTGAAAATTATCGAAGCGAGGCCATCCGGTCCCGTACTAGTGGAAGGTTTAAGGCTTTTAATTGCTTGTACTATTAGTTGATTAGTGAACACAATGCTTTCAAGGGAAGAGATAGTAAGGGGAGCGGTTTCACCAGGCATATGTGTTTCTAAACTAAAGTTTGCAAACCAATCACTGAAGAGTTCACAGATAGTGGCAGGTTCATTGTAGATTACTTTGTCGTGAAGTAAGTATGGGATTTCCCTCGCTGACTGCATTCGTTTTTTAAGAAGTGCCGTTAAGTTATAAACTTTGGAGGTACTTTCAAGTGCCGTTAACTCTTCGTCGAGGTCCTTTTGAGAACGTAGGCGCTTGATAGATTCAAGAGACTCGTGGATTGAGAGCAATAGTGATATGTCCTTAGTGGAATAGTACTGTTTCTTCAGTTTCCTTAACTTATTACGGTGTGCCCTTGGAATATATTCAGTTCGGTGTCTACTTAATTTCACTATTTTATTTGGGGCAACTGTATCTAGACAAAGGGTAACATTCCTGTAAAACAGGGTTACTAAGGCCTCCAGGGAGTCAGTGGTAAAATAGTCATCCCATTGACAGAGTCGAATAAGTTCTTGGACTAATCCCCAGTCTGTATATTTGTAACTACGACATATTGTGCTTCCTGAGTCTTGTTTGTTTCCTGTATTTAGTGGTGAGAAAGGCAGAGAGCAGAGTACCATTCTATGGTCACTACTGGAAAATCTATTACCAACATACGTGGATACTGGGATTGTGTCATGACAGATGGATAGTCTACATCCATTCTTCCTAAAGCCTCCCAGTCTTCTCTCAAAAAGCGTTATCTTAAAATTTTCCGAAGTTTAGAAAAAAAACTTAATTGAATGAGTGTTACGGTCATGACTGGTGCTTTTTTGTCTGGAATTATAAATAGAGGCAAAACAAACAACAGGTGTATCCTCTAAGTTCAAACATCAAATGGGCCTATGATTTCTGAAGCTCTTACATGGGAACTAGCACTGGTATTACTTGCAAACTCACTTAGTGTGTCATTAAGTGCCCTTTCGAAGGAGGCCGATTTGCTTGCTAGTCACATTTCCTGAGGTAGTCTGTTCCATATTTGGGCATACCTAATCAAGAAAAGCTTTCTCCTGGTGGCTGTTTCACATTTCTCTGAAGCCACTGTACATTTAGTGTGTCTGAGGTTATATCCAGTGTCTTCTGAGAACCGAGTATACTTAGCAGGAATATACACATTGTGGTTAAGAAGCTTGTAGAAGAGTACCAGAGGTTTGACTCATTTTTATTTAGTCTAGTACACTGACAGGGTGTACTTAAGAGGTTTGCTGCTCTTAACAAGGAGTGCTGAACCGACTTTATGGGCTCATTGTCAGGTATGTTGTACACTATGGCGTTCTGATTAGAAGCAAGTCTCTTAACAACTTCGCTCGACAAGTATTCCATAGCGTTTTCTTGCTCCTTAGCATGTTCCACTTCAGCATCGGTTGGTTTAGTCCTGAGCTTGAAGAGTTTTAGGAAAGTGAGATCCTCCAGTACTTTTTTAAGATGGTACCAGGTCAAGTAGATTTAGTTTCGTCCTGAGTTCACTTATTCGTAGCTGCATGTCGTTTATGATGTAGACTAATTTAGTAATCTCTGCCTTTTCTGACAGGATATCTTCCACCTGTATTACAGGGGTTCGCATTATGTTGGAGCCATTTGTATCGGGTGTACCACTAATTGCAGCCAATTTAATGGGTGATAATGTGTTACTCGATAAGCTTAGGCTATTTTCTAAATTACTAGTGTTTCTAAGAACACTCTTTTTAAAGCTTTCGCCAATTATTATCATTGGTGATAATATAGCTGAACCGAAAAATGAATATCAGCGAAAACACATGCAAAAGTTTCACCAGATTCGAACGTACCGCGGCTTATGTAAGACACACCAATTGTATAAGCATGGATAAGGAATATATAAATTACATGATTTATGGTTGAATTACATGGTTGCTGTCTTTTTGTCTATAGGTTGTGGGGGAAATTTGATAACTTGTGATTCAATGGACCACATGGCTTTTTGGCCTTTCTTTTAAAATTGGTGACATTTTTGCACGTGTTTGCTCTGAAATTTATTCACTGCTTATTGCCATATCATTCTTTAAATTATGGTCCAAATCTCTAAACAACGTGTTCTCAGAAACACAGTTGTTTTTGATAGTGGCTCAAATTCGGTTATATCTGCGTTACCGCCGTGAAATACCGTATCAATTACTAGCTCTCAAAATGGTTTGAGTGCAGATCTCACTCCTGTAATACAGGCGAAAGATGTTCTGTTTGAGAACTCTGAGTTGTGTAAATAAACTTCTTTGTGAAAGATATCAAGAAACAAGTAGGTGAACTTCAGAAAAAATTAGATCAGTTTGATAGTATGTCACCGCCAATCTCAAATACCACGGAAAGCCGTTCTGATATTGGCCAGGTTAAGTCTCTACTGGATGTAACTCAAAATAAGCTTTCGGATTTAGACCCAATGGCTTGTCTGTTAAAAAGGCATCCTAAAATGTCTCCAGACCACCTAAATAAAGCTGAAAATCTGATTGACTGCTTGGTTGTGGAGGTGATGAAGCGTACAACCTCTTCTCACCAAGCTATAGTTAACAACGTCCCAGATTCTCTGCCTCTGAAGACTGTAAGACACAAAACCCTGATTTGTTGAGGCATGGCTAGTGTTCTATGTGAATACAAAAGACTTCGTAAAAGGTTTAATCAGGCTAATCCTCCCATCATTTTGAAATTCAGTAATTCCCTTGATCCTAGTAAGCTTACTTAATGTCAGGATCACTTAAGACTGAATAGCAGTTATTAGTCTATAGCCGTAGCTCAGGATAAAGCACCGTGTCAGCGCCGAATAATGCGTAGTAAAAACCAGGTCACCTCCTCTAGCTTGGATTCGCCAATTAAGGATCGTGCACAGCAGCAGTCACCTAGTGCTGACAGTAGCGTCCAGCAAACTTCACAACAACCACACTTGCCAATTAAGGGAACTAGGAACTGATTTAGATACCACTAGTCCTGTAAATAAAGCCTCATCGAAAGATGTTAAAATAGTCAGAACTTCTGCAAGTTGTTCTAAGAAATTTTCACCCAAACGTGGTAACCCCACCACGATGAACAAATTTCCCAGTGTTGAGACTCATGATGGGGAAGAATACTTTGTATTCAATAAGCCTGCTGAGAGTAAGAATGTCAACAAACCATCGCTTGTTACGAAAAACTCCTCTCGAATCATAAGTATATCTGGAGGTTTTCCGCATGCCCCACCTTATAGAAAGTCAGGCTCCAAAACCCCAAAAATCTTGCAACCAAAGCACCTTCCCCACAATTTCCTTCAGGTAATAAAAACAACACGAATGTGTGTACCTGTATGACGAATAGCAATCGGATGGGTAGACGTTTTGATGCTATGCTTTTTGACCCCAGGCCCAACCGCTACTACCTTTATATCCAGTAACACATGGTATATTTTCCAGGTGTACCGAATCACTGGTATGACCCATGGCACCTACAACCACCTCATTGCACTCCAACACCGATATACAGACACCCAGTCCGACCCCCCTATCATTCATAAACTCTTGCGGTGCTGACGGGCAAATAGATTTAGGTTATGGTGACATTTTAAGCGAGTTTGTAGTATCCCGTGACTTATTCACGATATCAACTCGTAAAACATAACAAACCCTTACAAACCAAACTATGGAAAAGATATCACTGATTAATGCACGTTCCTTAATCAATAAGATATCTGAACTAAGGACATTATTATTATTCGCCAAGCTTACTGTAGCTCTGATTACTGAATCATGGTGCTCATTCTCTGTACTTGATGTGCATATAGGTATCGATGATTACACTGTACACCGTGCAAATAGAGATTGCAAGCGTAGTGGGGGATGTCTCATATATATACATAGCTCATTTGTAGTCAGTAATGTGCAAGATGAAATACTGAATAAGGTACCTGACTCACTCTGGGTTGTCTTGCATGGAGATAAGTACAAACTTCTCATAGGCTGTGTTTATCGAGCACCAAGCGCAACAAAAGAAACTGATGCATCATTAGCTAAATCGTTTGCACACGCCTCCTCGTTTAGTGCTAATTACAAAATAATTGCAGGGGACTTCAATCTTCCAGAAGTCAATTGGCTAACTAGTTCCGGCCCCCAACGCTTCGACGAATTACTTGCCACTAACGACTGTTATGGATGGCAACAACACATCCAGACACCTACTCGTGGTGACAAAATGTTGGACCTTGTTTTTTGTCATGACAAAATCCCAGTATTCACCTATGTTGGTAACAGATTTTCCAGTAGTGACCATAGAATGGTACTCTGCTCTCTGCCTTTCTCACTACTAAATACAGGAAAGAAACAAGATTCAGGAAGCACAATATGTCGTAGTTACAAGCACATAGACTGAGGATTAGTCCAAGAACTCATTCGACTCTGTCAATTGGATGACTATTTCACCACTAACTCCCTGGAGTCCGTAGTAACCATATGTCAGTCTCGTCTCATAAACCGTTAATGCTCAGCTCTCGCTACGCTCGGGCCCACGCTGTTCTTAGAAGATTTCTCAGAAACGCTTAGTTATAACGGACGCAAAAACCAAAACACCGATCTGCCGTTTGATATTTCTGTATTGTTACACCAACATATAAAAGGAATAAGCGAACTAAGCAAACTAAGGTCTGAAAACATATATTACAATAATAAATCTCTGTATTACTTCTGACGATGTTTCACTCTTCTTTCTGAACAGCGACCGATGAGACGATGACTGTCGTATTGATGCCTCCGCGAAAATCGGGGAAGTTGATTTTAAGCAAACAACCAAGAATTGATCGTTCAATCTTCAACTCCATTGACACTCCCCGGCAAAAAAGGGATCCAACCCTTTTTTCCTTCACGATCAATGCACGTTGACTTGGATGCCATTGCGAGAACCTGGGTCACACGGACAGAGCTGAAATGGAAAACAAACAGGAAAGCCAACACACCACAAGCATACCCACAGCACAATCTCACACATCGCTGACGACCTGCGCCTCCAGACAGAGACCTCCTCTTGACATCTTGCAACACAATCGCCACTTACTAGAATGACTCTTGCAGAATGCAACGTGACCATAGCAGCACCTCAGGATACTCTTCAAGCATCCTCTGTTCTATTCACTATCAATTATCACTGAAATCACTTGTCACTCATTCTGCCTCAGTTCTAGTAGCGGTGACGCATGCGAGCCTCAGCCGTTTACACTCTTTCTCCCCGGCGTGTGGGACCGCAGCTAACAATTATCTCCGTGTGCATTTCATTCTCAGAAATAGCCTCCCCGGCGTATACGACCCATCTGCTGCCTTTAACATCAATCAATTCATTCATGGATGTAGAAGACTCGAAACAACTTCAGAAATAATCACGACGAAAATTTTAACAAAATTACGCAATAACAACAAGACACGAAAACAACAAGTAAACACAATGAATCCAAAATACACCAATTGATATGACACACCACACGTATATACAAATAGTACAAACAACCTCGCCGATCATCTCTTGGTGGAATTCCTTTGAAGAATTGCAGGACTTACACCAGTACGCCTACAACCCTTCTCAGGTTGACGATTGTAATTTGTGGAATGTAAGGACACAAACAAGATTAACCAACAATTACATCAATTGGATCTCACACAACTATTTAACACAAACATATGTACAATCAACACATCAAATGTTGTGGATTCTGACACGACAAACTACCCTTGAAGAACCGTAGGACTTACAGCAGTACGCCTACATTCCTTCTCAGGTTGATGATCCAAGTGGAAGTCGTCCGGACACAAACAGAATTACTAACAGCTAGATGACAGATATCAATTCAGTATATACAATGTGAACATATGTACAAAATCACACACCAAGCACATTGGACTGCTCATTGATGCGCTACCCTTTGAAGAATTGTAGGACTTACACCAGTACGCCTACAACCCTTCTCAGGTTGACGCTCTAGGTTGGAAAATCGTTGCAGAGTTCATTTGCTGACTTCCTTCCATCAGGTATATCCTCAAATCTGAACGGTAACACGCTCATGCCATTGTATCGTAGAACATAGATGACGAACAAGCACACGACGTATCTGGTCAACCAAGCGTAGGCACAGAGTAATTTACACCAAAGATAATAGCATTCAAATAGTAACTTGAAACTAGAAATGCCTTTATTCGTGCAAGTCAATTTAACAATTACTCTCTCCTTTACACTTGGCTTATTCTCACTAAACTGAGCAATATCTTTCGTCTTTTCAAACGCACCAATACTATCATAGTCATTGCAGAAGATACTTGAGTTCATGGGCATCTGTTTCATTGTGGATGAAAACACCAACGATGACTGAGTGACACAAGGTGATGAACTTAGCGGTGGATCAGAAGCTGCTGTAGTTCGGCTGTCAGATATTTGTCTAACTGCAAGATTACTACCACTGCTGTCCTTTAATATTAGTTCGGGTTTAGCACTACCATCTGATGATAGGTGGGCTACACGCTGATCACTCACACTGACGGTCTCACAAATATCCATAACTTCTGCAACTGCATCTGCATTTATTTCTACTTCACGTTCAAGTTGTACAGAAACTTTGTTCAACTTAGCAGTAGTAGGCGTATCCCTCATCTCATCATGATCAACCAAAGACAACTGTGAAATATCATGATAATTATCACGAATACTCACTTTACCGTCAACTTCATCATTTTCAAACTCTTTAATAACAGAAGTAGACAATTCTGGTTCCTCCTCACAAATCATTAAAGGTTTTGTATCTTCACTCTGACTAGTTATACTTTGTAAACTTGTGGAGTCAGAACTCCACTCTGAAGCAGTAACTCTATTCTGTGACACTCTATTCAACAACGGCTTACCAGTTGCAACTACAGACTTCTTCACAACACCGTTATCGTCACACAATTCGGAGTCAGACCTGGAGTTTACATTTAGCTTATCACTGAACTTGCTCACTGGTTCACAGTTCACTTCTGTATGCACTTCTTGAAAACGTGTGAAACACAACCGTGTTTCTCTTGCATCTTGCAACTTATCTGTTGACGATGTACTACGAAACCTGTTGGACTCACTAGGTCTATATGCATTACTAGACATCATGGTGCCTTCTCGATATCCACCTCTCTGAGGCTTATTCGTCATCAATGAGTGCGTTTTACCCTCAGACTGCTCTATTCTAGGGGTGAGATCTAACAGACTGGAAAACTTGCTCATAGATTGATTGACACTAGTATTTACCAGTTTCAGGATATCATCAAACTTCGGCTCGATACCCTCATCCTCCATACGGGAGCTTATCTTCACCCACTTCCTTTGCAGTCGAGTAGGTAGACGTCTTGCTATTACTTCTAGTATAAAACTCGAGTTGAGGTCACTCATGCGATTCATCGAAATCATTCCATTCTTGTAAATCAGCAAATTATCAAAAACTCAGTGAGTGCCTGGGAGTCATCCTGTAATTGACCACCATTACCCTTAACAGCCTCGAATAATTTCCCTGCAATCATCGAAGGTCTTCCAAACCTTTGACGTAATATGCTCAGAGCCTCGTAGTAGCCCTCTTTTGGCTTCATAAACTTACAACACTGTATAGCTCTTGCAGCATCTCCAGTGCAATATCTCATCAAATACATTAACTTCAATTCATCATTTAATAAAATACCACTCAACATGATCTCAAACTCCTTTACAAATTGTAAATAATCGGCCGGGTTTCCATCAAAACACCGTGGTTCAAACTTAGGTAGTTTGATGTTCCTATCATCCCTGAACGGCGAAACAGTAACATCAACCATGTCATGCTTAACATCAGACACATCGTTACAAGTAACAGACAAGTCACAATGACTTACTTTCCTGTTTGCATCCAAGACACTCTGTCCCTTCTTTGACCCAGGCATTGTTGAACTTGACCGAATTCCAAAAAAGTTCCAGATATTGCTTGTTCAAAGAGGACTTGACCGGCACCAGGAAAGATGAACGGTGACTATCCAAACTTTCACCAACTGTTTGAATCCGCCAGATCTGTTTCAATCGTCAGAAACTGTCAGTCTCGTCTCATAAACCGTTAATGCTCAGCTCTCGCTACGCTCGGGCCCACGCTGTTCTTAGAAGATTTCTCAGAAACGCTTAGTTATAACGGACGCAAAAACCAAAACACCGATCTGCCGTTTGATATTTCTGTATTGTTACACCAACATATAAAAGGAATAAGCGAACTAAGCAAACTGAGGTCTGAAAACATATATTACAATAATAAATCTCTGTATTACTTCTGACGATGTTTCACTCTTCTTTCTGAACAGCGACCGATGAGACCATGACTGTCGTATTGATGCCTCCGCGAAAATCGGGGAAGTTGATTTTAAGCAAACAACCAAGAATTGATCGTTCAATCTTCAACTCCATTGACACCATATTTTACATGAATGTTACCCTTTGTCTGGATACAGTTGCTCCAAAGAAAATAGTGAAATTAAGTAGACACCGAGCCGAATATATTCCGAGGGCACACTGCAATAAGTTAAGGAAGTTGAAGAAACAGTACTATTCCACTAAGGATATATCACTATCGCTCTCAATCCACGAGTCTCTTGAATCTATCAAGCGCCTGCGCTCTCAAAAGGACCTCGACGAAGAGTTAGCGGCACTTGAAAGTACCTCCAAAGTTTAAAACCTAACGGGACTTCTTAACAAACGAATGCAGTCGACGAGAGAAATCCCCTACTTACTTCGCGGCGAAGTAATCTACAATGAGCCTGCCACCAACTGTGAATTTTTCAGTGATTGGTTTGCAAACTTTAGTTTAGAAACACATATGCCTGGCGAAACCGCCCCCATTACTAGCTCCTCCCTTGAAAGCATTGTGTGACAAGAGGTTGTACGCTTCATCACCTCCACAACCAAGCAGTCAATCAGATTTTCAGCTTTATTTAGGTGGTCTGGAGACATTTTAGGATGCCTTTTTAACAGACAAGCCATTGGGTCTAAATCCGAAAGCTTATTTTGAGTTACATCCAGTAGAGACTTAACCTGGCCAATATCAGAACGGCTTTCCGTGGTATTTGAGATTGGCGGTGACATACTATCAAACTGATCTAATTTTTTCTGAAGTTCACCTACTTGTTTCTTGATATCTTTCACAAAGAAGTTTATTTACACAACTCAGAGTTCTCAAACAGAACATCTTTCGCCTGTATTACAGGAGTGAGATCTGCACTCAAACCATTTTGAGAGCCAGAAGTTGATAGTGTATTACAGGGTGGTAATACAGTTATAACCGAATTCGGGCCACTATCTAAAACATTTGTTGTCAATGTAGTTGGAGATTTCACGATCAATTCATGGCTGTTTTCTCAAACCCAACTCCATATATTTCGCGAGAGTCATCGACACAGCAGTCATCGTCTCATCGGTCTCTGTTCAGAAGTAAGATCAAAAAACTGTCAGAAGTAATATAGTGATTTAATGTTGTAGTATTTCTTCTTAGACCTTACTCTGTGAAAGCAGTTATATGTTGGCGTTAGAATGAAGAATTCTGGAGTTGCCAAACAGTGATTTGGTTTTGGCGTCGATTAATAGTAAGCGATTCTAAAAAATATTCGAGGAACAGTGTGAGGCACAGCGTTGCCAGAGCTAGAAATTAATGGTTCATGAGATTTGTCTGACAGTTTATGACAGATGGATAGTCTACATCCATTCTTCCTGAAGCCTCCCAGTCTTCTCTCAAAAAGCGTTATCTTAAAATTTTCCGAAGTTTAGAAAAAAAACTTAATTGAATGAGTGTTACGGTCATGACTGGTGCTTTTTTGTCTGGAATTATAAATAGAGGCAAAACAAACAACAGGTGTATCCTCTAAGTTCAAACATCAAATGGGCCTATGATTTCTGAAGCTCTTACATGGGAACTAGCACTGGTATTACTTGCAAACTCACTTAGTGTGTCATTAAGTGCCCTTTCGAAGGAGGCCGATTTGCTTGCTAGTCACATTTCCTGAGGTAGTCTGTTCCATATTTGGGCATACCTAATCAAGAAAAGCTTTCTCCTGGTGGCTGTTTCACATTTCTCTGAAGCCACTGTACATTTAGTGTGTCTGAGGTTATATCCAGTGTCTTCTGAGAACCGAGTATACTTAGCAGGAATATACACATTGTGGTTAAGAAGCTTGTAGAAGAGTACCAGAGGTTTGACTCATTTTTATTTAGTCTAGTACACTGACAGGGTGTACTTAAGAGGTTTGCTGCTCTTAACAAGGAGTGCTGAACCGACTTTATGGGCTCATTGTCAGGTATGTTGTACACTATGGCGTTCTGATTAGAAGCAAGTCTCTTAACAACTTCGCTCGACAAGTAGTCCATAGCGTTTTCTAGCTGCTTAGCATGTTCAACTTCAGCATCGGTTGGTTTAGTCCTGAGCTTGAAGAGTTTTAGGAAAGTGAGATCCTCCAGTACTTTTTTAAGATGGTACCAGGTCAAGTAGATTTAGTTTCGTCCTGAGTTCACTTATTCGTAGCTGCATGTCGTTTATGATGTAGACTAATTTAGTAATCTCTGCCTTTTCTGACAGGATATCTTCCACCTGTATTACAGGGGTTCGCATTATGTTGGAGCCATTTGTATCGGGTGTACCACTAATTGCAGCCAATTTAATGGGTGATAATGTGTTACTCGATAAGCTTAGGCTATTTTCTAAATTACTAGTGTTTCTAAGAACACGCTTTTTAAAGCTTTCGCCAATTATTATCATTGGTGATAATATAGCTGAACCGAAAAATGAATATCAGCGAAAACACATGCAAAAGTTTCACCAGATTCGAACGTACCGCGGCTTATGTAAGACACACCAATTGTATAAGCATGGATAAGGAATATATAAATTACATGATTTATGGTTGAATTACATGGTTGCTGTCTTTTTGTCTATAGGTTGTGGGGGAAATTTGATAACTTGTGATTCAATGGACCACATGGCTTTTTGGCCTTTCTTTTAAAATTGGTGACATTTTTGCACGTGTTTGCTCTGAAATTTATTCACTGCTTATTGCCAAATCATTCTTTAAATTATGGTCCAAATCTCTAAACAACGTGTTCTCAGAAACACAGTTGTTTTTGATAGTGGCTCAAATTCGGTTATATCTGCGTTACCGCCGTGAAATACCGTATCAATTACTAGCTCTCAAAATGGTTTGAGTGCAGATCTCACTCCTGTAATACAGGCGAAAGATGTTCTGTTTGAGAACTCTGAGTTGTGTAAATAAACTTCTTTGTGAAAGATATCAAGAAACAAGTAGGTGAACTTCAGAAAAAATTAGATCAGTTTGATAGTATGTCACCGCCAATCTCAAATACCACGGAAAGCCGTTCTGATATTGGCCAGGTTAAGTCTCTACTGGATGTAACTCAAAATAAGCTTTCGGATTTAGACCCAATGGCTTGTCTGTTAAAAAGGCATCCTAAAATGTCTCCAGACCACCTAAATAAAGCTGAAAATCTGATTGACTGCTTGGTTGTGGAGGTGATGAAGCGTACAACCTCTTCTCACCAAGCTATAGTTAACAACGTCCCAGATTCTCTGCCTCTGAAGACTGTAAGACACAAAACCCTGATTTGTTGAGGCATGGCTAGTGTTCTATGTGAATACAAAAGACTTCGTAAAAGGTTTAATCAGGCTAATCCTCCCATCATTTTGAAATTCAGTAATTCCCTTGATCCTAGTAAGCTTACTTAATGTCAGGATCACTTAAGACTGAATAGCAGTTATTAGTCTATAGCCGTAGCTCAGGATAAAGCACCGTGTCAGCGCCGAATAATGCGTAGTAAAAACCAGGTCACCTCCTCTAGCTTGGATTCGCCAATTAAGGATCGTGCACAGCAGCAGTCACCTAGTGCTGACAGTAGCGTCCAGCAAACTTCACAACAACCACACTTGCCAATTAAGGGAACTAGGAACTGATTTAGATACCACTAGTCCTGTAAATAAAGCCTCATCGAAAGATGTTAAAATAGTCAGAACTTCTGCAAGTTGTTCTAAGAAATTTTCACCCAAACATGGTAACCCCACCACGATGAACAAATTTCCCAGTGTTGAGACTCATGATGGGGAAGAATACTTTGTATTCAATAAGCCTGCTGAGAGTAAGAATGTCAACAAACCATCGCTTGTTACGAAAAACTCCTCTCGAATCATAAGTATATCTGGAGGTTTTCCGCATGCCCCACCTTATAGAAAGTCAGGCTCCAAAACCCCAAAAATCTTGCAACCAAAGCACCTTCCCCACAATTTCCTTCAGGTAATAAAAACAACACGAATGTGTGTACCTGTATGACGAATAGCAATCGGATGGGTAGACGTTTTGATGCTATGCTTTTTGACCCCAGGCCCAACCGCTACTACCTTTATATCCAGTAACACATGGTATATTTTCCAGGTGTACCGAATCACTGGTATGACCCATGGCACCTACAACCACCTCATTGCACTCCAACACCGATATACAGACACCCAGTCCGACCCCCCTATCATTCATAAACTCTTGCGGTGCTGACGGGCAAATAGATTTAGGTTATGGTGACATTTTAAGCCAGTTTGTAGTATCCCGTGACTTATTCACGATATCAACTCGTAAAACATAACAAACCCTTACAAAACAAACTATAGAAAATTATTCTGATGCTCGCCAGTGACTTGCTACAGGTTGGAGTTTCCTGAGTTCTAGTGAGAAGCCGTGACCAGTGAGGTCCAATTAGATGTCACGTGTGTGGATGGATGTCCCACCAACGACAATGGTTGGGGTCGCGCTAAATCACGAATTGGTAGAAATTAGAATTCATGAGCCATTGAATAGGGTCCTAGTGGCTGAGTGGTATACGACCTTGCCTTGTAACCGGAAGGTCTTGGGTTCGAATCCCAGTGGGTGCGTACTAGCGATGATTCGATAACTAGGATGAAACAGCAGCTGTCCAGTACTCCCTGGTTTTCAATGGTTCTCTAACTGATATCAATCAGTGATCAACTCGTAAAAGCATAACAAACCCTTACAAACCAAACTATGGAAAAGATATCACTGATTAATGCACGTTCCTTAATCAATAAGATATCTGAACTAAGGACATTATTATTATTCGCCAAGCTTACTGTAGCTCTGATTACTGAATCATGGTGCTCATTCTCTGTACTTGATGTGCATATAGGTATCGATGATTACACTGTACACCGTGCAAATAGAGATTGCAAGCGTAGTGGGGGATGTCTCATATATATACATAGCTCATTTGTAGTCAGTAATGTGCAAGATGAAATACTGAATAAGGTACCTGACTCACTCTGGGTTGTCTTGCATGGAGATAAGTACAAACTTCTCATAGGCTGTGTTTATCGAGCACCAAGCGCAACAAAAGAAACTGATGCATCATTAGCTAAATCGTTTGCACACGCCTCCTCGTTTAGTGCTAATTACAAAATAATTGCAGGGGACTTCAATCTTCCAGAAGTCAATTGGCTAACTAGTTCCGGCCCCCAACGCTTCGACGAATTACTTGCCACTAACGACTGTTATGGATGGCAACAACACATCCAGACACCTACTCGTGGTGACAACATGTTGGACCTTGTTTTTTGTCATGACAAAATCCCAGTATTCACCTATGTTGGTAACAGATTTTCCAGTAGTGACCATAGAATGGTACTCTGCTCTCTGCCTTTCTCACTACTAAATACAGGAAAGAAACAAGATTCAGGAAGCACAATATGTCGTAGTTACAAGCACATAGACTGAGGATTAGTCCAAGAACTCATTCGACTCTGTCAATTGGATGACTATTTCACCACTAACTCCCTGGAGTCCGTAGTAACCATATGTCAGTCTCGTCTCATAAACCGTTAATGCTCAGCTCTCGCTACGCTCGGGCCCACGCTGTTCTTAGAAGATTTCTCAGAATCGCTTAGTTATAATGGACGCAAAAACCAAAACACCGATCTGCCGTTTGATATTTCTGTATTGTTACACCAACATATAAAAGGAATAAGCGAACTAAGCAAACTAAGGTCTGAAAACATATATTACAATAATAAATCTCTGTATTACTTCTGACGATGTTTCACTCTTCTTTCTGAACAGCGACCGATGAGACGATGACTGTCGTATTGATGCCTCCGCGAAAATCGGGGAAGTTGATTTTAAGCAAACAACCAAGAATTGATCGTTCAATCTTCAACTCCATTGACACTCCCCGGCAAAAAAGGGATCCAACCCTTTTTTCCTTCACGATCAATGCACGTTGACTTGGATGCCATTGCGAGAACCTGGGTCACACGGACAGAGCTGAAATGGAAAACAAACAGGAAAGCCAACACACCACAAGCATACCCACAGCACAATCTCACACATCGCTGACGACCTGCGCCTCCAGACAGAGACCTCCTCTTGACATCTTGCAACACAATCGCCACTTACTAGAATGACTCTTGCAGAATGCAACGTGACCATAGCAGCACCTCAGGATACTCTTCAAGCATCCTCTGTTCTATTCACTATCAATTATCACTGAAATCACTTGTCACTCATTCTGCCTCAGTTCTAGTAGCGGTGACGCATGCGAGCCTCAGCCGTTTACACTCTTTCTCCCCGGCGTGTGGGACCGCAGCTAACAATTATCTCCGTGTGCATTTCATTCTCAGAAATAGCCTCCCCGGCGTATACGACCCATCTGCTGCCTTTAACATCAATCAATTCATTCATGGATGTAGAAGACTCGAAACAACTTCAGAAATAATCACGACGAAAATTTTAACAAAATTACGCAATAACAACAAGACACGAAAACAACAAGTAAACACAATGAATCCAAAATACACCAATTGATATGACACACCACACGTATATACAAATAGTACAAACAACCTCGCCGATCATCTCTTGGTGGAATTCCTTTGAAGAATTGCAGGACTTACACCAGTACGCCTACAACCCTTCTCAGGTTGACGATTGTAATTTGTGGAATGTAAGGACACAAACAAGATTAACCAACAATTACATCAATTGGATCTCACACAACTATTTAACACAAACATATGTACAATCAACACATCAAATGTTGTGGATTCTGACACGACAAACTACCCTTGAAGAACCGTAGGACTTACAGCAGTACGCCTACATTCCTTCTCAGGTTGATGATCCAAGTGGAAGTCGTCCGGACACAAACAGAATTACTAACAGCTAGATGACAGATATCAATTCAGTATATACAATGTGAACATATGTACAAAATCACACACCAAGCACATTGGACTGCTCATTGATGCGCTACCCTTTGAAGAATTGTAGGACTTACACCAGTACGCCTACAACCCTTCTCAGGTTGACGCTCTAGGTTGGAAAATCGTTGCAGAGTTCATTTGCTGACTTCCTTCCATCAGGTATATCCTCAAATCTGAACGGTAACACGCTCATGCCATTGTATCGTAGAACATAGATGACGAACAAGCACACGACGTATCTGGTCAACCAAGCGTAGGCACAGAGTAATTTACACCAAAGATAATAGCATTCAAATAGTAACTTGAAACTAGAAATGCCTTTATTCGTGCAAGTCAATTTAACAATTACTCTCTCCTTTACACTTGGCTTATTCTCACTAAACTGAGCAATATCTTTCGTCTTTTCAAACGCACCAATACTATCATAGTCATTGCAGAAGATACTTGAGTTCATGGGCATCTGTTTCATTGTGGATGAAAACACCAACGATGACTGAGTGACACAAGGTGATGAACTTAGCGGTGGATCAGAAGCTGCTGTAGTTCGGCTGTCAGATATTTGTCTAACTGCAAGATTACTACCACTGCTGTCCTTTAATATTAGTTCGGGTTTAGCACTACCATCTGATGATAGGTGGGCTACACGCTGATCACTCACACTGACGGTCTCACAAATATCCATAACTTCTGCAACTGCATCTGCATTTATTTCTACTTCACGTTCAAGTTGTACAGAAACTTTGTTCAACTTAGCAGTAGTAGGCGTATCCCTCATCTCATCATGATCAACCAAAGACAACTGTGAAATATCATGATAATTATCACGAATACTCACTTTACCGTCAACTTCATCATTTTCAAACTCTTTAATAACAGAAGTAGACAATTTTGGTTCCTCCTCACAAATCATTAAAGGTTTTGTATCTTCACTCTGACTAGTTATACTTTGTAAACTTGTGGAGTCAGAACTCCACTCTGAAGCAGTAACTCTATTCTGTGACACTCTATTCAACAACGGCTTACCAGTTGCAACTACAGACTTCTTCACAACACCGTTATCGTCACACAATTCGGAGTCAGACCTGGAGTTTACATTTAGCTTATCACTGAACTTGCTCACTGGTTCACAGTTCACTTCTGTATGCACTTCTTGAAAACGTGTGAAACACAACCGTGTTTCTCTTGCATCTTGCAACTTATCTGTTGACGATGTACTACGAAACCTGTTGGACTCATTAGGTCTATATGCATTACTAGACATCATGGTGCCTTCTCGATATCCACCTCTCTGAGGCTTATTCGTCATCAATGAGTGCGTTTTACCCTCAGACTGCTCTATTCTAGGGGTGAGATCTAACAGACTGGAAAACTTGCTCATAGATTCATTGACACTAGTATTTACCAGTTTCAGGATATCATCAAACTTCGGCTCGATACCCTCATCCTCCATACGGGAGCTTATCTTCACCCACTTCCTTTGCAGTCGAGTAGGTAGACGTCTTGCTATTACTTCTAGTATAAAACTCGAGTTGAGGTCACTCATGCGATTCATCGAAATCATTCCATTCTTGTAAATCAGCAAATTATCAAAAACTCAGTGAGTGCCTGGGAGTCATCCTGTAATTGACCACCATTACCCTTAACAGCCTCGAATAATTTCCCTGCAATCATCGAAGGTCTTCCAAACCTTTGACGTAATATGCTCAGAGCCTCGTAGTAGCCCTCTTTTGGCTTCATAAACTTACAACACTGTATAGCTCTTGCAGCATCTCCAGTGCAATATCTCATCAAATACATTAACTTCAATTCATCATTTAATAAAAAACCACTCAACATGATCTCAAACTCCTTTACAAATTGTAAATAATCGGCCGGGTTTCCATCAAAACACCGTGGTTCAAACTTAGGTAGTTTGATGTTCCTATCATCCCTGAACGGCGAAACAGTAACATCAACCATGTCATGCTTAACATCAGACACATCGTTACAAGTAACAGACAAGTCACCATGACTTACTTTCCTGTTTGCATCCAAGACACTCTGTCCCTTCTTTGACCCAGGCATTGTTGAACTTGACCGAATTCCAAAAAAGTTCCAGATATTGCTTGTTCAAAGAGGACTTGACCGGCACCAGGAAAGATGAACGGTGACTATCCAAACTTTCACCAACTGTTTGAATCCGCCAGATCTGTTTCAATCGTCAGAAACTGTCAGTCTCGTCTCATAAACCGTTAATGCTCAGCTCTCGCTACGCTCGGGCCCACGCTGTTCTTAGAAGATTTCTCAGAAACGCTTAGTTATAACGGACGCAAAAACCAAAACACCGATCTGCCGTTTGATATTTCTGTATTGTTACACCAACATATAAAAGGAATAAGCGAACTAAGCAAACTGAGGTCTGAAAACATATATTACAATAATAAATCTCTGTATTACTTCTGACGATGTTTCACTCTTCTTTCTGAACAGCGACCGATGAGACCATGACTGTCGTATTGATGCCTCCGCGAAAATCGGGGAAGTTGATTTTAAGCAAACAACCAAGAATTGATCGTTCAATCTTCAACTCCATTGACACCATATTTTACATGAATGTTACCCTTTGTCTGGATACAGTTGCTCCAAAGAAAATAGTGAAATTAAGTAGACACCGAGCCGAATATATTCCGAGGGCACACTGCAATAAGTTAAGGAAGTTGAAGAAACAGTACTATTCCACTAAGGATATATCACTATCGCTCTCAATCCACGAGTCTCTTGAATCTATCAAGCGCCTGCGCTCTCAAAAGGACCTCGACGAAGAGTTAGCGGCACTTGAAAGTACCTCCAAAGTTTAAAACCTAACGGGACTTCTTAACAAACGAATGCAGTCGACGAGAGAAATCCCCTACTTACTTCGCGGCGAAGTAATCTACAATGAGCCTGCCACCAACTGTGAATTTTTCAGTGATTGGTTTGCAAACTTTAGTTTAGAAACACATATGCCTGGCGAAACCGCCCCCATTACTAGCTCCTCCCTTGAAAGCATTGTGTGAGAAGAGGTTGTACGCTTCATCACCTCCACAACCAAGCAGTCAATCAGATTTTCAGCTTTATTTAGGTGGTCTGGAGACATTTTAGGATGCCTTTTTAACAGACAAGCCATTGGGTCTAAATCCGAAAGCTTATTTTGAGTTACATCCAGTAGAGACTTAACCTGGCCAATATCAGAACGGCTTTCCGTGGTATTTGAGATTGGCGGTGACATACTATCAAACTGATCTAATTTTTTCTGAAGTTCACCTACTTGTTTCTTGATATCTTTCACAAAGAAGTTTATTTACACAACTCAGAGTTCTCAAACAGAACATCTTTCGCCTGTATTACAGGAGTGAGATCTGCACTCAAACCATTTTGAGAGCTAGTAATTGATACGGTATTTCACGGCGGTAACGCAGATATAACCGAATTTGAGCCACTATCAAAAACAACTGTGTTTCTGAGAACACGTTGTTTAGAGATTTGGACCATAATTTAAAGAATGATTTGGCAATAAGCAGTGAATAAATTTCAGAGCAAACACGTGCAAAAATGTCACCAATTTTAAAAGAAAGGCCAAAAAGCCATGTGGTCCATTGAATCACAAGTTATCAAATTTCCCCCACAACCTATAGACAAAAAGACAGCAACCATGTAATTCAACCATAAATCATGTAATTTATATATTCCTTATCCATGCTTATACAATTGGTGTGTCTTACATAAGCCGCGGTACGTTCGAATCTGGTGAAACTTTTGCATGTGTTTTCGCTGATATTCATTTTTCGGTTCAGCTATATTATCACCAATGATAATAATTGGCGAAAGCTTTAAAAAGCGTGTTCTTAGAAACACTAGTAATTTAGAAAATAGCCTAAGCTTATCGAGTAACACATTATCACCCATTAAATTGGCTGCAATTAGTGGTACACCCGATACAAATGGCTCCAACATAATGCGAACCCCTGTAATACAGGTGGAAGATATCCTGTCAGAAAAGGCAGAGATTACTAAATTAGTCTACATCATAAACGACATGCAGCTACGAATAAGTGAACTCAGGACGAAACTAAATCTACTTGACCTGGTACCATCTTAAAAAAGTACTGGAGGATCTCACTTTCCTAAAACTCTTCAAGCTCAGGACTAAACCAACCGATGCTGAAGTGGAACATGCTAAGCAGCTAGAAAACGCTATGGACTACTTGTCGAGCGAAGTTGTTAAGAGACTTGCTTCTAATCAGAACGCCATAGTGTACAACATACCTGACAATGAGCCCATAAAGTCGGTTCAGCACTCCTTGTTAAGAGCAGCAAACCTCTTAAGTACACCCTGTCAGTGTACTAGACTAAATAAAAATGAGTCAAACCTCTGGTACTCTTCTACAAGCTTCTTAACCACAATGTGTATATTCCTGCTAAGTATACTCGGTTCTCAGAAGACACTGGATATAACCTCAGACACACTAAATGTACAGTGGCTTCAGAGAAATGTGAAACAGCCACCAGGAGAAAGCTTTTCTTGATTAGGTATGCCCAAATATGGAACAGACTACCTCAGGAAATGTGACTAGCAAGCAAATCGGCCTCCTTCGAAAGGGCACTTAATGACACACTAAGTGAGTTTGCAAGTAATACCAGTGCTAGTTCCCATGTAAGAGCTTCAGAAATCATAGGCCCATTTGATGTTTGAACTTAGAGGATACACCTGTTGTTTGTTTTGCCTCTATTTATAATTCCAGACAAAAAAGCACCAGTCATGACCGTAACACTCATTCAATTAAGTTTTTTTTCTAAACTTCGGAAAATTTTAAGATAACGCTTTTTGAGAGAAGACTGGGAGGCTTCAGGAAGAATGGATGTAGACTATCCATCTGTCATAAACTGTCAGACAAATCTCATGAACCATTAATTTCTAGCTCTGGCAACGCTGTGCCTCACACTGTTCCTCGAATATTTTTTAGAATCGCTTACTATTAATCGACGCCAAAACCAAATCACTGTTTGGCAACTCCAGAATTCTTCATTCTAACGCCAACATATAACTGCTTTCACAGAGTAAGGTCTAAGAAGAAATACTACAACATTAAATCACTATATTACTTCTGACAGTTTTTTGATCTTACTTCTGAACAGAGACCGATGAGACGATGACTGCTGTGTCGATGACTCTCGCGAAATATATGGAGTTGGGTTTGAGAAAACAGCCATGAATTGATCGTGAAATCTCCAACTACATTGACAACAAATGTTTTAGATAGTGGCCCGAATTCGGTTATAACTGTATTACCACCCTGTAATACACTATCAACTTCTGGCTCTCAAAATGGTTTGAGTGCAGATCTCACTCCTGTAATACAGGCGAAAGATGTTCTGTTTGAGAACTCTGAGTTGTGTAAATAAACTTCTTTGTGAAAGATATCAAGAAACAAGTAGGTGAACTTCAGAAAAAATTAGATCAGTTTGATAGTATGTCACCGCCAATCTCAAATACCACGGAAAGCCGTTCTGATATTGGCCAGGTTAAGTCTCTACTGGATGTAACTCAAAATAAGCTTTCGGATTTAGACCCAATGGCTTGTCTGTTAAAAAAGCATCCTAAAATGTCTCCAGACCACCTAAATAAAGCTGAAAATCTGATTGACTGCTTGGTTGTGGAGGTGATGAAGCGTACAACCTCTTCTCACCAAGCTATAGTTAACAACGTCCCAGATTCTCTGCCTCTGAAGACTGTAAGACACAAAACCCTGATTTGTTGAGGCATGGCTAGTGTTCTATGTGAATACAAAAGACTTCGTAAAAGGTTTAATCAGGCTAATCCTCCCATCATTTTGAAATTCAGTAATTCCCTTGATCCTAGTAAGCTTACTTAATGTCAGGATCACTTAAGACTGAATAGCAGTTATTAGTCTATAGCCGTAGCTCAGGATAAAGCACCGTGTCAGCGCCGAATAATGCGTAGTAAAAACCAGGTCACCTCCTCTAGCTTGGATTCGCCAATTAAGGATCGTGCACAGCAGCAGTCACCTAGTGCTGACAGTAGCGTCCAGCAAACTTCACAACAACCACACTTGCCAATTAAGGGAACTAGGAACTGATTTAGATACCACTAGTCCTGTAAATAAAGCCTCATCGAAAGATGTTAAAATAGTCAGAACTTCTGCAAGTTGTTCTAAGAAATTTTCACCCAAACATGGTAACCCCACCACGATGAACAAATTTCCCAGTGTTGAGACTCATGATGGGGAAGAATACTTTGTATTCAATAAGCCTGCTGAGAGTAAGAATGTCAACAAACCATCGCTTGTTACGAAAAACTCCTCTCGAATCATAAGTATATCTGGAGGTTTTCCGCATGCCCCACCTTATAGAAAGTCAGGCTCCAAAACCCCAAAAATCTTGCAACCAAAGCACCTTCCCCACAATTTCCTTCAGGTAATAAAAACAACACGAATGTGTGTACCTGTATGACGAATAGCAATCGGATGGGTAGACGTTTTGATGCTATGCTTTTTGACCCCAGGCCCAACCGCTACTACCTTTATATCCAGTAACACATGGTATATTTTCCAGGTGTACCGAATCACTGGTATGACCCATGGCACCTACAACCACCTCATTGCACTCCAACACCGATATACAGACACCCAGTCCGACCCCCCTATCATTCATAAACTCTTGCGGTGCTGACGGGCAAATAGATTTAGGTTATGGTGACATTTTAAGCCAGTTTGTAGTATCCCGTGACTTATTCACGATATCAACTCGTAAAACATAACAAACCCTTACAAAACAAACTATAGAAAATTATTCTGATGCTCGCCAGTGACTTGCTACAGGTTGGAGTTTCCTGAGTTCTAGTGAGAAGCCGTGACCAGTGAGGTCCAATTAGATGTCACGTGTGTGGATGGATGTCCCACCAACGACAATGGTTGGGGTCGCGCTAAATCACGAATTGGTAGAAATTAGAATTCATGAGCCATTGAATAGGGTCCTAGTGGCTGAGTGGTATACGACCTTGCCTTGTAACCGGAAGGTCTTGGGTTCGAATCCCAGTGGGTGCGTACTAGCGATGATTCGATAACTAGGATGAAACAGCAGCTGTCCAGTACTCCCTGGTTTTCAATGGTTCTCTAACTGATATCAATCAGTGATCAACTCGTAAAAGCATAACAAACCCTTACAAACCAAACTATGGAAAAGATATCACTGATTAATGCACGTTCCTTAATCAATAAGATATCTGAACTAAGGACATTATTATTATTCGCCAAGCTTACTGTAGCTCTGATTACTGAATCATGGTGCTCATTCTCTGTACTTGATGTGCATATAGGTATCGATGATTACACTGTACACCGTGCAAATAGAGATTGCAAGCGTAGTGGGGGATGTCTCATATATATACATAGCTCATTTGTAGTCAGTAATGTGCAAGATGAAATACTGAATAAGGTACCTGACTCACTCTGGGTTGTCTTGCATGGAGATAAGTACAAACTTCTCATAGGCTGTGTTTATCGAGCACCAAGCGCAACAAAAGAAACTGATGCATCATTAGCTAAATCGTTTGCACACGCCTCCTCGTTTAGTGCTAATTACAAAATAATTGCAGGGGACTTCAATCTTCCAGAAGTCAATTGGCTAACTAGTTCCGGCCCCCAACGCTTCGACGAATTACTTGCCACTAACGACTGTTATGGATGGCAACAACACATCCAGACACCTACTCGTGGTGACAACATGTTGGACCTTGTTTTTTGTCATGACAAAATCCCAGTATTCACCTATGTTGGTAACAGATTTTCCAGTAGTGACCATAGAATGGTACTCTGCTCTCTGCCTTTCTCACTACTAAATACAGGAAAGAAACAAGTGTCAATGTAGTTGAAGATTGAACGATCAATTCTTGGTTGTTTGCTCAAAATGAACTTCCTCGATTTTCGCGGAGGCATCAATACGACAGTCATCGTCTCATCGGTCGCTGTTCAGAAAGAAGACTGAAACATCGTCAGAAGTAACAACGATTTATTATTGTAATATTTGTTTACAGACCTTAGTTTGCTTAGTGATACTTGATTTATATGCTGGTGTAACAATACATAATACTCAAGTCAACAATTGGTGTTTTGGTTTTTTCGTCCGTTGTTACTAAGAGTTTCTGAGAAATCTTCTAAGAACAGCGTGGGCCCGAGCGTAGCGAGAGCTGGGCATTAACGGTTTATGAGACTTTGCTGACAGTTTCTGACGATAGAAACAGATCTGGCGGATTCAAACAGTTGGTGAAAGTTTGGATAGTCGCCGTTCATCTTTCCTGGTGCCGGTCAAGTCCTCTTTGAACAAGCAATATCTGGAACTTTTTTGGAATTTGGTCAAGTTCAACAATGCCTGGGTCAAAGAAGGGACAGAGTGTCTTGGATGCAAACAGGAAAGTAAGTCATGTTGACTTGTCTGTTAATTGTAACGATGTGTCTGATGTTAAGCATGACATGGTTGATGTTACTGTTTCGCCGTTCAGGGATAATAGGAACATCAAACTCCCTAAATTAGAACCACGGTGTTTTGATGGAAACCCGGCTGATTATTTACAATTTGTAAAGGAGTTTGAGATCATGTTGAGTGGTTTTTTATTAAATGATGAATTGAAGTTAATGTATTTGATGAGATATTGCACTGGAGATGCTGCAAGAGCTATACAGTGTTGTAAGTTTATGAAGCCAAAGGAGGGCTACGATGAGGCTATGAGCATATTACGCCAAAGGTTTGGAAGACCCTCGATGATTGCAGGGAAATTATTCGAGGCTGTTGAGGGTAATGGTGGTCAATTACAGGATGACTCCCAGGCACTCACTGAGTTTTTAGATAATTTGCTAATTTACAAGAATGGAATGATTTCGATGAATCGAATGAGTGACCTCAACTCGAGTTTTATCCTAGAAGTAATAGCAAGACGTCTACCTACTCGATTGCAAAGGAAGTGGGTGAAGATAAGCTCCCGTATGGAGGATGAGGGTATCGAGCCAAAGTTTGATGATATCCTGAAACTGGTAAATACTAGTGTCAATCAATCTATGAGCAAGTTTTCCAGTCTGTTAGATCTCACCCATAGAATAGAGCAGTCTGAGGGTAAAACGCACTCATTGATGACGAATAAGCCTCAGAGAGGTGGATATCGAGAAGACTCCATGATGTCTAGTAATGCATATAGACCTAGTGAGTGTAACAGGTTTCGTAGTACATCCTCAACAGATAAGTTACAAGATGCAAGACAAACACGGTTTTGTTTACACGTGTGCAAGAGGTGCATACAGAAGTGAACTGTGAACCAGTGAGCAAGTTCAGTGATAAGCTAAATGTAAACTCCAGGCCTTACTCCGAATTGTGTGACGATAACGTTGTTGTGAAGAAGTCTGTAGTTGCAACTGGTAAGCCGTTGCTGAATAGAGTGTCACAGAATAGAGTTACTGCTTCAGAGTGCAGTTCTGACTCCAAAAGTTTACAAAGTATAACTAGTCAGAGTGAAGATGTAAAACCTTTAATGATTTGTGAGGAGGAACCAAAATTGTCTACTTCTGTTATTAAAGAGTTTGAAAATGATGAAGTTGACGGTAAATTGAATATTTGTGATAATGATCATGATAGTGCAGATTTGTCTTTGGTTGATCATGATGAAATGGAGGGAATGCCTACTACTGCTAAGTTAAATAAAGGTTCTGTACAACTTGAACGTGAAGTAGAAATAAATGCAGATTCAGTTGCAGAAGGCATGCATACTTGTAAGACCGTCAGTGGGAGTGATCAGCATGTAGCCCACCTATCATCAGATGCTAGTGTTAAACCTGAGCTGATAGTAAAAGACAGCAGTGGTGGTGGTCTTGCAGGTAGACAAATTTCTGAAAAGCGAGCAACAACAGCTTTTGATCCACTGCTAAGTTCATCAACTGATATCAATCAGTCGTCGTTGGTGCTGTCATCCACAATGAAACAGACACCCATGAACTCAAGTATCTTGTGCAATGACTATGGTAGTATCAGTTCGTTTGAAAGGACGAATATCAATGGTCAGTTTAGTGTGGATAAGCCAAGTGTAAAGGAGAGAGTTATTGTTAAATTGACTTGCACGAATAAAGGCATTTCTAGTTTCAAGTTACTATTTGAATGTTATTATCTTTGGTGTAAATTACTCTGTTTCTATACTTGGTTGATGAGATATGTCGTGTGTTTGTTGGTCATCTATATTCTACGATACAATGACATGGGCGTGTTACCGTTCAGATTTGAGGATATAGCTGATAGAAGGAAGTTAGCAAATGAACTCTGCGACGATTTTCCAACCTAGGGCGTCAACCTGAGAAGGGTTGTAGGCGTACTGCTGTAAGTCCTACAATTCTTCAAAGGGTAGCGCATCAATGAGCAGTCCAATGTGCTTGGTGTATGATCTTGTACATATGTTCATATTGTATATACTGAATTGATATCATCTGTCATCTAGCTGTTGGTAATTCTGTTTGTGTCCGGACGACTTCCACTTGGATCATCAACCTGAGAAGGAATGTAGGCGTACTGCTGTAAGTCCTACAGTTCTTCAAGGGTAGTTTGTCATGCCGGAATCCACAACATTTGATGTGTTGATTGTACATATGTTTGTGTTAAATAATTGTGTGAGTTCCAATTATTGTAATTGTTGGTTAATCTTGTTTGTGTCCTTACATTCCACAAACTACAATCGTCAACCTGAGAAGGGTTGTAGGCGTACTGGTGTAAGTCCTGCAATTCTTCAAAGGAATTCCACCAAGAGATGATCGGCGAGGTTGTTTGTACTATTTGTATATACGTGTGGTGTGTCATATCAATTGGTGTATTTTGGATTCATTGTGTTTACTTGTTGTTTTCGTGTCTTGTTGTTATTGCGTAATTTTGTTAAAATTTTCGTCGTGATTATTTCTGAAGTTGTTTCGAGTCTTCTACATCCATGAATGAATTGATTGATGTTAAAGGCAGCAGATGGGTCGTATACGCCGGGGAGGCTATTTCTGAGAATGAAATGCACACGGAGATAATTGTTAGCTGCGGTCCGACACGCCGGGGAGAAAGAGTGTACACGACTGAGGCTCGCATGCGTCACCGCTACTAGAACTGAGGCAGAATGAGTGACAAGCGATTTCAGTGATAATTGGTAGTGAGTAGATAAGAGGATGTGCGTAGAGTATCGTGAGGTCCTGCCATGGTCACTTTGCATTCTGCAAGAGTCATTCTAGCAAGTGGCGATTGTGTTGCAAGATGTCAAGACGAGGTCTCTGTCTGGACGCGCAGGTCGTCAGCGATGTGTGAGATTGTGCTGTGGGTATGCTTGTGGTGTGTTGGCTTTTCTGTTTGTTTTCCATTTCAGCTCTGTCCGTGTGACCCAGGTTCTCGCAATGGCATCCAAGTCAACGTGCATTGGTCGTGAAGGAAAAAAGGGTTGGATCCCTTTTTTGCCGGGGAGTGTCAATGGAGTTGAAGATTGAACGATCAATTCTTGGTTGTTTGCTCAAAATCAACTTCCTCGATTTTCGCGGAGGCATCAATACGACAGTCATCGTCTCATCGGTCGCTGTTCAGAAAGAAGACTGAAACATCGTCAGAAGTAACAACGATTTATTATTGTAATATTTGTTTACAGACCTTAGTTTGCTTAGTGATACTTGATTTATATGCTGGTGTAACAATACATAATACTCAAGTCAACAATTGGTGTTTTGGTTTTTTCGTCCGTTGTTACTAAGCGTTTCTGAGAAATCTTCTAAGAACAGCGTGGGCCCGAGCGTAGCGAGAGCTGGGCATTAACGGTTTATGAGACTTTGCTGACAACAAGATTCAGGAAGCACAATATGTCGTAGTTACAAGCACATAGACTCAGGATTAGTCCAAGAACTCATTCGACCCTGTCAATTGGATGACTATTTCACCACTAACTCCCTGGAGTCCGTAGTAACCATATTTTACATGAATGTTACCCTTTGTCTGGATACACTTGCTCCAAAGAAAATAGTGAAATTAAGTAGACACCGAGCCGAATATATTCCGAGGGCACACTGCAATAAGTTAAGGAAGTTGAAGAAACAGTACTATTCCACTAAGGATATATCACTATCGCTCTCAATCCACGAGTCTCTTGAATCTATCAAGCGCCTGCGCTCTCAAAAGGACCTCGACGAAGAGTTAACGGCACTTGAAAGTACCTCCAAAGTTTAAAACCTAACGGGACTTCTTAACAAACGGATGCAGTCGACGAGAGAAATCCCCTACTTACTTCGCGGCGAAGTAATCTACAATGAGCCTGCCACCAACTGTGAATTTTTCAGTGATTGGTTTGCAAACTTTAGTTTAGAAACACATATGCCTGGCGAAACCGCCCCCATTACTAGCTCTTCCCTTGAAAGCATTGTGTTCACTAATCAACTAATAGTACAAGCAATTAAAAGCCTTGAACCTTCCACTAGTACGGGGCCGGATGGCCTCGCTTCGATAATTTTCAAAAACAGTGGGTGTGCTATACCCTTGTTACTTCTTAAATTCTTCTCAATATCTATGGACACTGGCACTTACCCTAGTGAGTGGAAAACTAGCTTCATAATTCCACATTACAAATCTGGTGATAAGGCAAACTTCCGCAATTACAGACCCATAAATATAACCTCAGTTATCTCACGAATCATGGAGAAAATTGTAAAAGATCAGTCGTCAGACTACCTACTTAGGGAAGATCTTGTTACAAGGTCGCAACACGGATTTCTCAAAAGTAGATCCTGCGTTACTTGCCACTTCGACATTTTCAACTGCATCACTAGTAGTCACGAAGCACGTAAGCTAGTCGTTGTTCTCTACCTCGATGTATCTAGGGCATTTGACATGGTATCTCACAGTATTCTCTTTGAGAAGCTGTACTCTTGTGGAATTCGCAACCCACTACTGAACTGGTTAAAATCATTTCTTAGCAACAGGGTACAAATAACCAAAGTCGGATCTGTATTTTCTCATCCTAGGCAGATCTCAAGTGGGCTTGTGCAAAATTGTGTCCTATGTCCTCTTTTATTCACAGTCTACATTAACAGCATTTGCAAATAGTTCACCTCAGGTAAACCATTCCTATATGCTGACGACCTCAAGTTCGTCTACTCCTGCTACACTCATGAATTAAGCGATATGGTTACTAAAATACATCTTGAAATAAGTAGCCTTGCAACGTCGTCTGCTGAATACCTTGAAGTTCTTTGAGTAGCTCTATGGGGTTATCAGCAAAAATTTTGTTCTTAATATCATCAAAAATATATTGCACTGTGTGACTTGATGACAGTCAAATTCCGATTTCCACACTGTATAAACATCCTCTCTCCGAGGAACGTCATAGCCACTGACAGACAGTTCACTTCAACTAATCTGTCCTACTCAAATGTAACCGAAGTCAAATATTGCTCACCTAATAATGTAAAACTTAATTTCACAGGAAACTTCTGATTCTGAGAGTGCGTTCTCTCAGAATCAGAAATTTCCATTTTCCACTCTTTATTCCTCTGTTCACGCTAAACTTACTTCATGTTACAGATTAATGAAAATTTCTAGTTAGTGGCATGACAATTAGTTGGAGTTGTTTTCATTCCTATCATTATTATTATTACTATTATAATTATTATAAATATTATTACTCTTCTAATTTTATTTTTCTCGTATGATTTCTCAACTGTCACTGCGATCCCTCTCAAGGTCACAGGTGCTCATTATCTTCACATTCCGATGTGCAAATTACAACGACGAGAGAAGATAAGTTTTATTATACTAATACTATTTCTACACAGAAATAGTGAAAACTACTACTTATAATTGTTTGATGTCAGTTTTGATAGTAGTATCGTGTTTTCCAGTGTTTATCAATCTGCTCTCATCACTCAGTTAGACTGAGAGAGATTTACTGGAATGATTTCGCCTGGCTATATTTCTCAACGACGATGGCCGTTTTCAAGTACCGTTATGATGAAACAGTGTTGTGACGATATTTGAAATACGTTTTGGTTATGTGAGAAGTATCTATCTGATTCAGTGTGTGAGCACACTCTTTTCTCTTTGCAATTGCCAATCACAGGTGTACAGGTGAATGGTGTTTCAAAGAAAGCATGAAAACGGCCCACGAATATCATGTGCCATTTTCAGTTGGCGTCGCCCATCGGTAGAGGCTGGTACATGTTTTATCCATTTCATTTCGTTATCCTGACAAGCAAGTAGTGAATATTCATCATTAATCCAACGGAGCGCAATATTCGAACAGTTAACTATCCTTCTGATTCTGGCTGCATATTCTTTAAAATTTTTGCTAAGATAACTGGTTGAAAACCGAAAAAATATTTTGCTCCGTGAAACCAGGTAAGGCCGCTTCAAGACCACTATCAAACGTGACAAAGTCCTTACTGAACACCGTCAGATTGAAGCTGTAAGTGACTAAGCTTCGAGCTGAGTCAATTGAATTAAGAAAATCCTGTACCAACCAGCATCTACAGCTCCTCCAGAGGAATTTCCAGAGGACACAGAACACACTGTTGGTGAACATCAGTCCTGAGGAAGAGGAGAATTTCACGAGCCTGAGAAGATATTCAGTTCCTGGAATGCAGCACCATGGCGTAGAATCCGTCAAGAGTTACGTTTGCAGCCTACATGCGTGAAGAAACAAACAGTTCTGACTGCTGCATGTCTGCATCCCACCTCTCACATATCTGAGGTTAGCTGTCTGCACATATTGTATCATGGTGTTCTGTGAAGTTTATGGCAAAAGCACAGTGAGACTTCGAAAAGATTAAAGAAAAATTTGTCGCAATTCGAAATTGGCTTGTCGTTTTAAAGTGGTCACCTGTCAGCCATCAATAAGGCCGAATCTAAGGGAGAGCAATTTACTGCTTCAAAAGAACTTATTGACGATTACATGTGAGAGACATTAGACCAACCATATAAATGTGTGTCAGTATTGCTGACAAATTGTGAACAGGAAAGTCGTTGGCCAGAGGGTTGCACATGCGTATTAATTTACTTGGGAGTGATACTCGGGGTGCAGTGAACTGTGACAACACAGTCCATAACATTGGAGAAAATATCACACAAATGTTTGTGATGGCACTCTGTCAGAAACGACGCTGGCTTAGTCCTCGCAAACTAGTCGGAGTATGTTCGCAAAAGTTCATAATGAGACATATGATTATCCGAATAGAAATATTGACAGCTATCCTATCCTATCGTCTCTCCTAATACTATTTTGATTCTTCTCTCCTTAGACACCGTCATTTCTAACTCTGTTGGTCGAGGTTGATGATATTTTACCTAGGAATAATATATCACTCGTATTTGCTCTACTCTTAATTCAACATAACTACAAAATTCGACTGCTGTGAATAACTGGCATTATGCATCATCATTTGGCTGTCGAATGACATGTATGGATTCTGATAGCGCTCGTGTTCGGAGCGTTGAAGAAATACGCTATCGAAGACTGTTTCCGAGTGAGTGAAGTTGAGGTAATAGGTTGACCAACATCCTGCTATGCGTGCAAGCCACTAGTGCTGTCGCAAATTAATTTAGGCATAACTGAATTTCGTGAAATCTGGGGAAACATTTGCATTCGAAACACTTAAAGTTATGTCGAGATGAGGATTGAGGTTGTTGGTCACTTCAGGATTATTTTGATCTAGATGACTCAGATGTTATTTTGTTCTCCATCACCTCCGAGTGAGTTTCTTTCTTTCTCTATTGTCTGTTTCATTCGCATTGGTTTCTTTTAGTGTAGTCAACTGGTTATTTTGTGTAGACCTTTGTGGTCTGTCTTACGCGCAGCCTGATTTCAGTGGTAAATATTGTGAAAGCTTGTTTCGCCGTTCTTAGAGTACTTGTAAACTTCCTAGTTCACCGCATTGTGGATAATATCTAGCTTCGACCTAAATTCTTCACATCTACACCGTCCCCAACTCAGAGTTACCCTAATTCTTTCGCTGAGCAGCTTCAGCTGATCGTGTTGAATCAAAACGAGAACGCATATATTGTTAATAATATTTCTAAGCAAGTTTCCCTGCGTGTTGCGTTCACACCACCACTTTGTAAGTGTTAAATACGTACTCACAGATATTTCTATCAGAACTAGAGGGCATTGACCGGTTTAAATATCAAAACGTATTTCAAATATGGCCACAAAACTGTTTCATCAAACGGTACATGAAAACTGTTTGTTTCTTCACGCACGTCGTCTGCAAACGTAACTCTTGACGGATTCTACGCCATGGTGCTGCCTTCCAGGAACTGAATATCTTCTCAGGCTCGTGAAATTCTCCTCTTCCTCAGGACTGATGTTCACCAACAGTGTGTTCTGTGTCCTCTGGAAATTCCTCTGGAGGAGCTGTAGATGCTGGTTGGTACAGGATTTTCTTAATTCAATTGACTCAGCTCGAAGCTTAGTCACTTACAGCTTCAATCTGACGGTGTTCAGTAAGGACTTTGTCACGTTTGATAGTGGTCTTGAAGCGGCCTTACCTGGTTTCACGGAGCAAAATATTTTTTCGGTTTTCAACCAGTTATCTTAGCAAAAATTTTAAAGAATATGCAGCCAGAATCAGAAGGATAGTTAACTGTTCGAATATTGCGCTCCGTTGGATTAATGATGAATATTCACTACTTGCTTGTCAGGATAACGAAATGAAATGGATAAAACATGTACCAGCCTCTACCGATGGGCGACGCCAACTGAAAATGGCACATGATATTCGTGGGCCGTTTTCATGCTTTCTTTGAAACACCATTCACCTGTACACCTGTGATTGGCAATTGCAAAGAGAAAAGAGTGTGCTCACACACTGAATCAGATAGATACTTCTCACATAACCAAAACGTATTTCAAATATCGTCACAACACTGTTTCATCATAACGGTACTTGAAAACGGCCATCGTCGTTGAGAAATATAGCCAGGCGAAATCATTCCAGTAAATCTCTCTCAGTCTAACTGAGTGATGAGAGCAGATTGATAAACACTGGAAAACACGATACTACTATCAAAACTGACATCAAACAATTATAAGTAGTAGTTTTCACTATTTCTGTGTAGAAATAGTATTAGTATAATAAAACTTATCTTCTCTCGTCGTTGTAATTTGCACATCGGAATGTGAAGATAATGAGCACCTGTGACCTTGAGAGGGATCGCAGTGACAGTTGAGAAATCATACGAGAAAAATAAAATTAGAAGAGTAATAATATTTATAATAATTATAATAGTAATAATAATAATGATAGGAATGAAAACAACTCCAACTAATTGTCATGCCACTAACTAGAAATTTTCATTAATCTGTAACATGAAGTAAGTTTAGCGTGAACAGAGGAATAAAGAGTGGAAAATGGAAATTTCTGATTCTGAGAGAACGCACTCTCAGAATCAGAAGTTTCCTGTGAAATTAAGTTTTACATTATTAGGTGAGCAATATTTGACTTCGGTTACATTTGAGTAGGACAGATTAGTTGAAGTGAACTGTCTGTCAGTGGCTATGACGTTTCTCGGAGAATATGGAAATCGCATTTTGAAATTCATCAAGTCACACAGTGTTATATACTGATGATATTGAGAGCACAATATATTGCTGATATCCTCATCAATGTACTCGCAGAGCTTATATGCTTTGTTTGTGCATATGAGTGAAAAGTATTTCGATATTGGAATAAATTCAATACAAGTATTGCGTGAAACAGAAGGAGAGCTGGAGATCATTCGAAAGGGATATGATTGAAATCAGTAAAACTAATTCTGTTGGTTAAGCTAGATGAACTGAACAGTTTTTCGCTGCACAGTGTTCTTGACAGGCATAAATACATGCATCTCGATTGTGAAATATTCTTTATTCGCTCAGCCAATTTTAATTTGGCACAGATGGTAGGACAATGAATATGTTGATGCATAACACCTTCATCATTGACTATCTACTGCTGACAGCACTTGTGATTTCAGTCTTTGACAGTACATACATAAACCGGGACCGTTTTTTGATAGTGATGAACTTCGTCAGACTTCTTCTGGTCAATTTGAGGTATGATTAAATTTTTCAAAGGGATTCCAGTATCGAAAAACTAAAACGTGTCTTGATGAAGTAGTTAGGCGTCGAGTAGATGTGTGTGAAAATATTCTCTCACTCACCGTTACATTTCCCTTTGATGGGTAATTGTGGTACACTTGACAAATTTTGTTTGTTTGCCCAAAAAGGACACAATGTTTTCATGTAGGACAGAATCACATTCGAACCACCTATTAGGAAATTGTTGGGCGTCACTGAAACCCTTCCAGGAGGGTTCATGTTTGAGTGAACGTAATTTCTTCCTGAATTTCAAGAGGTAGGAGAATTGCGATAGTTCTAAATCTAACAATAATACCAGGACATAATTTATCCCCGAACTGAACTTCAATATCTTTCCACGCAGCAAATAAAACATTAGGGGGAGAATAGGAGTCATTGGAATGCCTGGGATTACTGGACAGCTGTTTAATAATAATAATAATAATAATGATTCACTTTATTCCAAAAACAGTACTTGTGATACAGAATGGAATGGAATTTTCAGCATTAATCACAATATTACTCCATCTAATTTCCTCAAATTATAAATAAAAGTTAATCACACAGAAAATGTTTCAACATTTACAATAGAGGTAATGTCAAAAACATGCAGCATATAAAATGGAAATAACAATAATAATGATAACAGCTAGAGTAATAATAATAAGAATACAAGTGAAAATTACTGTGGGCTTGTGCCACACAGTATCGGCAATGTGGCATAGAAATCCTAACATGTTTAAAAATATTGAATATAATGTTCTCTTTACATGATGGTGATGGTGAGGGGAAAACAAAGATAACAGCAGTCACTGAGATAAGTTGGTGATTGCAAATATGAAAGTAAAACAAACAAAGAAGTAACAGGACCATAAATATAATAGAAATAATAAAAGTAAAACTTGAAGGTATATAAGGATGGATGGAGGAAACTGTCTATTTACTAGATGAAAATAGGTTAATTAGTTTTTGCCTGACACTATTTTCATCACATTAAAAATACGTGCCAAGTATGGTATCATAGAATTTCTATACTGAGACGTGCGAGCATACAGTTTTCCGAAGTCCCTTCTTGTTCTCCCCGGGGAGATGGAAGGTGAAGGCTGAGCGTAATGTGGATACTCAAAGTCAGACAAAAACCCTTTAGCAAATTTATTGCACGAAGTCAAGTGCCTATCGACAACGACGTTAAATATCTGGTCCAGTGGAACACCACTTACCCTACTGTCAGTCTTCAGCATTCTACGAATTGTGACATAGTCTTTTTTATGCAAACCAGGAAAGAATAAGCAGGGGTGAACAATAAAGAAAAATAGGTAGGATGCAAGAGTTTATGAACTGTAAGAGGAGGGGTTGAGTTATACTCAAGTGTCTTAACTTCTTAATGTAAAATGTCAGGCGGAATATTTTACTGGAGATTGCTAAGACATGGGATGTCCAGGAGAGATCAGAAGAGAGAATGAGTCCAAGATACTTAATTTCTGATTTGATTCCTATATCATTATCGTCAATCTTACAACTGTCATGAGAATCGATGACTTCTTTTAACTGTCTTTTACATCTTAGTAGACAGAAGACAAGTAGTTCAGCGAAGAGTCTCTTTTCGGCGAATTCATTTTCATAGCTGTACAATCGCAAATATATATGGTTATTTTGTGTGTGTGTGTATACATTAAATTTGTCAAACGAAAATACAATTAGTAGGTTCAGATGAATTGGATGTTGATAAGAGGATAGCAACAAAAGTGATGAGTTGTCATAAATGATTGTTAAATAAGAGTTACGTAATGGCATGAATAGTTTGATGAATGAGTTGTGCTCAAAGGGTGTACATGGAAACAAAATAATATACAGAATTACACAAGGGTTTTAAGTTAGAAAAATAAGCATACAAACAGAAGTAAGGTCAAATCAAACAAACAAAGAAAAGTTAGGTCAAATCAAAGGAGTAGTTACCATGCGAGTAAAAGTGGTTGGATAATTTTCTTTTGTATGCATAGTTCTGGTTCCTCCAACTGGATGGCTAGGGCTTCTGCGATGCAAAGAAGACGGAATCGTACTGTCTTTGGAAGGTTGTTCTTCACTTTGTAGATTACTTTGAAGGAGGCGTTCGTTGAGATGGAATGACCAGTATTGACGAGATGTTCGATTATTGCACTCCTTATATGGCCATTATTTCCTTTCTGTAGCCACGCTGGATAGTGTTCTTTTACCCTTTTAGACAGGATGCGCGTTGAACGACCGATGTACCTGGCTCCACAGCAACAGGTGAACTGATATATACACATAGAAGTGGTCATGTGCGGAATCTTGTCCTTTGGGTTTCTGCAGATCAGCGGGCGACTGGAGAACACTATTCTTAGTGTTGCCGCAGGGAAAGTTCTTCCTAAAGAGGTGGAAATTCTCCTTCTGAGGACGTCACTAAATAGGTCTCCTTTGAAGTCTAGGTTCATATAAAGTATCTTTTTCGGCACGGATAGTGTCTCTTGCTTTTGGTTTTTCTGTTTGATGTTTTTCTCTACAAATCTTGGTGGGTAGCCATTTTGTATGAAGATTTCTTTCAGGAAGTTTAGTTCTTCTTCCATGGTGTCGGAGCTGCAGATGCGTCTGACGCGAGTGGCAAGGGATTTAATTAGGTTTCTTTTCCGACTGATTGGTACCCAGCTGTAGAAACTTGTTAATTGTCCGTTCCAAGTCGGTTTCCTATAGATTGACCTTCTTAAAGTTCCGTCATCTCTCCTTGTAAGCTCGACATCAAGAAAAGGGATTTTAGATTCATTTTCAGTTTCCAAAGTGAAATTTGTGGCTGGATGGCATTTGTTGAATATTTGCAGTAGTTGATTGAGATCGTGACCGTCATCACAGATGATAAAGATGTCGTCAACATATCTAACGTACAACTGGAAATTGTCGATGGTTGATTTGAGTGGGCCATTCTCGAGGCTTGCCATGAAGCAGTCTGCTAGTAATGGGCCCAGTGGAGATCCCATTGCGATCCCATCTTGTTGTCTGTAAATAATGTCGTTGAATGTGAATTGCACATTTAGTGTACATCTCAGTAGTAGTTCTTTTAAACAGGTCGTCGGTAATCCGATGTTCAGCTGATTTTCGTCGATATAGTGACAAATATAAGAGACAGTTTCTGTGAGTGGAACGTTGGTAAATAGTGATTCAATGTCGAGGGAGAGCATAGTTTTGTCCTTTGTATTGATATCTTTAATGTAATCGACGAATTGGAAAGTGTCGCGAAGTGAATGGTGGCACATTCGTTTTCGTACAGGTTCTAAAATGTCAGTGAGCCATTTCGCTATTGAATGGTACGGGGAACCTGACATATCCAGAATTGGACGAAGTGGGAGGTTGGCTTTATGTGTCTTTGGTAAGCCATATAGTCTTGGTATTGTTGACCCTGTCGGTCGGATCTGATCATAGACTTCATGAGTGATTAACGTTTGGGTTTGCATTCTTTTCAGGACATCGGTGAGTTGCTTTTCAATCTGTTCCGTTTTGTTTCTTTCGTTGGGTGTTTGCGAAAATTTTGTTTTATCTGACAAGATGTTGTTCATTTTCTCAATGTAGTCTTTCTTGTCCATAAGGACTATACCGGCTCCTTTGTCTGGACGAGTTATAAGGAGTTCTTCATTTTGTTTTAGTTGATTTAATTCTTCTCTGTGTTGCCTTGTCAGGTGGTTGTATACTTTTGGTTTTGTATTAAGATACTGATAACAGCTATCGATTATTGTTGATTTGAAACGCTGCAATTCTTGTTCGGAGGTTGGGGTTAAATCATTTGTTTGGGTCATTAGGTTTTCGAATTGTACTTGCGTATGGAGTCTGTTGGCGTTTAAGTTGACGTCGCAGAATTTTGGGCCCATGGATAGGGCTTCTAACTGTAGGTTGGATAAAGCTACTGAAGAGTAGTTGAATACGAATTTCGAAGGGTCTTCAGGAAATTGTTTCTGTGCTTTGATGGATTTGAGGCTTTTGGTGAGTCGGGAAATAGTAGATTGTGCTCGTTTATCAGTGACTGTATTGACATATTCCGTAAACCTCTGGGTTTCACTAGGTAGCAGATCGTGGAGGGCTGGAGACCTTTGTGAAATGTTGCGTTGAAGTTCTGGAATACGGGCTTTAATAGAGTCAATAAGATTCAATGCATGTCGTCGGAGGGATTTTGTGTTGGGGTATATGTGGCTTCTTCTCAATGCTTTCCAAAACCATTTTGGATATTCGCGATTGGTGATACAATCATTGAAAAAGGTAATTTTCGCTTTCACTATCGCAAGTTTGACAGAGTACCGTAGAAACCCATTGAGTTCCTTGACTGTCGAGGGATTCTTGCTACTTTTTAATTCATGAATAATTCCCATTCGAACATTAGTAGACAGAAGACAAGTAGTTCAGCGAAGAGTCTCTTTTCGGCGAATTCATTTTCATAGCTGTACAATCGCAAATATATATGGTTATTTTGTGTGTGTGTGTATACATTAAATTTGTCAAACGAAAATACAATTAGTAGGTTCAGATGAATTGGATGTTGATAAGAGGATAGCAACAAAAGTGATGAGTTGTCATAAATGATTGTTAAATAAGAGTTACGTAATGGCATGAATAGTTTGATGAATGAGTTGTGCTCAAAGGGTGTACATGGAAACAAAATAATATACAGAATTACACAAGGGTTTTAAGTTAGAAAAATAAGCATACAAACAGAAGTAAGGTCAAATCAAACAAACAAAGAAAAGTTAGGTCAAATCAAAGGAGTAGTTACCATGCGAGTAAAAGTGGTTGGATAATTTTCTTTTGTATGCATAGTTCTGGTTCCTCCAACTGGATGGCTAGGGCTTCTGCGATGCAAAGAAGACGGAATCGTACTGTCTTTGGAAGGTTGTTCTTCACTTTGTAGATTACTTTGAAGGAGGCGTTCGTTGAGATGGAATGACCAGTATTGACGAGATGTTCGATTATTGCACTCCTTATATGGCCATTATTTCCTTTCTGTAGCCACGCTGGATAGTGTTCTTTTACCCTTTTAGACAGGATGCGCGTTGAACGACCGATGTACCTGGCTCCACAGCAACAGGTGAACTGATATATACACATAGAAGTGGTCATGTGCGGAATCTTGTCCTTTGGGTTTCTGCAGATCAGCGGGCGACTGGAGAACACTATTCTTAGTGTTGCCGCAGGGAAAGTTCTTCCTAAAGAGGTGGAAATTCTCCTTCTGAGGACGTCACTAAATAGGTCTCCTTTGAAGTCTAGGTTCATATAAAGTATCTTTTTCGGCACGGATAGTGTCTCTTGCTTTTGGTTTTTCTGTTTGATGTTTTTCTCTACAAATCTTGGTGGGTAGCCATTTTGTATGAAGATTTCTTTCAGGAAGTTTAGTTCTTCTTCCATGGTGTCGGAGCTGCAGATGCGTCTGACGCGAGTGGCAAGGGATTTAATTAGGTTTCTTTTCCGACTGATTGGTACCCAGCTGTAGAAACTTGTTAATTGTCCGTTCCAAGTCGGTTTCCTATAGATTGACCTTCTTAAAGTTCCGTCATCTCTCCTTGTAAGCTCGACATCAAGAAAAGGGATTTTAGATTCATTTTCAGTTTCCAAAGTGAAATTTGTGGCTGGATGGCATTTGTTGAATATTTGCAGTAGTTGATTGAGATCGTGACCGTCATCACAGATGATAAAGATGTCGTCAACATATCTAACGTACAACTGGAAATTGTCGATGGTTGATTTGAGTGGGCCATTCTCGAGGCTTGCCATGAAGCAGTCTGCTAGTAATGGGCCCAGTGGAGATCCCATTGCGATCCCATCTTGTTGTCTGTAAATAATGTCGTTGAATGTGAATTGCACATTTAGTGTACATCTCAGTAGTAGTTCTTTTAAACAGGTCGTCGGTAATCCGATGTTCAGCTGATTTTCGTCGATATAGTGACAAATATAAGAGACAGTTTCTGTGAGTGGAACGTTGGTAAATAGTGATTCAATGTCGAGGGAGAGCATAGTTTTGTCCTTTGTATTGATATCTTTAATGTAATCGACGAATTGGAAAGTGTCGCGAAGTGAATGGTGGCACATTCGTTTTCGTACAGGTTCTAAAATGTCAGTGAGCCATTTCGCTATTGAATGGTACGGGGAACCTGACATATCCAGAATTGGACGAAGTGGGAGGTTGGCTTTATGTGTCTTTGGTAAGCCATATAGTCTTGGTATTGTTGACCCTGTCGGTCGGATCTGATCATCTTAAGCTGAAATCAACAGTTTGACATTTAGAAGGATTCAGTTTAAGACCGTTAGACTCAGACCATTTGCTGACTCCAGACAGAAAGCTATTTATTTTGGTAGAATCTAGCCGGCTGTGAGTTAACAGCCATTGAAACCGTTAAATCATCAGCGTACTTCACAAAGTTGATTTCATCAGAGTGAGGCAAGTCATGTAAGAAGAAAGAAAAAAGAAAAGGAGAAAGGACAGCGCCTTGAGGGACACCAGCTTCAGTGGGCAATGAAGTGGAAGACTTCCCTTTATACACGGTGTACTGGTTTCTTTCTGAGAAATAAGAATGCAACCAGTTAACAGTCCGACATTCTGTTTGACTAGCAGCAAGTTTATTTTATTAGACGTCCCTAGTGACCAAGTCAAAAGCAGATGTATAGTCTGGGAAGACACAACGAACAACTTTAGCCCCCTTGTCTAGACTGGAAGCAATGTTATGATATAAGACGGCAGCTGCATCTAAAGTGCTTCTACTGTGCTTATAGGCAAATTGTTTAGGGTCATTAAAGAATTAAGCGAGGGTACAAGACTAATCAAAAGTAATTTCTCCATAGTTTTCAAAAAAGGAGACGTAATAGCAATGGGTCTAAATTCTACACATGCTCCAGTAGATAATTTGGGTATAGGTACAACTTTGATGCCCTTCCAAACGGCAGGCACAATATTACTGGAAAAAGATTTGTTAAATAGATCAGTGAGGGGTGACACAGAACATTAGAACATTTTTAAAAATAATACTTGGTACATAATCTGAACCTAAGCTCTGGGAAGGGTTTGGAGACTTGAGGCATTTTTGAACATCATTTTTGTTAAAACCTGGAAATAGGCTATTATTAACACTAGTGATGCTGGGAAGCATGACATTTGAGGGAGAGTCAATGAAAGATTTGTTAAGAGTACATGCATCAAAAGAATATGGAATATTGTTTATCTGCTTACCACCAGTGATTTCCTTAAATAGTTTCCACATATTAGAAGGACTTTTGCAGGATATGAATTTCTGGTTATATATTACATTCAACCTCTGCATTTCAGACTTGATTAAGAAGTTAGTTTTTTTTACACCACTTTTATTTTTCATCTGATCCAGTTTTTCCTTCTGTCTACGAAGCTTTTTAGGTTGAGGCGAGGAGAAACGGTCAAATTTAACGAATAGTGTTTCTTTTGAACAGCAGATTTCAAAACAGAATTTCAGATACGAGGTAATAGTTGAGATAGCGTCATCGAGTGAATCATTATTAAACAGATCTCATTCTGTGTCACTGAGCATATTTCTAAGGTGATGTACCTTCTCATTTGAATAACATCTGTGAACAACTTTCTTAGACAAGTTTGAGAAGGCTTTATTGTGTAACTTTCCGTAAATTTTGGGTAAGACTCGTACAATACAGTGATCTGAATTTGAGATTGGAGCTCTTTGACGAGCTTCGTATATTCCAGAATCATTTATAAATACTAAATCAAGTGAAGTATTTTGTCGAGTTGGGAAATTAACAACATTTTCATGGTCCAGCAATGTAATAAAACTGCAGTCGCAGTTATTGAAGACTCCAGTCACTACAGATAAGGAGTTACCAAACGAATCAGCACCACTGAGAGTTAATAAAATTGACAACACCACCGCCTCTCTTCTTCTTTGAGCTGCATCGGTCTTGTCTGTACACTGTGAAACCACTTAAGGAGACTAAATTTTCGTCATATGAGTCGTGGAGCCAAGTTTCTTGAATAGTTATTACACCAGTATTACAATACACATTTGAGTATAACAGAGAATGTAAGTAGTTAATCTTGTTCGATAATGACCTGCAATTTGTGCTCATAACCACAGGAACAGTCATCTGATGCATTGGAGTGGACTTTACCGATCTTTGACACCCAGCATGATGCTTTTTCTTAAGGTTACTATAATATAGTAGTAAATCATCAGGTTGAAAAGATTTTAAATAATCGCAAGAGTAAGTAATG
The DNA here is from genome assembly GCA_944472135.2 of Trichobilharzia regenti. Lineage (NCBI taxonomy): Eukaryota > Metazoa > Platyhelminthes > Trematoda > Strigeidida > Schistosomatidae > Trichobilharzia > Trichobilharzia regenti. Next base: position 3,994,992 of record OX235262.1, on the reverse strand, counting down.
CGATTTGGACACATAATTGAATAATTAAAAGAGAATAAATCCGAGGAAATAGATGCAATATGTAGGATGGAAATTTCGGTAGCCCCAGATTTAAACAGGCCGCCTCTTTTGACCTATTTCGGGACTCTAAAAACCAACACCAGAATATGAGGCAATGCAAGTGTTTGTAAGATCGAGACATAAATCGTCACCTCATCTTCTAAAGTAGACAGCTGATGCACCGTCCGTCTGTGAGCTTTTCGAGTGTTTCGGATATTTCAGACATTTGAGAACATGAGGAGTTTTCACACCGAAATAATCAACATCTCAGGTTTTCGCACCATTTTCTTCGATATTATCTTCTTGTTGTGTAAGTTCAGAAGGTACACACTGTGTGAGTGTATCATTCCATCAGAGAGTGAAAGGTTTTCGGTAAATAATACTGCACAACCCAGTGAAACTGTATCGAATCAATTCACTTCATGGTGGAATTAGCTTCCAGTGTCTTAATTGAAGTAGATTTGTTGGTCTCCATACTGGAATTCAATAATGAAAAGTAAATCGTGTGTGGAAAGAGAACGTCATTTTAGTGACCGTGACACATGAAATGCATCTAGCTAAATCTGCAAGTGTTTACTGCTGCGCTGGAGCATGTAAAACCAGATTATTCCATTACTCATCAGTGATACGCCAACCATAATGTCATATCATTAAGAAGTTGCATTCTCAAAAATCTCTAAAGAAGAGATGAAACTCAGAAAGCTAAAATGTCAAGTATTTCATTCTCCCTTCTTCGAACGTATACGCGGGTACATGTTGGGGCTAGACTTAAAATAGTCCTCGATATCACCACACTTACTAAAAACTTCACCATCTTATGACATTATCAGTACTCTACCTAACGTGTAAGTACTGATTAACGCAATCAAAGTTTAAAGGCTAAAAATGTAAAGAATTCTTAGTATGAGTTGTATTTAATGTAACTGAATAACAGATTTAATAAATAAAGTGACTGTACAACTTATCTGCAGACGTTGCTGGAGCTAGGCTCGGAGAGTGTGCAGAAAAAGAGCACAACAAGAGAGCGAACCAATGAACGTACGGAAGACTCACAACTCAAAAGATAACAAGTGTATCACCATGGGTGAGCGAGTTTAAACAAAAGTTCAAAGGTACAATGTGCACTACACACGGATGACGTGATTGTCCATCAAAGATGAAATGAGTAGATGTGACTTCCGTTGGGGATTCCAGTAACTCCACTATTGAAGCAAAGGACTGATACAGGTGTTCAGAACACTGTAATCCTCAACTCATTTTCAAATTTCAAGACGCCCAAATTGACTGAATGCTGATGAAATAGTAGTACGGGAAGAGAAAGTGCGATGAGATGTTTACCAATCCACGTCATCTCTCGTGAAGACGTCACTTCCAGTTGTTTATCGAAGAACATGCCTAGTGCGCAGAGATTCTCTCTGATGTTCCTTGCAGATGTGGTGTAGTGACACGAAACCAGTGGATGAGGTTGTTAAGCTGAATAGAGTGAAATCACTGCATCATATCTTACCTTTAATATGCCATTGCATTCCTCCTCTATTATTTAGTATTGGCTGATATCGAATTAGGTTGAAAAAGAGTAGGGATCAGTCAAATCACAATGTGTCTTGATTTAGCGAGTCCCTTAAATGTTGTTTTCAGCCACGTGAGATGGTGTAGACTGTCAAGTTTGGGTAGTGGAGACGCTGAATACCGTTTGCTTCGCACTGTTAGCGTTAATGTGAAAATCATTCACAGTGGTGAAGACGCATTAAACATTTATCAACTCCTGAATGCATCAAACTCTCATCATTATTCTTCCGTGATCACTCCTCAAAATCTTTCGAGTTTCACACATCCGCAAATGATGTCACTGACATTATACGTAAAGACTTTCACTCATACCTTCACAAATCTGAATGTAGACACCTCTGAGGAATTTTACTGGACACTGTTGCCCTTCGAGGAGAATTAGCTGTGTCAGAAAATGATCAGTGCTATCGGTGGTATATATGCTAGGGGATACAGGTACACCAGATAGACACTGCAATTAATTCTAGTGAAATTGACATCTTCAGTGTGAACTAAGGAGGTCCTACGTGAGCACATCACCATAATGACCATTTAGATAGATGTGGATCTTCTTTCTAGACAGAGATCTTCATATGTAGTAATTCAAAATGAACCCTTGAAACATTCTTCGAGTTGAAATCAGACGATTTGAAGGTGTCGTGGATTGTGTTGATGTAGTTGTATTGCGGTGCGTCGCTGAAACTCTATTCTTCAATCGCATCCCATAAGAAAAATATGAACAATTATAGTTATAATATTTGCCGTTTTTCTGAGAAACGATTTTTGATTATACTCTGAGATAATTAACGCAGAGTGTAAATTTGTCTTGATATTTCTATGTGAATTCTAATACTTGAAAATTCTGATATGTCGAAAGAGATATACAGCAGTAGAGTCTCACTTTACAAGTGTATTCAGGGTCTGTATGATTTTGTGCTTTCCAAAATTAATTTGAAACTACAATTACTAAACACGGAATTTAGATGACCATGTTCAAGAGGCAAATTCTTGTGGTGATAAAGAGGGCGACTTTCAAGAGATCGTTTGTCGTGGTCATAACTATAATGGCTTTATGAATAAAACCCCGAAAAGTGAATCAGTCTGTCAAAACACGAATAATGTAAAACACCATGAATCAATAAACAAATGATCAGAAAGAAGTAGTCGATAAAGCCTAGTAGAAACAAATGAACCGATTAAGTAATGCTAGATTGTGAGGGAAGTGAATGAATTGCGTTTTCAGTGCAGATGTGATAATATTATGGCATGTTAGGAGAGGGGTTGAAAATATAAGTAAGGGGTGGTGGTGAAGTCATCTGTTGGTTATGTCCTTTTAGACCAAGTGAGGGATAATGGCTGTACGAACTTCTTTTGAATGCATAGATTAAGCTTCATAGTTGTTCGAATGCTTATCGCCCCCAGCTGTGTGCAGTGAACGCAAACGACGTCTGTCAATCACGTCTCATAAACCGTTAATGCCCAGCTCTCGCTACGCTCGGGCCCACGCTGTTCTTCGAAGATTTCTCAGAAACGCTTAGTTATAACGGACGCAAAAACCAAAACACTGATCTGCCGCTTTAGATTTGTTTATTGTTACACCAACATATAAAAGGAATAAGCGAACTAAGGTTTCTGACGATGTTTCACTCTTCTTTCTGAACAGCGACCGATGAGACCATGACTGTCGTATTGATGCCTCCGCGAAAATCGGGGAAGTTGATTTTGAGCAAACAACCAAGAATTGATCGTTCAATCTTCAACTCCATTGACACTCCCCGGCAAAAAAGGGATCCAACCCTTTTTTCCTTCACGATCAATGCACGTTGACTTGGATGCCATTGCGAGAACCTGGGTCACACGGACAGAGCTGAAATGGAAAACAAACAGAAAAGCCAACACACCACAAGCATACCCACAGCACAATCTCACACATCGCTGACGACCTGCGCCTCCAGACAGAGACCTCCTCTTGACATCTTGCAACACAATCGCCACTTGCTAGAATGACTCTTGCAGAATGCAACGTGACCATAGCACCAACTCATGATACTCTTCACACATCCTCTTATCTACTCACTACCAATTATCACTGAAATCGCTTGTCACTCGTTCTGCCTCAGTTCTAGTAGCGGTGACGCATGCGAGCCTCAGTCGTTTACACTCTTTCTCCCCGGCGTGTCGGACCGCAGCTAACAATTATCTCCGTGTGCATTTCATTCTCAGAAATAGCCTCCCCGGCGTATACGACCCATCTGCTGCCTTTAACATCAATCAATTCATTCATGGATGTAGAAGACTCGAAACAACTTCAGAAATAATCACGACGAAAATTTTAACAAAATTACGCAATAACAACAAGGCACGAAAACAACAAGTAAACACAATGGATCCAAAATACACCAATTGATATGACACACCACACGTATATACAAATAGTACAAACAACCTCGCCGATCATCTCTTGGTGGAATTCCTTTGAAGAATTGCAGGACTTACACCAGTACGCCTACAACCCTTCTCAGGTTGACGATTGTAATTTGTGGAATGTACGGACACAAACAAGATTAACCAACAATTACATCAACTGGAACTCACACAATTATTTAACACAAACATAAGTTAAATCAACACATCAAATGTTGTGCATTCTGGCACGGCAAACTACCCTTGAAGAACTGTAGGACTTACAGCAGTACGCCTACATTCCTTCTCAGGTTGATGATCCAAGTGGAAGTCGTCCGGACACAAACAGAATTACCAACAGCTAGATGAAAGATGATATCAATTCAGTATATGCAATATGAACATATGTACAAAATCACACACCGAGCACATTGGACTGCTCATTGATGCACTACCCTTTGAAGAATTGTAGGACTTACACCAGTACGCCTACAGCCCTTCTCAGGTTGACGCCCTAGGTTGGAAAATCGTCGCAGAGTTCATTTGCTAACTTCCTTCTATCAGCTATATCCTCAAATCTGAACGGTAACACGCCCATGTCATTGTATCGTAGAATATAGATGACCAACAAACACACGACATATCTCATCAACCAAGTATAGAAACAGAGTAATTTACACCAAAGATAATAACATTCAAATAGTAACTTGAAACAAGAAATGCCTTTATTCGTGCAAGTCAATTTAACAATTACTCTCTCGTTTACACTTGGCTTATCCACACTAAACTGACCATTGATATTCGTCCTTTCAAACGAACTGATACTAGCATAGTCATTGCACAAGATACTTGAGTTGATGGGTGTCTGTTTCATTGTGGATGACAGCACCAACGATGACTGAGTGACACAAGGTGATGAACTTAGTGGTGGATCAGAAGCTGTTCTTGTTCGGCTCTCAGATAGTTGTCCAACTGCAAGATTACCACCACTGCTGTCTTTCACTACTAGTTCGGGTTTAGCACTATCATCTGATGATAGGTGGGCTACACGCTGATCAATTACACTGACTGTCTCACAAGTATGCACACCTTTTGGAACTGCATCTGCGTTCAATTCTACTTCACGTTGTAGTTGTACAGAACCTTTATTTAACTTAGCAGTAGTAGGCATATCCCTCATCTCATAATGATCAACCAAAGACAACTGTGAAGTATCATGATCATTATCACGAATATTCACTTTACCGTCAACTTCATCATTTTCAAACTCTTTAATAACAGAAGTAGACAATTTTGGTTCCTCCTCGCAAATCATAAAAGGTTTTATAACTTCACTCTGACTAGTAATACCTTGTAAACTTTTGGAGTCAGAACTCCACTCTGAAGCAGTAACTCTATTCTGTGACACTCTATTCAGCAACGGCTTACCAGTCGCAACTACAGACTTCTTCACAACAACGTTATCGTCACACAATTCGGAGTCAGACCTGGAGTTTACATTTAGCTTATCACTGAACTTGCTCACTGGTTCACAGTTCACTTCTGTATGCACCTCTTGCACACGTGTACAACAAAACCGTGTTTGTCTTGCATCTTGTAACTTATCTGTTGAGGATGTACTACGAAACCTGTTACACTCACTAGGTCTATATGCATTACTAGACATCATGGAGTCTTCTCGATATCCACCTCTCTGAGGCTTATTCGTCATCAATGAGTGCGTTTTACCCTCAGACTGCTCTATTCTAGGGGTGAGATCTAACAGACTGGAAAACTTGCTCATAGATTCATTGACACTAGTATTTACCAGTTTCAGGATATCATCAAACTTTGGCTCGATACCCTCATCCTCCATACGGGAGCTCATCTTCACCCACTTCCTTTGCAGTCGAGTAGGTAGACGTCTTGCTATTACTTCTAGTATAAAACACGAGTTGAGGTCACTCATGCGATTCATCGAAATCATTCCATTCTTGTAAATTAGCAAATTATCAAAAACTCAGTGAGTGCCTGGGAGTCATCCTGTAATTGACCACCATTACCCTTAACAGCCTCGAATAATTTCCCTGCAATCATCGAAGGTCTTCCAAACCTTTGACGTAATATGCTCAGAGCCTCGTAGTAGCCCTCTTTTGGCTTCATAAACGTACAGCACTGTATAGCTCTTGCAGCATCTCCAGTGCAATATCTCATCAAATACATTAACTTCAATTCATCATTTAATAAAATACCACTCAACATGATCTCAAACTCCTTTACAAATTGTAAATAATCGGCCGGGTTTCCATCAAAACACCGTGGTTCAAATCTAGGGAGTTTGATGTTCCTATTATCCCTGAACGGCGAAACAATAACATCAACCATGTCATGCTTAACATCAGACACATCGTTACAAGTAACAGACAAGTCACCATGACTTACTTTCCTGTTTGCATCCAAGACACTCTGTCCCTTCTTTGACCCAGGCATTGTTGAACTTGACCCAATTCCAAGAAAGTTCCAGATATTGCTTGTTCAAAGAGGACTTGACCGGCACCAGGAAAGATGAACGGTGACTATCCAAACTTTCACCAACTGTTTGAATCCGCCAGATCTGTTTCCATCGTCAGAAACTGTCAATCATGTCTCATAAACCGTTAATGCCCAGCTCTCGCTACGCTCGGGCCCACGCTGTTCTTCGAAGATTTCTCAGAAACGCTTAGTTATAACGGACGCAAAAACCAAAACACTGATCTGCCGCTTTAGATTTGTTTATTGTTACACCAACATATAAAAGGAATAAGCGAACTAAGGTTTCTGACGATGTTTCACTCTTCTTTCTGAACAGCGACCGATGAGACCATGACTGTCGTATTGATGCCTCCGCGAAAATCGGGGAAGTTGATTTTGAGCAAACAACCAAGAATTGATCGTTCAATCTTCAACTCCATTGACAACGTCTATTGGGAATCTTCGGTGGGATACGGTGAATTACTGTGAAAGCTCTTGTTTTCGCCAATAAATGACCACTATCAAGGAAGTATGACTAGGTTGAGCTACGGATTGTTTTTGTTTGTCCTTTGTCAATCCACGGAAGGGGCTGACTCTGAAATCAGTTCTCACTTGATGACTCACCACTAAATTGGAACCTAATAAATAGAGGTATTTTGCGTCCAGTAAGAGTACTCTCAGAATCTTGAACCTTCTATTTTCCACTCTTCATTCTTCTGTTCACGCTAAACTTACTTCATATTACAGATTAATGTAAATTTCTAGTTAGTGGCATGACAATTAGTTGGAGTTGTTTTCATTCCTATCATTATTATTATTACTATTATAATTATTATAAATATTATTACTCTTCTAATTTTATTTTTCTCGTATGATTTCTCAACTGTCACTGCGATCCCTCTCAAGGTCACAGGTGCTCATTATCTTCACATTCCGATGTGCAAATTACAACGACGAGAGAAGATAAGTTTTATTATACTAATACTATTTCTACACAGAAATAGTGAAAACTACTACTTATGATTGTTTGATGTCAGTTTTGATAGTAGTATCGTGATTTCCAGTGTTTATCAATCTGCTCTCATCACTCAGTTAGACTGAGAGAGATTTACTGGAATGATTTCGCCTGGCTATATTTCTCAATGACGATGGCCGTTTTCAAATACCGTTATAATGAAACAGTGTTGTGACGATATTTGAAATACGTTTTGGTTATGTGAGAAGTATCTATCGGATTCAGTGTGTGTAAGCACACTTTGTCCACTGACACTTATCATAATACTGCCGTAATCACATTACAAGAAACGTGGTTACATGAACTGTATGATGACAATCTCATCTCACTGAAGGACTTTATTTTATTTCGACAAGACCATCAATGTTTTATTTAGAAAAATGGTGATGGCGTTGCAACTTTTATTCACTCCAAATGGTCTTTTTCAAATAACGTCTGCTTCTCATTCTCTAATGACTTCATTTACTGTATATTGTTATTATTATTATAATATCCTTTAATTCTTAGAGTAACATAGGCCTTCAGCTGCGCATCTACATTGCCTTCTGTTTTCTGCCAACTGTTCCAACCCACTCCAAGTCTGCCCATATGCTTTTATCTCCTTCTCACATGACCCCCTCCAAGTCACTCTTGCACTGATGACCAACTCGCCGCTTCCCATTCGGGTTCCACTAGAGCAACGGCTTGTCTAGTGATGTCACTTAATGGTTTCCTCAGAGTATGGCCAATCCATCTCCATTTCTGCCTGCCTATTTGTTTCACAATTGGTTCCTGACTGGTTCGCTCATTGCCAGAGATCCCTGTTGCTGATCTCTTCTGGCCGGCCATCTGATATTGAGCGGTATTGAGCGAAGACAACTGTTAATGAAGGTCTGAAGTTTGTTCGAGATGCTCTTTATGACGTGCAATGCAAGTCTCTGATCCGGATAGTGAGTGGCGCTGACTGACTTCACATTGGAGTTGAAAATCCGGATCTTATTTTCATTTTCATGCTGAGCAGTGCTGTTGACATCCACACAGACTTGAGAGTGATGAAAGCTTGTCTAAACTTTCCGATTCTTGCTTTGATATCCTAATCAGTTCCGCCTGTAGTTGAAGTGATGCTTCCCAGGTAGGTAAAGGAAGTTGCTTCTTTGAGGTTCCTCCCATTTATTCCGGCTCATTTTTGTCTGTTGTTGTTGGTGTTGCTGTAGGTGTTGGCGAGGAATCTTCATCACCTCTGTTTTTCTATGTTCACTTGAAGTCCTATCTTCTCTGGATGCTTCTTGTACCAACTGGTTGCTTTTCACTTGCATATCTTCTAGTTTGTGGGAAATCACACATATATCATCGGCGAAGTCCAGATCCTCCAAGTTCCCTTTTTGTGTGATTCCATCTGATGCCTGTTTTTACTCATCGCCCGCCGCTCTCTGTCGCATTATCCAATCTATTGCAATCAGAAAAATCATTGGCGATAGTAGACAGCCTTGCCTCACTGCCATCGTCACTTCGAAGGATTCCGTAATTTTCCCGTTGTGGATTACTTGGGATGCAGCATTGTCGTATAACTGTTGGATGAGATGTATAATTGTCGATGGGACCCCTTGGTAGTAGCGACGTAGTTGCCAAATCACATCTCGATCGACGCCGCGCTGTCGAAGGTCTTTTCAAAGTCGATGAAGTTGAGATAGAGAGGTGACTGCCATTCCAAGATTTGTTCAATGATGATCCGTAGTGTAGCGATTTGATCAATAAGTGACTTGCTTCTCCTGAATCCAGCTTGTTCCGGTCGAAGTTTTTCAAACAGGTTCGCGTATTTGATTCTCTCCAGGATGATGTGGCTTGGTACTTTGCTTGGAATGGACAGGAGCATAATTCCGCGCCAGTTTTTGCATTGACTTAAGTCTCCTTTCTTCGCTAGTTTGAATAAGTATCTTTTCTTCCATTCCTCAAGTACTTTGCCCTCTTTCCAAACCTTCCCCAGTAGAGGTGTCATCAACTCCGCTGTTGTCACTGGGTCCATTTTCAATGCTTCTGCTGGGATTCCATCTGGTCCTGCTGCTCTCCCAAATTTTAGCATCTTGATTGCATTTAGGACTTATGATTTCGTCGGGGAGTCGATGCTCACTGGTAGTTCTGCTTCCGTTGTTGGTGTTGTTGTGTGCGTTGTAGGTGGCGGTCGATTTAGAAGTCTTTTGAAGTGTTCAGCCCAGTGCTTTCTTTGCTCCACTTCTTTGGTGATTGACTTTCCATTGTCTTCCTTTACTGGCTCAATCTGTGTCGAACTTTTGCCCGATAGGTGCCTAGTTGTTTGGTAGAGTGTGGCGAGGTCTCCTTTGTCTGCAGCTTGTTCTGCTTCACTTGCCATGGGTTCATGATATTTTCTTTTGTCTTCCCTGGCACTCTTCTTTACTCTTTTGTTCAGTGTATTGTAGCTTGCATTCAGCTCCTGTTTTTGTTGCTTGTCGTTGCACTGGATAATCTTTTGTTTCATTGTTCTCCTCTCTTCTCTTAGTTTCCAAGTGACCGTAGTGAGCTACTGTTTGTCTGTCTCTTCTTTCTTCCTAGAACTTCCATCCAGGTTTGACTCCTCACAGTTTTCAAGTTGTTCCAGTACTTTTCGATGCCGACCACGTCGCTAATGTTGATTTGTGTCTCGGCTTTGTCCTTTATGGTTGCAATGAAGATGTCCTTTGTTCCTTGGTCCTTCAGTTTTTGAGTGTTGAACTTGGCCTGTGTTCTATCTGCAGCTCCTCCTTCTCTGAAAGCTTTCAATTTGATTTGGATTGTCCCTTGTACGAGATAGTTGTCTGAGCCAACGTCTGCTCCTCTTCTTGCTTTTGTGTCCAATACTCTGATAAAACTGGAAATGAAAAGACTAAATGTTTTATATAACCAAACATTTTTGTCACGTAAAACCCCTTCTTATTCACGGAAACTTTTCAAGGAAATTACTAACGGCTAGAGATGTACTTCTGACCAAATCTCTGATCAAATCGCCACACTACGGGTCATCATTGAACAAATCTTGGAATGGCAGTCACCTCTCTATCTCAACTTCATCGACTTTGAAAAGACCTTCGACAGCGCGGCGTCGATCGAGATGTGATTTGGCAACTACGTCGCTACTACCAAGGGGTCCCATCGACAATTATACATCTCATCCAACAGTTATACGACAATGCTGCATCCCAAGTAATCCACAACGGGAAAATTACGGAATCCTTCGAAGTGACGATGGCAGTGAGGCAAGGCTGTCTACTATCGCCAATGATTTTTCTGATTGCAATAGATTGGATAATGCGACAGAGAGCGGCGGGCGATGAGTAAAAACAGGCATCAGATGGAATCACACAAAAAGGGAACTTGGAGGATCTGGACTTCGCCGATGATATATGTGTGATTTCCCACAAACTAGAAGATATGCAAGTGAAAAGCAACCAGTTGGTACAAGAAGCATCCAGAGAAGATAGGACTTCAAGTGAACATAGAAAAACAGAGGTGATGAAGATTCCTCGCCAACACCTACAGCAACACCAACAACAACAGACAAAAATGAGCCGGAATAAATGGGAGGAACCTCAAAGAAGCAACTTCCTTTACCTACCTGGGAAGCATCACTTCAACTACAGGCGGAACTGATTAGGATATCAAAGCAAGAATCGGAAAGTTTAGACAAGCTTTCATCACTCTCAAGTCTGTGTGGATGTCAACAGCACTGCTCAGCATGAAAATGAAAATAAGATCCGGATTTTCAACTCCAATGTGAAGTCAGTCAGCGCCACTCACTATCCGGATCAGAGACTTGCATTGCACGTCATAAAGAGCATCTCGAACAAACTTCAGACCTTCATTAACAGTTGTCTTCGCTCAATACCGCTCAATATCAGATGGCCGGCCAGAAGAGATCAGCAACAGGGATCTCTGGCAATGAGCGAACCAGTCAGGAACCAATTGTGAAACAAATAGGCAGGCAGAAATGGAGATGGATTGGCCATACTCTGAGGAAACCATTAAGTGACATCACTAGACAAGCCGTTGCTCTAGTGGAACCCGAATGGGAAGCGGCGAGTTGGTCATCAGTGCAAGAGTGACTTGGAGGGGGTCATGTGAGAAGGAGATAAAAGCATATGGGCAGACTTGGAGTGGGTTGGAACAGTTGGCAGAAAACAGAAGGCAATGTAGATGCGCAGCTGAAGGCCTATGTTACTCTAAGAATTAAAGGATATTATAATAATAATAACAATATACAGTAAATGAAGTCATTAGAGAATGAGAAGCAGACGTTATTTGAAAAAGACCATTTGGAGTGAATAAAAGTTGCAACGCCATCACCATTTTTCTAAATAAAACATTGATGGTCTTGTCGAAATAAAATAAAGTCCTTCAGTGAGATGAGATTGTCATCATACAGTTCATGTAACCACGTTTCTTGTAATGTGATTACGGCAGTATTATGATAAGTGTCAGTGGACAAAGTGTGCTTACACACACTGAATCCGATAGATACTTCTCACATAACCAAAACGTATTTCAAATATCGTCACAACACTGTTTCATTATAACGGTATTTGAAAACGGCCATCGTCATTGAGAAATATAGCCAGGCGAAATCATTCCAGTAAATCTCTCTCAGTCTAACTGAGTGATGAGAGCAGATTGATAAACACTGGAAATCACGATACTACTATCAAAACTGACATCAAACAATCATAAGTAGTAGTTTTCACTATTTCTGTGTAGAAATAGTATTAGTATAATAAAACTTATCTTCTCTCGTCGTTGTAATTTGCACATCGGAATGTGAAGATAATGAGCACCTGTGACCTTGAGAGGGATCGCAGTGACAGTTGAGAAATCATACGAGAAAAATAAAATTAGAAGAGTAATAATATTTATAATAATTATAATAGTAATAATAATAATGATAGGAATGAAAACAACTCCAACTAATTGTCATGCCACTAACTAGAAATTTACATTAATCTGTAATATGAAGTAAGTTTAGCGTGAACAGAAGAATGAAGAGTGGAAAATAGAAGGTTCAAGATTCTGAGAGTACTCTTACTGGACGCAAAATACCTCTATTTATTAGGTTCCAATTTAGTGGTGAGTCATCAAGTGAGAACTGATTTCAGAGTCAGCCCCTTCCGTGGATTGACAAAGGACAAACAAAAACAATCCGTAGCTCAACCTAGTCATACTTCCTTGATAGTGGTCATTTATTGGCGAAAACAAGAGCTTTCACAGTAATTCACCGTATCCCACCGAAGATTCCCAATAGACGTTGTCAATGGAGTTGAAGATTGAACGATCAATTCTTGGTTGTTTGCTCAAAATCAACTTCCCCGATTTTCGCGGAGGCATCAATACGACAGTCATGGTCTCATCGGTCGCTGTTCAGAAAGAAGAGTGAAACATCGTCAGAAACCTTAGTTCGCTTATTCCTTTTATATGTTGGTGTAACAATAAACAAATCTAAAGCGGCAGATCAGTGTTTTGGTTTTTGCGTCCGTTATAACTAAGCGTTTCTGAGAAATCTTCGAAGAACAGCGTGGGCCCGAGCGTAGCGAGAGCTGGGCATTAACGGTTTATGAGACATGATTGACAGTTTCTGACGATGGAAACAGATCTGGCGGATTCAAACAGTTGGTGAAAGTTTGGATAGTCACCGTTCATCTTTCCTGGTGCCGGTCAAGTCCTCTTTGAACAAGCAATATCTGGAACTTTCTTGGAATTGGGTCAAGTTCAACAATGCCTGGGTCAAAGAAGGGACAGAGTGTCTTGGATGCAAACAGGAAAGTAAGTCATGGTGACTTGTCTGTTACTTGTAACGATGTGTCTGATGTTAAGCATGACATGGTTGATGTTATTGTTTCGCCGTTCAGGGATAATAGGAACATCAAACTCCCTAGATTTGAACCACGGTGTTTTGATGGAAACCCGGCCGATTATTTACAATTTGTAAAGGAGTTTGAGATCATGTTGAGTGGTATTTTATTAAATGATGAATTGAAGTTAATGTATTTGATGAGATATTGCACTGGAGATGCTGCAAGAGCTATACAGTGCTGTACGTTTATGAAGCCAAAAGAGGGCTACTACGAGGCTCTGAGCATATTACGTCAAAGGTTTGGAAGACCTTCGATGATTGCAGGGAAATTATTCGAGGCTGTTAAGGGTAATGGTGGTCAATTACAGGATGACTCCCAGGCACTCACTGAGTTTTTGATAATTTGCTAATTTACAAGAATGGAATGATTTCGATGAATCGCATGAGTGACCTCAACTCGTGTTTTATACTAGAAGTAATAGCAAGACGTCTACCTACTCGACTGCAAAGGAAGTGGGTGAAGATGAGCTCCCGTATGGAGGATGAGGGTATCGAGCCAAAGTTTGATGATATCCTGAAACTGGTAAATACTAGTGTCAATGAATCTATGAGCAAGTTTTCCAGTCTGTTAGATCTCACCCCTAGAATAGAGCAGTCTGAGGGTAAAACGCACTCATTGATGACGAATAAGCCTCAGAGAGGTGGATATCGAGAAGACTCCATGATGTCTAGTAATGCATATAGACCTAGTGAGTGTAACAGGTTTCGTAGTACATCCTCAACAGATAAGTTACAAGATGCAAGACAAACACGGTTTTGTTGTACACGTGTGCAAGAGGTGCATACAGAAGTGAACTGTGAACCAGTGAGCAAGTTCAGTGATAAGCTAAATGTAAACTCCAGGTCTGACTCCGAATTGTGTGACGATAACGTTGTTGTGAAGAAGTCTGTAGTTGCGACTGGTAAGCCGTTGCTGAATAGAGTGTCACAGAATAGAGTTACTGCTTCAGAGTGGAGTTCTGACTCCAAAAGTTTACAAGGTATTACTAGTCAGAGTGAAGTTATAAAACCTTTTATGATTTGCGAGGAGGAACCAAAATTGTCTACTTCTGTTATTAAAGAGTTTGAAAATGATGAAGTTGACGGTAAAGTGAATATTCGTGATAATGATCATGATACTTCACAGTTGTCTTTGGTTGATCATTATGAGATGAGGGATATGCCTACTACTGCTAAGTTAAATAAAGGTTCTGTACAACTACAACGTGAAGTAGAATTGAACGCAGATGCAGTTCCAAAAGGTGTGCATACTTGTGAGACAGTCAGTGTAATTGATCAGCGTGTAGCCCACCTATCATCAGATGATAGTGCTAAACCCGAACTAGTAGTGAAAGACAGCAGTGGTGGTAATCTTGCAGTTGGACAACTATCTGAGAGCCGAACAAGAACAGCTTCTGATCCACCACTAAGTTCATCACCTTGTGTCACTCAGTCATCGTTGGTGCTGTCATCCACAATGAAACAGACACCCATCAACTCAAGTATCTTGTGCAATGACTATGCTAGTATCAGTTCGTTTGAAAGGACGAATATCAATGGTCAGTTTAGTGTGGATAAGCCAAGTGTAAACGAGAGAGTAATTGTTAAATTGACTTGCACGAATAAAGGCATTTCTTGTTTCAAGTTACTATTTGAATGTTATTATCTTTGGTGTAAATTACTCTGTTTCTATACTTGGTTGATGAGATATGTCGTGTGTTTGTTGGTCATCTATATTCTACGATACAATGACATGGGCGTGTTACCGTTCAGATTTGAGGATATAGCTGATAGAAGGAAGTTAGCAAATGAACTCTGCGACGATTTTCCAACCTAGGGCGTCAACCTGAGAAGGGCTGTAGGCGTACTGGTGTAAGTCCTACAATTCTTCAAAGGGTAGTGCATCAATGAGCAGTCCAATGTGCTCGGTGTGTGATTTTGTACATATGTTCATATTGCATATACTGAATTGATATCATCTTTCATCTAGCTGTTGGTAATTCTGTTTGTGTCCGGACGACTTCCACTTGGATCATCAACCTGAGAAGGAATGTAGGCGTACTGCTGTAAGTCCTACAGTTCTTCAAGGGTAGTTTGCCGTGCCAGAATGCACAACATTTGATGTGTTGATTTAACTTATGTTTGTGTTAAATAATTGTGTGAGTTCCAGTTGATGTAATTGTTGGTTAATCTTGTTTGTGTCCGTACATTCCACAAATTACAATCGTCAACCTGAGAAGGGTTGTAGGCGTACTGGTGTAAGTCCTGCAATTCTTCAAAGGAATTCCACCAAGAGATGATCGGCGAGGTTGTTTGTACTATTTGTATATACGTGTGGTGTGTCATATCAATTGGTGTATTTTGGATCCATTGTGTTTACTTGTTTTTTTCGTGTCTTGTTGTTATTGCGTAATTTTGTTAAAATTTTCGTCGTGATTATTTCTGAAGTTGTTTCGAGTCTTCTACATCCATGAATGAATTGATTGATGTTAAAGGCAGCAGATGGGTCGTATACGCCGGGGAGGCTATTTCTGAGAATGAAATGCACACGGAGATAATTGTTAGCTGCGGTCCGACACGCCGGGGAGAAAGAGTGTAAACGACTGAGGCTCGCATGCGTCACCGCTACTAGAACTGAGGCAGAACGAGTGACAAGCGATTTCAGTGATAATTGGTAGTGAGTAGATAAGAGGATGTGCGTAGAGTATCATGAGTTGGTGCTATGGTCACGTTGCATTCTGCAAGAGTCATTCTAGCAAGTGGCGTTTGTGTTGCAAGATGTCAAGAGGAGGTCTCTGTCTGGAGGCGCAGGTCGTCAGCGATGTATGAGATTGTGCTGTGGGTATGCTTGTGGTGTGTTGGCTTTTCTGTTTGTTTTCCATTTCAGCTCTGTCCGTGTGACCCAGGTTCTCGCAATGGCATCCAAGTCAACGTGCATTGATCGTGAAGGAAAAAAGGGTTGGATCCCTTTTTGCCGGGGAGTGTCAATGGAGTTGAAGATTGAACGATCAATTCTTGGTTGTTTGCTCAAAATCAACTTCCCCGATTTTCGCGGAGGCATCAATACGACAGTCATGGTCTCATCGGTCGCTGTTCAGAAAGAAGAGTGAAACATCGTCAGAAACCTTAGTTCGCTTATTCCTTTTATATGTTGGTGTAACAATAAACAAATCTAAAGCGGCAGATCAGTGTTTTGGTTTTTGCGTCCGTTATAACTAAGCGTTTCTGAGAAATCTTCGAAGAACAGCGTGGGCCCGAGCGTAGCGAGAGCTGGGCATTAACGGTTTATGAGACGTGATTGACAGACGTCGTTTGCGTTCACTGCACACAGCTGGGGGCGATAAGCATTCGAACAACTATGAAGCTTAATCTATGCATTCAAAAGAAGTTCGTACAGCCATTATCCCTCACTTGGTCTAAAAGGACATAACCAACAGATGACTTCACCACCACCCCTTACTTATATTTTCAACCCCTCTCCTAACATGGCATAATATTATCACATCTGCACTGAAAACGCAATTCATTCACTTCCCTCACAATCTAGCATTACTTAATCGGTTCATTTGTTTCTACTAGGCTTTATCGACTACTTCTTTCTGATCATTTGTTTATTGATTCATGGTGTTTTACATTATTCGTGTTTTGACAGACTGATTCACTTTTCGGGGTTTTATTCATAAAGCCATTATAGTTATGACCACGACAAACGATCTCTTGAAAGTCGCCCTCTTTATCACCACAAGAATTTGCCTCTTGAACATGGTCATCTAAATTCCGTGTTTAGTAATTGTAGTTTCAAATTAATTTTGGAAAGCACAAAATCATACAGACCCTGAATACACTTGTAAAGTGAGACTCTACTGCTGTATATGTTAATTCCTTTCCTACCTGTTCATTCTCAATCTTTTCTTTGTTCAACATTATACTACTTGCCATTAGTAAGTAGTATATTTTTATATGTTAATTTAATACAATGACATTTGCTTACAACTGCAGTTAAATTACTTGTTCTATTATCATTCTATTAATGTATAGTTCTTATTTTTCTTCTCCTTAAACATTACTTGCTGCATTTACCCTATAGTGTATGCTTTACCAGTGAAAGTTGTTTGTTCATATTTGTTTATTCTTTGCTTGGCATTCGCGGGCCGTTTGAACCGACACGTGGATCGACCTTGACACAGCATTGCTGTTTTTACTTATTGACTGCACAGTGGTTGTGCATTTGACGGCATTTAGCCACAGACACCTCACATTTTGAGGTTTGTATATTATATATCTATTTTTATGTAATAAAGTACCGTATTTCAGGATATCCTGTATTTTGGACTTTACGCGTCACTCTACGTGTGGTTAAATCTATAGTTTGGATTATCGTTTCGGATTTCTTTCGGGAGAAATTCACAGTACTCAAAATTGGTCTTGTTGATCTATTTGGACGATTATCAATGCCGGTTACTCGTAATATGTCTGGAAAACTGGAAAACGCTGAAGAATATCTTCGAGTCAATTTATCTTCACCGCAAGTTTCTTCTTTACCTGTTTCCTTATCTGTTTCTGATAATTTTAAACACACCCCTCATGTCAGCCCAGGTTTTGATAATATTGCTATGAGAGGTAGTGTAGTAGTAGACTCCGATGTTGATTCGGATGTGGCTACCGAATTAGAGATCCTAGAGCTTAAGGTTCAAGAGCTTAGACTTCGCAGCAAACAACGAAAATTGAAGAGCGAGCGCTCTCAACAAGTCAAGACTGCAGCCAGCTGCGTTCGACCTTGCGCCAATCCCTCGGAAAGCCAACTCCTAGACGGTAGCACCATGTACTGTACAGCACAACCATCAGGGTCAAATTGTACTGCCACTCCAGTCCAACCACTCCTGAACTCAGTTAGCCCCATTAGAATGCCTCAAATTGAGATGGATAAGTTCGATGGTACACCGACTAAGTTCTTGAAGTTTATAAGATGCTTTAACATGTTCATAGGAGAACAAACTAATGATGACAACCTACGGTTAATGCATCTTATACACAATTGTGTTGGTATAGCCAAGGAGGCCATAGAGCATTGCATTCTACTGCCCTCTGAGGTAGGCTATAGGAAAGCCATGGGGATTTTACGAAGTCAATTTGGCCAACCTCATGCAGTTTCAGATGCCTTCCTCTCCGAATTACTGTCAGGCCCACAGCTGCAACCTGAAGATATAGTTGGGCTACAACGGTTGTTGAGACAGATGACCAATTGTGAGATAGCCTTATCTCAGATGAATCACATGGCAGACTTGGACTGCTCTACCAACCTTAAGTGCATTGTTCAACGTCTCCCTCGGCACCTACGATGGAAGTGGGCAGAATTGGTAAACGATGGTTTACAGTTTGCTGAACCTAGCTTTCGTTACCTCAAAGAATTCCTCGAAAGGCAACTGTCCTTGGCTACAAGCTGTTACGGCCAGATAGCTAATGGGAATAGGAACAACAACGAAGTAGGGTCCAACGATAAAATGTCCAGAGCTATGCCTTCGCACAGTGTTAATGTCGTGAAGTCACGAGCCCAGAAGTCGTGCATAGTTTGCTTCACAGATCACGACTTATGGGACTGTCAACGCTTTTTGTCGATGAGTCACAAAGAGAGACTAGCAGTGTCAATGCGGCATAAGGTGTGCTTCAACTGTTTGAAATGTAATCACCGAGCTGACACTTGTCGTGCAGCAAGAGGTTGCGATATAGTAGGATGCACTAGACGTCATCATAAACTTCTACACAATGAAGATAATTCAGCATGCAAGACTGTCAACTACTCTAGCACGGAATCCGGAACTTCCTTTTTAGGATATGTGCCGATTCGTATCTTAGGTCCTAAAGGATTTCTAGATACCTATGCCTTTCTTGACAATGGTTCAGATGCTACACTACTGCTGAGTCATGTTGCCGCCAAATAGGACTGGAAGGGGTTAATACATTGATGCAGGTAACATCTTTCTGTGGAACTACTTCTCAGAATTCATCTAAGGTTGATTTCGAAGTTGAATCCTTAACGGGAGATTACAAGACGAGGGTCAAGAGTGCCTACACCGTGGAAAGCTTACCTGTAAAGAGACCTAAGACTCCTTCAAACGAACAGGTGAAAAAATGGCCTCACCTGGCAGAAATTCCCTTTCTAGACGTCGAATGTAAACAGGTCAGTCTACTAATTGGGACTAATGTACCTGAAGCACACTGGGTGCTGGAGCAGCGTATAGGGAAATCCAACCAACCGTTTGCATCTTTGTCAGTTTTTGGTTGGTATTTATTGGGTTCAGGAGACGAATATAAAGAAGCAACCTCTATCTTCTGCTTAGAGGAAAGTGAATCAGTAGAGAACAAGCCTTTGCGAATGATTGAAGCTGAATTTCAGGACAAGCACTCATGCGAAAGGTCCAGTTCTGAAATAGATAAAGGGGTTCTGAAGGCAACCGATAGGGAGATAAGATTGCGGAACGGACATTATGAAGTTCCATTGACTTGGAAAGAGGACTGGCGTAGATTACCGCCTAATAAGTTTGAGGCAGAACGCAGGCTGGACAGTCTTCAGAAGAGACTAAAAAAGGACGAAAGCCTATTGAAGTCCTACAATCAAATACTAACAGACCATGAGTTGAAGGGTTATATTAGTCGCGTTCCTGACGACTTCTCCAAGAAACGTAGAGTTATCCCTCACCACCCAGTTATGAATCCCCGCAAGCCTGGTAAAATTAGAGTGGTTTTCGATTGTGCCTTTAAATGTAAGGGAATATCCTTGAACGATTGTCCGTATTCGGGACCTGATCTGATGAATGACTTGGCTGGGGTACTATTGAGATTTAAAAAACATCGGATAGCCTTGTCAGCAGATATTGAGGAGATGTTTCTTCAGGTTCACTTACCTGTCAAGGATAAAAGTGCCTTTAGTTTCTTATGGTATTCTGAGGGTAGACTGGACTTACCACCGAGCCTGTATGAATTAAACGTACATCCCTTCGGTGCTACCTCATCACCTTTTTGTGCAGCCTATGCTTTAAAACGAGGCACAAGACGATGGAAACAAGGGCAACTCCTCGCTGATACGTTTTGGAGACGGTGGAAGCGGGAGTACTTGACGACCTTACAATCGCGTTCGACGACATCGAAACTTACAAGTGGGAGACCTAGTACTAGTGGCTGCGGAGCCTTCACCTCGCAATCGTTGGTCAATGGGAATAATTACAGGTGTTACGGCAAGCTGCGATGGGTATATCAGAAAAGTGGATATCAAGACACCGAGGGGTATAGTCAACCGAGATGTGCGTAGGGTTTGCCTATTAGAAGGTATTGAGGAGAGATAAGCACTTTGTAGGATATATAGCTGGATAGTGGATGCAGATGTGGCGAGAGTAAATTGTACCATTTCTGTGTCTTACTAGCAGGTAGAGTAGGGAAAACCAGGCTGGTTTTGAGGGGGCGGTGTTAATTCCTTTCCTACCTGTTCATTCTCAATCTTTCTTTGTTCAACATTATACTACTTGCCATTAGTAAGTAGTATGATTTTATATGTTAATTTATAACAATGACATTTGCTTACAACTGCAGTTAAATTACTTGTTCTATTATCATTCTATTAATGTATAGTTCTTATTTTTCTTCTCCTTAAACATTATTTGCTGCATTTACCCTATAGTGTATGCTTTACTATTGAAAGTTGTTTGTTCATATTTGTTTATTCTTTGCTTGGCATTCGCGGGCCGTTTGAACCGACGCGTGGATCGACCTTGACACAGCATTGCTGTTTTTACTTATTGACTGCACAGTGGTTGTGCATTTGACGGCATTTAGCCACAGACACCTCACATTTTGAGGTTTGTATATTATATATCTATTTTTATGTAATAAAGTACCGTATTTCAGGATATCCTGTATTTTGGACTTTACGCGTCACTCTACGTGTGGTTAAATCTATAGTTTGGATTATCGTTTCGGATTTCTTTCGGGAGAAATTCGTGTTTTGACAGACTGATTCACTTTTCGGGGTTTTATTCATAAAGCCATTATAGTTATGACCACGACAAACGATCTCTTGAAAGTCGCCCTCTTTATCACCACAAGAATTTGCCTCTTGAACATGGTCATCTAAATTCCGTGTTTAGTAATTGTAGTTTCAAATTAATTTTGGAAAGCACAAAATCATACAGACCCTGAATACACTTGTAAAGTGAGACTCTACTGCTGTATATCTCTTTCGACATATCAGAATTTTCAAGTATTAGAATTCACATAGAAATATCAAGACAAATATACACTCTGCGTTAATTATCTCAGAGTATAATCAAAAATCGTTTCTCAGAAAAACGGCAAATATTATAACTATAATTGTTCATATTTTTCTTATGGGATGCGATTGAAGTATAGAGTTTCAGCGACGCACCGCAATACAACTACATCAAACACAATCCACGACACCTTCAAATCGTCTGATTTCAACTCGAAGAATGTTTCAAGGGTTCATTTTGAATTACTACATATAAGATCTCTGTCTAGAAGAAGATCCACATCTATCTAAATGGTCATTATGGTGATGTGCTCACGTAGGACCTCCTTAGTTCACACTGAAGATGTCAATTTCACTAGAATTAATTGCAGTGTCTATCTGGTGTACCTGTATCCCCTAGCATATATACCACCGACAGCACTGATCATTTTCTGACACAGCTAATTCTCCTCGAAGGGCAACAGTGTCCAGTAAAATTCCTCAGAGGTGTCTACATTCGGATTTGTGAAGGCATGAGTGAAAGTCTTAAGTATATGTCGGTGATATCGATTGCAGATTTGTGAAACTCGAGGGATTTTGAGGAGTGATCACGGAAGAATAATGATGAGAGTTTGATGCATTCAGGAGTTGATAAATGTTTAATGCGTCTTCACCACTGTGAATGATTTTCACATTAACGCTAACAGTGCGAAGCAAACGGTATTCAGCGTCTCCACTACCCAACTTGACAGTCTACACCATCTCACGTGCTGAAACCAACATTTAACACATGCGTATTAATTTACCTGGGAGTGATACTTGGGATGCAGTGAACTGTGACAACACAATCCATAACATTGAAGAAAATATCACACAAATGTTTGTGATGGCACTCTGTCAGAAACGACGCTGGCTTAGTCCTCGCAAACTAGTCGGAATATGTTCGCGAAATGTTCATAATGAGACATATGACTCCTCGAATAGAGATATTGAGAACTATCCTATCCGATCGTCTCTTCTAATACTATATTGATTCTCCTCTCTTTAGACACCGTCATTTCTAACTCTGTTGACCGCGGTTGATAGTATTTTACCTAGGAATAATATATCACTCGTATTTGCTCTACTCTTAATTCGACATAACAACAAAATTCGACTGCTGTGAATTACTGGCATTATGCATCATCATTCGGCTGCCGAATAAGATGTATGGATTCTGGTGGCGCTCGTGTTTGGAGCGTTGAAGAAATACTCAAATCATTTGAAGATTGACGCTATCGAAGACTGTTTCAGAGTGAGTGAAGCTGAGGTAATAGGTTGACCTACATCCCGCTATGTGTGCAAACCACTAGTGCTGTCGCAAATTAATTTAGGCATAACTGAATTTCGTGAAATCTAGGGAAACATTTGCATTTGAAACACTTTCATTTATTTCGAGATGACGATTGGGGTTGACCGGAGTCTGACCAAGAGACTTCTTTTGTGTGTACTTTAGTCACTGCGGTTTAACACTGAAGCAAGCTGAC
The DNA here is from genome assembly GCA_944472135.2 of Trichobilharzia regenti. Classification (NCBI taxonomy): domain Eukaryota; kingdom Metazoa; phylum Platyhelminthes; class Trematoda; order Strigeidida; family Schistosomatidae; genus Trichobilharzia; species Trichobilharzia regenti. The sequence goes on along the minus strand of OX235262.1, from coordinate 3,971,881 downwards.
CCGTATTCCAATCTGCTTGTTCATTTGATACTCCATTCGCGTGCAGTCACTCCTTCTGTTCCTAGGGCTTCTTGATGGGTTCCACGCCGTGGTGCTGTCTTCTAGGAATTGAATATCTTCCCAGCTTCAGAAACCTCTTTTCTTCCTCAGGACTGATGTTCACCAACAGTGTCTTCTGCGTCCACCAGTACTTCTTCTGGAGAAGCTGTATATGCTGCTCGTTATAGGATTCCTTCGAGCTGATGGACCCAGATTTTATTTTGTTCTCCTTCACTGTCGAGTGAGTTTCTTTCACTCTCTTTCTCCTGTTTCATTTGGATTGGTCTCTTACAGGGTAGTCAACTGTTTATCTCATGTAGAGTTCAGAGGTCTGTCTTACGCGCAGCCTGATCACTTTAACTCAGTGGTCTATTGTGAGAGCATGTTGCGTCGTTCCTAGAGCACTTTTCAGCTTCCAAGTTCGTTGCATTGCGGGTAATATCCGGCTTCGTCCTTCAGTCCTAATCTCTATACCGGCTCCACGTCTGCGTTACTCTCCTTTTATCGCTTGTCGGATTCAGCTGAACGTGGTAAGTCAAAACGAGACTGCATACTTACTTCCTATTATTTCTGAGCAAGATTCCTTCCTTGTCGTGTTCACAAATTTGCAGTATTCATTTCACACGGGTCTCCCAGGTGATGTCAATGGACCTTTCTGACTTCTTCAAGATGGCTGCCAGCAAATTCTGCTTCTTCGTTTCGTTCTTCAGTTTAAATGTACTGAAGACACCATCATGTACTAAATGCTTGTACATCTGCATCTATTCGCGATTTTTCCCCCACTCTGGTTAGACTGACGCCAGGTTTAAGTGAATTTCAGCGTGACCATTTGACGAAACACATGTTGCTGTGTGCGCATCCATATGTTTGTACACTCTGCCTCCAATAACGAAATCACTGATGGTGCAGAATTCCGCAGATAAATCTCTATTCTTATTCATCTCACTAAGTGAGCAGATTTCTCTGCCTGTGTTAACCGCTGCAAGTTTGTATTCATATCATAGATTCACCAACAACAGACAGCTGGCAGACGAAACAGCGAAGAAATGACTGCAAGTGAACGTAGTGTATTTGGGGCTGATGGAGATAACCAACCATCACTAATCTGTGTTAAGAGGAGAGGAGGTTATCTGCTTCACTCACCCACACAGCACCATCTCAAGATAAGTTGCCATGTATCGGGATGCAATGGCCAAACAGATTACAGAAAACTTTATTCATTATTCAGAAAGCACTGTGGAAGTGTGCTGCATTCAGGAGGGATAAAGAATAAAATTTAGGTTTCAAACATAAAAGTATAATCAGAGCCTGTATATGCTCTAGAGAATTGCAAGTTGAATGACAATAAACATTAACACTTGATCACAGACTTTTGATGTAGATTCTCTCTCTCCTTACTGAAGATCAGATGCTGAGAAAGAGAAAGAAATCATACGGTTACTACAGCTGCAAACCATTCATGCACCTGTTACAAAACCAACATGCTCAAGGAAGACGTGAAAGAATTGGAAGAAGTGACTGCACCTGAGGATGATCTGAGAAAAGCAGTCGTATATCCAGCTAAAAATGATTTCAGGGAACTGAATGAAATGGAGCACTCGTCAAGTGCCACCTGCAACTGGCTGTAGAAGTCCTCCATCTTCTCTTTGTCTGGGTTGTCTTTATCTTCTTTTCATATCATGATTCTGTTGAGGATTGCTTTTTACTTGATGCTGTTGGTGACCCCACAATAACTATCCAAAAAGCATGGTGTTCGTGGATGTCATCTGGCTGACATGAGTAGATAATCGACTGTTTAGCTAGCAATCCAAATCTACTTGGTATGATATATTTGAGGAGTCACTGTGCATCCACGTTACAGTGAGTGGTGGCTTCAATTCCATTGGACTAATTTTCGACAAGCCTTTTCGGAGTCAACCACAGCTACCATGATTTTGCTTGGAGAGAGATATCTCGTGGACTATTAATATTCACAAACCATCGTTAACTGATGGAGACGTCATTTATGCGAAAAAAAATGAGGACCTACTTCTTCCTGTTATAGTTAAGTTCATTAAAAAAGTGTACACCCTCTTCATGAAAGCTAGGCCTGAAGTGATATTGAAAAATCCAAGGGCCGAAACAAAACTGCTGAATGCACATAGAAGATGCTTTATTCGAGGTTGACAGTTTTGTGTAGATGAATTTTCAAACTGTGGGAATTGTGTCTGATCATGAAGACAAGAATCCGGAGTATTGATGGAGAAACACTCCCACACACACTGTCATGAGATGCAATAAAAGAAGACCTAGACAAACGTCAATAAATCACATGAAATCAGATTAAGCCATATCAAGATTTTGAGTCAGACGAATAATGTCACCTTGAGGAACAAACACCGTCGGTGGCACAGTGGTGAGGACTCTCGCCGACCATGCACATGGTCCGGGGTTTGATCCTCTGCCGAGGCACACCTGACATCTGTGGTCGACCTGTGAAATTTGGGCTACCGATATCACATACTGAAAATTCCATACTTGTACCAAAAATACACTGTGGAATCAAGTTGTAATAAAAGATAAAAATATAAATATAAAATAAAAATTGCACTTAACGTCAGTTTGTAAATTTTAGTGTTACAACCATGCTTCTAGAATATGATACCATTCCACCTATACTTATACCCACTGTGCATGGCTTTCCATGAGTATGCGAATTGAAACTATACCATTCTCTATCACGATTTACGTTAAACAACTGTTGTGAGTGCTTTGTCTCCAAATAAATATCACCATTGACAAGAATATTTAACGCAGCTAGATTCGCTTACCATTCACTGCATTCTTATGAAGAGAATTCGCGTCACTATAACCGAATCATTATCACAGACCATTGTTAAACAGCCGGTTTCAAATCTGAAGTATTCTGGATGAACACTAATTGTCAGATGTATTTGCTGAATATTGACTCATGGAGAGGTGGGTATGTTGTGACAGACTGTTCAAATGAATGTCGAGGATACACCATTACCATGAGATATCATTAACGACTTGCATTTTCACTAACCTAATGAGATAATGGAGGATGTTAAAAAGTGAAAGTGGTCACCCGATGTGGAATGTCTGAATTCCTATTCAGGTTATCGGTCGCTCTTTGAGTTTTGCCCAACCTTATTATATAACATCATGAGATCACTCCCTGCCAAACATGTACAAAGAGAAAATGCACATATCTATCAATAGTTCATCAAATCTCCATCTTTCAATTTCACAAACACCAATGCAGTATATGCCCTATTCAGAAAGTCTGCTCTGACTTTTCTAAGATTCTAGTGCTGTTCACATGTAAATTACCACTGAATTGAATAGATATCTATGATGTCTTTCTCTGCCTGATTTCTATTTTCATATGGAGGTAACTTTGCTTTTACTTGCAGTGGGGTATTTCACTGTCACTCAGATTATCCAGCGAGTAAGTGGAGATGATAGAAATTGAAACGGAAAATGGATGGATGACATGAATCGACAAGTACTAGACAATCGATTCGTATGCATTTTGGAAATTGAATTTTTCTTCCGTGGACTGAATGCTAATAATCACCATGATGATTTCCGAAATAAGAACGTCTGTCTGAGTTGTTTTCTTAGCGTCAGTTTGCCAGCTCCTACATTTTTAGGCTTGAAACCGGCTAGGAAATTGGACGAGAATTTTATCAGCAATAATGGAATGCGAATTGTCACTTTCGACGCAGACGGAGGTGAGTTCGGGTTGTATTAAAATATGTGGTATAATCTGTTGTATATTCTGCATAGAGATGGAAGTTGTTTGCGCACGACCACATTGCGTATTATCGCATGAAAACGTTTAGTCATCCCGATAAACTCGAAAAGGTTGATTGATGACCTGAAAAATATTTTCGAATTTACATTGAAGAAAGTCATTGGAAAGCAGAAGGCCTTGTGATTACTTAGAATAATCAAGTAGTGAATTTGTTGCTTTCATTGAAATGTTACATAAAACCACCTTCACCTTTATGACTTTCGGCTGATGAACGTCTGAGTGTGATGAATATACACACAATTCACCGTCTAAAGACGTCTAATGTGCGTTGGTGGCACAGTGGTTAGGAATCTCGCTGACCATGCACATGGTCAGGGGTTCGAGCCTCTGCCGATGCACACCTGATATCTATGGTTGGCCTGCAAAATTTGGGCTACCAATATCCATGCTGAAAATTCCATACTTGTACCAAAAATACAGTGTGTTGAATCAACCTGTAATCAAAAGTAAGTAAACGTACTCAATAAAGGTATTTACATGATTGTCAGCATCATTTCTCCATCTCACTGTGTTCTTTTGCATGATTACGATTTCCGCCTCACAGAATACTGTTCACGTCACTCTCACATGACTAACTCGTCGTTTAATTTTGTATTACACTCGAGGGTACAGTGGACATATCAGTCAAAATATGTGTATATATTCATCTGCGTCAGAAGTGGAAAAGATGACAAGCCGGAAACCGGAATTCAACTTCTTTACAGAGATACAAACTGTTGAAGGTATGCTGGCAAACTTTAGTCCCAAGTGAACAGAGCTTGAAGCTTAGTAATTATTAGAAGCACTTTGGAGATGCTGAATACGGACTCTGCTGTATTTGATAGTTGACTTGAAGCGGGCCAACCTGGTTTTACGGAACAAAATATTTTTTTCGAAATTCAACCAGTTATCTCAGCATAATTTTCACAGATTTTTCTACCAGAACTAGAAGGTTTGTAAACTGTTCGAAAAATGCGCTCCGTTAGAATAATGCTGAATACTCACCACTTGCTTGTCACGATAACCAAAAGACATTGGTATAACATGTTGCAGCCTCTACCGATCAGCTGCAGTATGTTCAATGCGATATCGGCCGATACTGAAACATGAAATTCGTGGGCCGTTCTCAAGTCTTTTGTGAAACACCATTCACCTTTACACCTGTGATTGACTATTGCAAAGAGAACACATTGTGCTCACACACTCGGAATCAGATAGATACTTCTCACAAAATCAAATAGCGTTTCAAATATGACCACACCACTGTTTCTTCATAACGGTACATGAAACCCGCCATCGTCGTTGAGAAATATAGCCAGGCGAAGTCATTCCAGTATATCTCTTCCAATCGAACTAAGTGATGTGAGCAGATTGATAAAAACTGGAAATCACGATACTACTATCAAAACTGACATCAAACAATTATAAGTGGTAGTTTTCATTATTTCTGTGTAGAAATAGTATTAGTATAATAAAACTTTTCTGCCCTCGCTGTTGTATTTTGCACATCGGAATGTGAAGATAATGAGCACCTGTGACCTTGAGAGGGATCTCAGTGACTGTTGAAAAATCATACGAGAAATATAAAAATAGAACAGTAATAATATTTATAATAATTATAATAGTAATAATAATAATGATAACAATGAAAACAACTCCAACTAATTCTTATGCTACTCCTTAGAAAATTTACATTCTCTTGAATTTTGATGTTCGAATAAAATGAATATAAGTATTGCGTGAAACACAAGGAAAGCTGGAGTTCATTTGGAGATTGTTTGGCGTCAGTGATACTCTCCAAGCGTTCATGTTAGGGTGAAAGTAATTTCTGCATGAATTTTAAAAAGAGGAGATAATTGCATTCGTCCTAAATCTAGCATCAATACCAGTACATAATTTATCTCCGAACTGAACTTCAGTATCTTTCCACGCTGCGAGTAAAACATTACTGGAGGAGAGGAGGAGGAGGCGTCGAAACGTTTTGTCACATAATGACATATAACGGCAGCGCATCTTCTAAAAACAACAGAAGACGCATGATCGTGCTGTTAGCTTTGTCAGTGTTTACGATATTTCAGGCATTTTAGAACGTCAGAAGGTTCAAAAGCAAAATAATTCATATCTTAGTTTTGTCTACCAACTTCTTCGTAATTTTCCTCTTGTTGTGTAAGTTTAGGACGTGGATACTGTGTGAGAGAATAATTCCTTTAGAGAGTAAAGGTTTTTGGTAAACAATGCTGTACAACGCAGTGAAACTGTATCAAATCAATTTACTTCATGGTGGAATCAGCTTCCAGTTACCTAATTGAAGAAAATTTGTTGGTTTCATTACTGGGATTCATTATTATTACATTATTATTGTTCCCTTGGGTTCCTAGTGGAACACAGGGCTTCAACTGCACGTCTCTACTTGCTTCTGTCTTCTGTTGTGCTTTTCACCTGCATCCTTGTTAGTCCATACTGTTTCAACTCCTCTTCACACGATCTCCTCCATGTCATCCTTTGATGTCCCACTCGTCACTTCCTTATCGGAATTCACTCGCTGCAATATGCCTTACCTTTATCATGCCATTCCATTCCTCCTCCATTATTTACTGTGCACTGCATTCGGATTATGTTGTAAAAGATTAGGGAGCAGCCAAATCACAATGTGTCATTATTTAGCAAATATTTTAACTGTTGGTTTCAGCCACGTGGGATGGCGTAGACTGTCGGGTTTTGAGAAGTGGAGACGCTGAATACCGATTGCTTCAGACTATTAGTGTTAACGGGTAATTCATTCACATTGGTCAAATAGCATTCTACACTTGTCAATTCCTGAATGTATCAAACCCTCATCATTATTCTTCCCTAGATCATTCCACAAAATCATTCGAATTTCTCACATCTGCAAACGATATCACTAACATTATACATGAAGACTTTTATCAGCAGCTGACACTAGACGAATTTCACCTATTCCTTCACAATTCCGAATGTAGATACATCCGCAGAATTTCAGTGGATACTATTGGCCACAAACGAAAATTAGCTTTGCCGGAAAATGTTCAATGCGGTTGTTGGTATAAATGTTAGAGAGTGAAGCTACACCAGGTAGACACTTTCAATCAGTTCCAGAGAGATCAACATCGTAAATGTGAACAAAGGCGATTCGACACGACAACGTCACCATAATGAGCGTTAAAATTGTAAGCATGAGATGTTATCAAGTAAGGAAACCAAGGCTACGATATTTTTAAGTATAAAATCCAGCATGAACAACAGTTATTCGATTTCTCATCAGTTGCATGTAACCGAAATAAGAAAACAAACAAGGCTAACATGCTTTCAATTATCACATATTATAAGTTGACAGGAGATTCCGAACTTAGCGAAGAGTGTTGAGAAATCAAACTTATATAACGTGTACACAGATGATTCATGTTTACTCAAAAAATGTACAAAGTGACCAGAGACTCAGCCGTTATGGCAAAAGACTTACGCAATAAATGTAATGGATGAATAGAATGATGAGTAGGTAATAGGTTGATTTGCGTCAAATACCCAAATGCCCACCTCTCAATGGAATAAGCGCTTCCAATAGGGGCATTGCAAGGCGTCGATACGAGTCATAAGGTGGGAGTCACAAAATTCCTTTACATATAACAATATTTAACAAAATGGTTCAATTGTCTTCAGTTTTGACCATGCACCCTCGATCACACTTGTGACATATAACTTAGAGAGAAGTGCTTATGAGCGTACTTTGCTCTACTAGCTGGATGTCTAATTTCTTGATTTAGTTTGATGGCGCTATCTGAGGCTTTGATCTCCTGCACTTCGCATGTCTCTTGTTCCTATATATCACACAACATATCAGCTATGCTTGTTTCAAATATCACACAATGATGGAGCAATCAATAATAATTGGATGACATTTTGAGCAAAAATTGAAATCTTCCGGGGACGAATTTTGTAGATTCTGTTCAGAGGAAATGTAAAGAATTCGCAAATAAGTAACTGGCATCAAATATGAGAGTGAACAAATCAAATTCAGAATAACAATTTCATACAGTTGGTTCTCCTTATTAGTTTGAATGAAGAAAGTACTAACGTATTTGCAGGAAAACATGGGGTCGTCTGCATTTTGTGGATTCTCTTCAACAGTTTACTGCGGAAAGAAAATCAAATTATAAGTTACACAACACTGTCAGAACATGATTTCTCCCACTGTCACGTCGAGTAATATAATGCTGTCACATCAAAGAATACCATTATTTCTTGTTCATCCATTTGGATGCCTCTGATTTTCTCTAGGAATGGGATAGCAGAGTTGATAAAGTGATCGCAAGATTCCGGTAGGCGTTTTAGTTTTCTGTATAATTCTTTGGACAAATTATATGTTGGAGTTCCTGGGAGTGATACAATTGGTCGTAACGGGATATTTGGCTTGTGTATTTTGGGTCTGCCGTAGGAATCGAGGTAGGGCTGATCCATTGGATTTCATTCGCCATTGGTCTTGTTTTGTGATCTGTCCAGTTTTGGTGAGCTTGTTTAAGGTCCTTTGATTGCGGTTATCCAATGTTTGTATGGGATTTGTTGGGAGTTGTTGATATACATCCTCATCTTTGAGTAGTTCTTTAACTTTCTTGCTGTATTCTTCTCTGTCCATGACCACTGTTGTTCTCCCTTTGTTGGCTGGTAAAATGACGATGTCCTTCCTATTTTTCAGCTTTTTGAGGGCCTTTCGTTCTTGAGTTGTGTGTGTTGTCTTTTCTGTTTGACCATTGGTACAACTGTTTGGCGTATCTCTTCCTGTGTTTCCTCGTTTAAGTTTGATGGTTTAAGTAATGATTCAAAGGCAGAGAAGAAATCAGTTTTCGAAGCATCTCCGGTGTTGTAGTTTAATCCTTTTTGTAGTAGTTGTTGTTCCATTTTTGATAGTGGATGTTTTGATAGGTTGACTACGCAGTCTATGGGTGTATTGTCTGGTTGTTGTTTTCTAATCTTGGCCAGCTTGGTTGTGAGGACTCTTCGTCTTTGTTCTTTGTGTTTTTCACTTGACAGTGTGATTATGGTGATCAGCGTTGACAGGTGTTCCTGGTTGAGGCATTTCCCGAATTTTGCTTTTTGGATATCTATAATTTGTTGATATTTGTTGATCCGATAATGTGCGTCTGTAATCATTAATTTGACCATTCGTCTTCCACATTGTTCGGCCAATTTCCATCCCATTGGGCAGTTGACTGGTGGTTTGTATCTTACGCTGTTTGGTAGGATTTGATGACGAAGGCACTCATGGAGGAAGAATAATTGTTCTCTGGTGGATCCTTGCCTTTTGGCGAACAGAGAGAAGCGTATCCCGCTCGAAAGATTTAGATATTTTTTTTTAGATTTGTAGCTCAGGTGGATGATTTTCATGTGGTTACGTTCTCTGAGCTGGATGGTTAGTTTGCGAAGCTTTCATCACCCTACTGGGAGACATCTTCAGCGCATACTTCAATTTGAAGTGAGCTTTTAGATTTCTCCACGAGTTTATTAATCATCTCTCCTGGTGACCTTGGACGTGATTGGTTGTTTATGTGTGTTTTCACATCTTCTAAGTTACTTGTATTGGAACTGACTGTTTCTTTGACTTGAACTTTGACCCTTTGTGTGTGAAGTTTCTTTCTTATTGGTTGATAAATTTTGTTTATCTCTATGTGTCTATTGATTGATGAATCAGTGGAATGCCACGTGGGCTTCTAAAAATTCTCTAGCATTCTTGTTGTTTCCTTTGTCTAATATTTGAACGTTGTCCCAGTCGAATTGATGTCCGTGGTTGTCTGGGTGAAAAGGTATGAGGGAATTGATATCATGTCTTTTGACACCTAGCTTATGTTTGTGGATATGAAGACGAAGGGGACGTCCACTTTGGCCAATGTAGTATTTTTCGCAGTTGTTACAATTTATTTTGTAGATGATGTTGGTTTTATCTTCTTTCGCTGTTGAGTCTTTTAGTTGACATAGAATTGAGTGAAGCGACTTTGTTGGTTTGTGTACGACATCAATTCCTAAGGTTTTGAAGAGTCTTGTAGTGATTTCTGAGATATCTTTTATATATGGTAAAGCATTTTTCTTTGTGCTTTCCTTGGTGGCTTTTGCTTTGATACGTTGGCTTGGAGGTATATGCTTTTTGATGAAATTCCGTGGATATCCATTCTTTTGGAAGACGTCCATGAGATACTTTTCTTCAATTTTCCTTAAGGTGGGAGTGCTGCAATGAGTCCTTGCTCTCTTGAATAGTGTTTGTATGCAATTCGTTTTGTGTGTTATTGGGTTGCTGCTGTTGTAATTCAGGATTTGGTCTGTGTGAGTTGATTTACTATAAACTTGAGTTTCTAACTCCCCTGTGGTTGTTCGCTTGACTAAGACGTCCAAAAATGGTATTTTGTTCTCGGATTCCTCTTCTCTTGTGAATTTGATATGGTATACCTTTCAGCCACTTGGACCCGATTCAAAGGCTCCTGAATTCAAACTTCTACCAGTGGGTGAATGGTAAACGAGCTTCTCTTTAACCGAAATGTCCTGGGTTCGAATCTCAGTGGGTGCGGACTGCCGATGATTTGAAAACTAGGATGAAACAGCAGCCATCCAGTACTCCCTGGTTTTCAGTGGTTCTTTAACTGATATCCTTCCGTGATCAAGTCTTAAAAACATAACCAACCCTTACAAAACCAAACTGTAGAAAATTATTCTGATGCTCGCTAGTAACTTACTACAGGTTGGAGTTTCCTGAGTTCTAGTGAGAAGTCTTGACCAGTGAGGTCCAATTAGATGTCACGTGTGTGGATGGATGTCCCACCAACGACAATGGTTGGGGTCGCGCTAAATCACGAATTGGTAGAAGTTAGAATTCACGAGCCATTGAATCGGGTGCCAGTGGCTGAATGGTATGCGAGCTTGCCTTGTAACCGGAAGGTCCTGGGTTCGAACCCTCATGGTAGGTGGATGCGCACTGCCGTTGATTCCCAAACTAGGATGAAACAGCAGCTGTCCAGTATTTCCTGGTTTTCAATGGTTCTACAACTGATATCAATCCGTGATCAACTCTTAAAAACATAACAAACACTTACGAAATCAGACTATAGAAAATATATATTTATTTCATGGAGGATTTAATCATGAGCTGACATCAGTTAGAGAACAACTGAAAAACCTGGGAGTACTGGACAGCTGTTTCGTCCTAGTTTGGGACTCCTCGGCAGTACGCACCCACCGGGATTCGAGCCCAGGACCTTCTGGTTACAAGGCGAGCTCGTAGACCAACAGCTGTCCAGTACTCCTAGGTTTTCTAGTGGTTCTCTAACTGATGTCAGCTCATGATTAAATCCTCCATGCAATCAAACAAAATCCATACAAAAACCAATACTTGAAAATATATTTATTTAAAAATTCTGTGTTATGTTAGATTCGTAATGTTATTCCCACAGTTCAATACTGCATACTATATATTTATCTGAACATTCTATTTTCAGATCTACTTAGTTACTTTTCTATGTTATATTTCTGCTTCACTAATCAATCCCAATCTCTTTAACTTCCCATCATAATGTGTATGAATTCACGTTGTTGTTCAATCTTGTATTCTGTCTCTACTCTATCCTCTTTTCCAAGGCAGACCTGAACTCTGCCACTGTCTCGTATATTTATGCTGTGAATAGTAGTCACCTCGACTTTCAACAGTGAATAATCCGTCTACTTGCATCACTTTTGAAATGATCTTGCCTATTCTTTTTGTATGTAACCCAAACTGTAGTAAAGTATGTTCTGACAGCATTTTGGAACTTCTTATTCGATTTCTCTTATTCCTTACGTAGTTTAATTAAACGATCTGGTACTACCCTGAAAATGTGTTCGTTGTTTCTTTGCTCAAGTGAAATTGCAGAGTACGCTTAATTTACAGGATTACGAAATCAGACTCTAAACATCACAAAATGACAAGATCAGCTGCTTTCAGTAGACCCAAAATTGATTTACTTCTTACTCGTGAAACGTGAAAACGGGAATCGAAAAATATCATCAACGAGTTTGATATGTATTACTATTATGTAGATGATTTATTTATCTTAGCTTATGTGAGTGTAAACGTTGACGATACTACATTTCCTCGATGTCTTGCTAAGTAGGCGAGAAGATGGGTCACTGAAGAGAAGCGCATTTAGAAACAGCACATTCACAGAGAGATACACAGACTTCTTGAGTTACGTGTCTATTAAGTATAAAAGAAATCTTCTTGAATGTTTTACGAGCAGAGCAAGAAAGGTATGTACAGATGACCGGTCACAAAAAGAATTTAAATGTATTCACGATCTCGTGGGTAGGACGGGCTGTCCGAGTTGCTTCATAAACAAACATGTGAAAACATCAGAGAAAAACCTTAGACTCTTACTGCACGCGAAATTCCTCTATTTCTTAAGTTGCAACTTAATGGCTACTTACCTAGTGAGATTTAATTTCAGAGACATCTCCTTCCGTGGATTGGCAAAGGATAGACAAAAACAATCCGTAGCTCAATCTTGTCACATTTACTTGATAGTGGTCCAGAGACTTTCCAGGAGTATGTGAAGAACGTTTTACTCAGCATTCCTATGTTTTTCACTCCCTAGGCTACGAATGATTGGGACGCAAACGAAAGATTAGGTCGATATATATGCCACATCTATGTGCATTTTTCAATTCAACTGCTCCTGCGGTGATAGTTATGTTACGTGTACTTATCTTAGCCAACTAACGTGTTACTGAACATCTCCAAACGCAAATCGGCAAACGGCAGACAAAAACAATACGTAGCTCAATTTTCTCACATTTCGTTTATAGTGGTCACCTTGTGTCGTTAACGAGAACTTTCATCGTATCGTATTCACCATATCCAACCGAATCTCTGCAATAGACTTCGTATTCGTCCATTGCACACAGTTGGGGCGATAGGCATTCGAAAAACTATACATCTAAAGCTGTGCATTCCAAAGACGTTCTGGTAGCCATTATCGCATTCTTTATCTATTAAGACATATTCAACTAATGACTACCACACCCGCCCTTACTTATATGTCAAACCCCCCACTTGACACCCCATACGCTTGTCACATCTTCATTAAAACGTTTTTCATTCACTTCCGTCACAATCTGGAATTACTTAATCCATACTGGCTTGTTTATTAGACGTATCACACAGTGAAATAGTATTATTTGCTCGATGACAATGTTTCGAACAAAATATATTGGGGTTCATAATCATATCAACTATAATCACACGACTTCGAAACTTGAATTTCATAGTCTTCTTTGTACCCTCCTATTTGTCAAAGGGGTAGTAGGATTTTCCAGATGTCTAAGACAGGTGCTGAATCATTCCTATTACATATATTTGCAGTTGATTCGATAAACAAAGCTTCTGTTATCTGTTATCAATCTCTCCCTCCAACCTGTTACATAAGATTTTACAACTGTCATCTTATCCCATCATTCTATTGTATGATTGTGTGTGATTGCATGTAGTGAGTGCTATAGCTGAACTACTCCCAAGATTTCTTATCTTATTCGAGTCAACCAATCTAGATTTTGTTATGTTTTTATGTTCGACTAGTCTGACTGTCCGTGTTCTACTACGGAACGCCTCACTATTTTATCCTAATTATTCCTGACAGTTGCAGATAGTTCTTTGACCGATATCACTTCACGATGAAACTTATCAATTGTCAGTACAATGGCGAGTACACATCGCCACTTATGATCTGGATTCATCCAGTAATTGTATGTTCACCGATGGAGTAATACGTTGGATCATGTAAATTCGGAAAGAAGGCAGAATGTGTTATTAATTCGGCGACTTGTGTGGCAGCGATTCAGATGACATTAAAACAGAATACTATTGAAGCTTATAATGAAGTGACTCAGTGAATCTGTACTCTGATAAATATCTGCGATCGTCTTCATGACGGAACAACAACAGCTTGGAAAACTGAGATCCTGACTGCAGATATTCTCAGAGTGGAAAGTATAACACACAAAACATACGCATTTATTGAGATGAGCATCACGACTGACGAGTCATCTCTCTTGTAACTTGCGTCAACTAAGTCTCCGTTTCATCCTAGGAGCGGAATTGAGAGTACTGTGTGAACAGAATTGAACATCTACCAGCGAAGCCATAAGCCCATGTATGAGGTAATGTATATACTAGAACCCGGAACCTATAATTTCCGTCAAACTAGTCGCATCAGCTAATTTCCAGAAGTGATAGAATTTATGATACACGCGTTTTTCATCGGAAACTAGTGTACTGGCTGGGTAGTGATTATAGTAGATTCAGCACGTGAAAAAATATTCCCGCAGACCAATTAATGATATGAAATGCTTAGTACAAGTGTGCCAGTTGAATAGTGCTTACTAAATATAGTGAAAAACCGAATTCAGATGGTGTGCAGAATCTGTCGGTGAGATCAATGGAAATTGGAGGTAAGTTGCTTAGGTCACCTTCCTACCCTCTCATACTGATACATATCACTTCAGTACGACGAAATACGTCTTCCTATCATCCTGTTCATACACCTGACATGTTATTCACAACGGAACTGAAATCACTGGAGGCAAAATTAACTTGTTTGAACAAGCATACCTAACGTTTCCTCGTCTTCTGATTCGGGCTTCCCAATTTGATATCTGTCTGTGCAGAACCACACAAGGGCTGATATGATGTGAGCTGCATTACATATCTTGTCAAACTGATTGATGGCTTCATCGGTGAATTTGTAAAATATTGTGATAATATAGTGTTCAGATGGAGAGAGATGAAACACTGGTGTCAGGGATGCGTAATATTTCCAGTGCCAGGAATATCTGCCTACAGCCGTTTTTGAGTGTTGAAAAAGTTAATAATTCAACAGTCGGCTGAGTTTGAGAAGCAACTGATTCATATGTGATACACATTAAAGTGAAAAACCGTCTCATATGTGAGGTGTATTTAACATGAAATACCTGTTGGGAACTGCACGAACACAGGTTACAAGTAACTATTTTCTTCACAGTATATTGCCCGATTTCCTGCACTGAATATTCGGAGACACACTCGTAAATAATCTGATTTGTCACATGAGTGTTGATCGACTTATACGTTTCGGTTCGAAAGCGTACGATTTCACAAAGCTTCAAATATGAACATTCTCAAACATCAATTTGAGTTTCAATGAGCATGTCAAATTAAAGCGTTTAAAAAATTAGTTGCCTTTATGAATTCAGATGAACCAAAAAGAACACGAAATTCCATACTAGTTTGTTTATTAGATGTATCACACAGTGAAACAGTACTGTACACTGGATGACGTTTCGAACACAATTTATTGTTCACAATCATATCAATTGTGGTCACACGACTTTGAGATTTGAGTTTTATAGTTTTCTCTGTCGTCTCCTATTTGTCATATGGCCAGTAGAATTTTCCATATATCTGGGATAGGTATTGAATCGTTTCTATTACATATATTTGCCGTTGATTCGATGAACAAAGCTTCTGTTATCAATCTCTCCCTCCATTCACCCTGTGACATTAGATTTTAAAACTGTCATCCTATCCCATCCATCCTATTGTATGGTTGTGTGTAATTGCATGTAGTGCTATAGTTGAACTATTTTCTAGATTTCTTATCTTATTTGGGTCAACCAATCTAGATTTAGCTAGGTTTTTATGTTCCGTTAGTCTGACTGACTGTCCCTGTTCTACTAGTCTGACCTATGTATTTGACCTGACAATCATTGCAGGCAGGGTATTAGATAAACTAAATTGTGTTGTTTTCAAGGCTCAACAGGATTGATCCTCTAGCAGGCAAAGCTTCTTTCTAATTGAGTTTGTGGGTTTGAATACCAGCCACTTTTATTCCTGCCTGCCTTGTTAAGTATTCCGCGTAAGGCTTTCGAGGTTCCTTCCTTGTTTGGAATTACTGTTGATGATTTAGAATCCTTATTGTTGGTGTCGTCATTCATATTGTCATTATCACTATTATTATTACCATCATTATTATCATTATTATTGTTATCATTATTATTATTATCACTATTGCTACTATAATTATTTATTTTATTTTTACATTTACTTACATATTTCTTGACTAATTTATCCGGGTAATTATTAAGTTTCAAGGTTTCTTTTATGTGTATCACTTCCTGTCTTAGATTTTCCTTGACACTACTTAGTTTTTGTGCTCTGTCATTTAAACATTTCACTAATCCTATTTTTACTGACATAGGATGGTATGATCGGAAATCCAAAAATCTGTTTGAATGTGTGGGCTTTCTGTAAACACTAGTGTTTAGCTTCCCATCTTCTTTCCTTTTTACGTTGCAATCTGACATTGGAAGTCCCCCTTCCTGACTTCCTAATTCATAAGTGAATTGAAGTGCCTCTACCTTCGAGTTGATATGCTCGAAAAATCTATCTATATCTTGTGTTCTAAGTACAGTGAATGTGTCATCTACATACCTGCACCATACTTTTGGGGTGGGGGTGAACGTTTCAATCGCAATCTTTTCCCACCTATCCATGAATATATATATGCTACAACTAGAGATATTGGTGATCCCATGGCAACCACCTCAGTTTGTTTGTATATTTTCCCTTGGAATTTAAATACTGTAGAAGTTAGGCAAAACTTCACTCCCAGCATTATGTCCTCAAGTGGCACTTTTGCTCTAAGTTCGAGTTTTTGGTCAGAAATCAGTTCGTTTCTGACCGCCTCTATAGCCATATTTATTGGTATACGTGTATATAAACTGACAATGTCAAAACTAACCATTTTTTTCTTCATCATCTAATTTTGAATTATCTAATCTGTGTTTTAGCGAATAAGAATTAGTTAGTTCTGATTTCGAGTGGCGTAATTTGTCTGAATCGAGTAATTTACTTGTAATAGAGAATGTAAAGCCATTATATCTAGCTAAGCCCTTCGAACATGCGAAAAAATGCCGTCACATCCCAGTGTATTTACCAGTTTGAATGTACGCGTTGACACACATTCATAGGCATGACTCTTCCTTCTCTGCAAGTAAGGGCTTCAGAGCATATTGCAAAATGGCTCCAGAAACAAATGGAATCTTCAGAACCTATTAACGGTGAGAACAGAAGACCTACCTCTCCTATTGCGAAGCATATTATAGAGACAAGACATAAAATTGATGTTAACAGATCTTTTAAACCTTTCTATAAAACGTGTTGGGGGCGTATCCTAAAGTTTGTAGAAGCCCTAGCAATTAGAAAGTTCAAGTCACATTTATGCGTTGAAAAGCAATTCGTCATCACATTAAACCTTCCTTGGTAAATTTTGTTTTGATAACAGCCATAGCAGATGTACTATTACCTCTGCTATTTGGTTTAGTGGTCTTCATTGTTATTTTGACCTTGAATATGTCCTCCTTTTAACTTGACCTAAGTAGTCTATTTCCTCACCTCTTACCTCTTTATTAATTTCATATACACACATTCCTATGACAAGTCGGTGTTTGATGGATCAGATTGTTCGAAATGTGTTGTGGGCGCAAATACATTACACGATTCTGACAAATTACGTCTTGTTATTGCCTTTATCTTATGTAACGAATACCACTATAAGTTCTTGAAAGTTTTCTCATGAGCTATCTAGTGGCCCTTGCTCTACTTACTTGGATATTTGAACTAACTTTGTAGTCGGCTTCCACTCACCGCCTACAATTTATATCATCGTTTCGACGATTGCATATCATATGTTCACTTCATGCTTATTATTTTTCTGTATCCCTGTTAGATCTCACTGCTTCCACTTGTGGTTTTACGATACTTCGAAAATATGTTGTTTTACAATGTGATTTATTTTGAGTTAACCGAGGCGATTCTTATCTTGGACTGTCTTCGTGAATTATTGGTGTGTGATTCTGGTGAAGAGACTTCGAAAGGCACCTTGTTGTGAATATTCTACTTGATTCTCACCTACTTACTGCCTACGGTTGCATTCTGGTTCACTAAATTTGCAATGCGCTTCTTGTTTTCTACTTGAAATATCGCTTCGCTATATAGCTGCCTAACGACAACGTTGAGGTAATTCTGAGTTCCGGATAAATTAATTGTTGTCGAACAGAACCACGTATGCTTCACGACAAATAACCGACTTCTAGCTGACTCTGCAGCCTTTTCTGACTGTGTGTCTCTCGATTAAGTTTCAAAGAGTCATAGAGTAGGACGCAATGAATGGTCCCCTGAGATCACAGCACAACGATTCTGCATTGTGCGTTACACACAGATTTATGCAAAAGCACGCTTTGGGTATTTCAGCATACCCAGATATCACCCAGCGCCTCCTCATTCAGATGTATCTATTTGGTGTGAGTGATGGCGGGGATGACTGTAACAAACGTCTTAGTTACTGGAATGAGTGAATAACATGTAGCCACTTATTTGATTTAAAAATGGTTTGGAAACGTGTATTACGTGCTCTTGGTTCACTAAGTTCATTTTAACCATGATCACCTGCTCGAAAGGCATTGACTCAATTGTAATCGAGATGAAGTCAGTGACGCATATATGACTTCTTACCATTGGTTGTTAATAAAAAAACAGTAGGCCCGATGACATCTGTCACAAGGTTCATGTGAGTGAATAACACAAGGGACAATTTGTGCCACGTAAACGCTGTCTACTCACAGAAGTATCTGGCGAACTACCTATTAAAAAGAGACAGTGTGACAACAGCCACCTGATGACCAATCTCACATTACCAGATTCCCGATGACGACAGCCCTCACCTGATTACAAACAGCAGTTGAATGAAGTTTGAGTTCATGAGGAGAAGGCGGTGTAGCAGAAAAGTGATTTATTTATTTAATTTAATTAAAAAGGAAATATTTACGAAAGATTCTACAATCTACATGTATTCAGACTTTGACATTCATCCTGGTGTTTGTCTTCAGTTTCCTGTAGGAGAATAAAATCAGTCAGCAATATTATTGTATGAAATATTTGTGGTGAAATAATACAGACGGACTAATAGTGAGAAGGAGGATGATTGTCGGTGAACTGTGTGCTTGTTCATAGAATCCGAGGATTCTGAATATTTTCAGTGAGTGATGATTGCCATATCCACGATTTTTCGGGGTATTCGAGTTGATACATTTCAATAATTCACTACGGGTCGCATGAATTTCACTAGCTTGCTTGCACAGCCTCAGTGACATTTTTGAAGTGCGCATATGCATTCTCATACATTCACCATACCATCTATTTAGATCCGCTACGATATTATTCTTTGATGGATGTCCTCACTGTAACCTAAAACGACACTCATAACGCTTTCACCATTCGATTTAACAGGAGTATTCAAAGCTGTCATTTGAACCACACATTCATTAAACAGTATTTCAGCCGAAATATCGTCGAATATTCGGCGGTGAAATTATTCTCGAACTGTTGCGTTGAATATCTGTATCCTGTAATGTACTTTGCCCATTCATCATCCTCAACACTGTCTCACATTTCGTACGCTTCATATTAGAGTCACTACACCGATAACAGACCTTCGTATGCTAAGATGTGGAAATGTGATGCAAAATAAAACTCACCTGTCAACTGTTACAGATTTGTTTCTAATATTTTCTTGTAAACTAGAAATGATAAAACAGGTTGAGAAATATTTGCATTACACAGTGAAATGGTTTGTTGTTCATCACTGCGCTTGTCTGATAACTAACATTAGGCAGGCACTGACTATTTTCGAAACCAAATCACAACGTTTACACCGCTTTCGTATAGAAATTTGCAATTGTGAAGTAAATTCATACAGAGAAATTGACTCACAAACTTGCATGGCAACCCAGTGCTTGTGATCGTATAGTGTTCGGGTCAGCAGATTCAGTTGATTAAGATCTGAAATGATTCATGAACGAATATCTTGTAGAGTAAATATCTCACAATCATACTACGACGTTCGAACTCGAAATTATGCGATATGAAAAGACGCGAAACAATCTGTTTCGCCCACAGGATCAACTAACTTACTACAAATTCTACAAACTCATCCACTTGCATTATGCTAAGAATGCACGATGTTCAATATTTAGTCGTGATGGCGCTATATTAGTGCTCGGTCAGTATCACGTTTAACAAATTGTCTTCCAGTGGGTGTTTCTGCTCACGATCACATCATCTTAACAATGGCATCTGTAAATGACTGACCATATCATGAGCACTGAACTTGTTCATCCTGCTTCACACATTATTACCAGACTCACTGCAAATACTCATCGCAGACTATCGTACAATAAGAGGTGGATGTTCATGAATGCAAATCATGATGAAGATATTGTGACATGTGGAAATATGTCGTCGTTGTAGGAGTTTATGAAAATGTTATTCATTTCATGAAGAATGTAAAAAAGGAACAAACAAATACCTTCGTGAGGCGCTGGAGGCAGATTTTCGAAACACTTGTCTAAAGGAAACGCCATCTTCTTGTCTATTCATGGGTGAGTAGGAGTGAAACACAGTTTGATAAATAACTCAGATTTACAATAGAGGTGTGGAGAATGGCATTTCGAAAATTGTTACACCACACTGACAAAACAATTCAAACTGGTTGGCGTAATAAAATGCTACTTACTAGAATATTCTAAGGCTTCTTGTCGGCAACACTTCAAAATTTCCTGGGCTCTTAAGTTTTTTTCTGTAAACAAACGAGTGTAACACATATCAACTTATTTCTCTTCTTCTCAATGTAATACACATTTACGCATATTAAAGACAAATACGATCCGATTTCAGACGATTAAAATATATTTACTAGTTGGCAAATTGTCAGAGAATATCCGAAATGAGAAATACATCAGTCGAACAACTGTCCTCGAGCGCCTCCACATGTTCAGTGCATTACGTAATTCGCCATCTTTATTTAGCGTCAAAAAATAGAGGTAGGACTGAAATAGTTATAGCTGAGATAGTATGGCGGGAATAGAAGCCAGGTGAAGACTGTCAGTGAGAAAATTGACGTGAATTAACTATGGTGAAAGATGAGTACAGAAATGATTCAAAATATTTAGCTTACCTCTGGAGACACGGTCTGCGAGTTCTAGGAAAGATAGATAACGTTTATATATATTTAGCATCTCAAATCAATTTTTAGTTGACAAATTTGCAAAATCCCATCACCCGGCAGTCGTATAAGCGTTAACTGTTGAAACGATAAGTGAGAAAGCAAATCATCAACAAGGAGTGTATCGCTTAAATGATTAAAACTCAATGTGGTGAACAAATTTCGTGTATAGAATTATATTTCGAATGAAAGGAATTTAGTGAAACTCACTGTTCAACGCGATTTCTCCCCAAATGTATTTGTTTGCAGTTTTCAGGCAGTTCACATCTAAAATAGATCGTCCATCATTCCAATAAACTCGACTTGCTGCTTACATGTTTCTATTTCTCCTCGTAGGCTTGCATTTTGAATGAGAATCTTGTCTAGGAAAAGAGAGAAGCGAAAACGTCGAATGTTTACAATATGTAGAGGCGTGCATTTAATTCATGTTACTGTGTGCTACATACTAAATGACATGATGGCTGTATTCAGTAATAAATTCGAAAGCACAATTCAAGGCATATTTTGGTCAAGGTTTCAACACTGTGTAAAATAAGGCATCATGTTTCACTCACCCGTAAGATTTTGTACTGCCTGTTCTGCACCATCCACGATCGGTTTGAATCCGCGTATATTTTCTGTGGAGGGACGAGAATATTTTGCATGAATTGTCAAACAGGGAGTAAGAGCACTGAATGCAAGTGTATAACGCACATTGGAAATATTTTCATCCGAACACATCAGAAGGAGTTTCACTTAAGTATATCTGCTCCACTGTTTCCGTGCCGATCAGTCTCCACACTGTCTTTAGTGATATTATATCACTTTCCGAGACTTTGAGGAATACAATGGTGAAAACGATCATTCTGAGACCTTCATTATCCTTTAACTGTTGTCATGATGAATTCTCAAGTCACATGATAAAATCAAATAATACGAATTGAAAACGTGCTTACCATCAACAGCGGAAATAAACATTATCAACAACTGGTAATTCAACGGTTGAACTTGAATTCAAAAGAAGGAATGCGAACAACAGTTGTTATACAGAGGACACGTTTCAGAAAACTGAAGATTATCAGAACAAATTCTATACTTGAATATATGAGTAAAACTTGGGCACTGTGGTAGTAAGCAATTCCATATTAGTTTGTTTATTAGATGTATCACACAGTGAAACAGTACTGTACACTGGATGACGTTTCGAACACAATTTATTGTTCACAATCATATCAATTGTGGTCACACGACTTTGAGATTTGAGTTTTATAGTTTTCTCTGTCGTCTCCTATTTGTCATATGGCCAGTAGAATTTTCCATATATCTGGGATAGGTATTGAATCGTTTCTATTACATATATTTGCCGTTGATTCGATGAACAAAGCTTCTGTTATCAATCTCTCCCTCCATTCACCCTGTGACATTAGATTTTAAAACTGTCATCCTATCCCATCCATCCTATTGTATGGTTGTGTGTAATTGCATGTAGTGCTATAGTTGAACTATTTTCTAGATTTCTTATCTTATTTGGGTCAACCAATCTAGATTTAGCTAGGTTTTTATGTTCCGTTAGTCTGACTGACTGTCCCTGTTCTACTAGTCTGACCTATGTATTTGACCTGACAATCATTGCAGGCAGGGTATTAGATAAACTAAATTGTGTTGTTTTCAAGGCTCAACAGGATTGATCCTCTAGCAGGCAAAGCTTCTTTCTAATTGAGTTTGTGGGTTTGAATACCAGCCACTTTTATTCCTGCCTGCCTTGTTAAGTATTCCGCGTAAGGCTTTCGAGGTTCCTTCCTTGTTTGGAATTACTGTTGATGATTTAGAATCCTTATTGTTGGTGTCGTCATTCATATTGTCATTATCACTATTATTATTACCATCATTATTATCATTATTATTGTTATCATTATTATTATTATCACTATTGCTACTATAATTATTTATTTTATTTTTACATTTACTTACATATTTCTTGACTAATTTATCCGGGTAATTATTAAGTTTCAAGGTTTCTTTTATGTGTATCACTTCCTGTCTTAGATTTTCCTTGACACTACTTAGTTTTTGTGCTCTGTCATTTAAACATTTCACTAATCCTATTTTTACTGACATAGGATGGTATGATCGGAAATCCAAAAATCTGTTTGAATGTGTGGGCTTTCTGTAAACACTAGTGTTTAGCTTCCCATCTTCTTTCCTTTTTACGTTGCAATCTGACATTGGAAGTCCCCCTTCCTGACTTCCTAATTCATAAGTGAATTGAAGTGCCTCTACCTTCGAGTTGATATGCTCGAAAAATCTATCTATATCTTGTGTTCTAAGTACAGTGAATGTGTCATCTACATACCTGCACCATACTTTTGGGGTGGGGGTGAACGTTTCAATCGCAATCTTTTCCCACCTATCCATGAATATATATATGCTACAACTAGAGATATTGGTGATCCCATGGCAACCACCTCAGTTTGTTTGTATATTTTCCCTTGGAATTTAAATACTGTAGAAGTTAGGCAAAACTTCACTCCCAGCATTATGTCCTCAAGTGGCACTTTTGCTCTAAGTTCGAGTTTTTGGTCAGAAATCAGTTCGTTTCTGACCGCCTCTATAGCCATATTTATTGGTATACGTGTATATAAACTGACAATGTCAAAACTAACCATTTTTTTCTTCATCATCTAATTTTGAATTATCTAATCTGTGTTTTAGCGAATAAGAATTAGTTAGTTCTGATTTCGAGTGGCGTAATTTGTCTGAATCGAGTAATTTACTTGTAATAGAGAATGTAAAGCCATTATATCTAGCTAAGCCCTTCGAACATGCGAAAAAATGCCGTCACATCCCAGTGTATTTACCAGTTTGAATGTACGCGTTGACACACATTCATAGGCATGACTCTTCCTTCTCTGCAAGTAAGGGCTTCAGAGCAT
Source organism: Trichobilharzia regenti (assembly GCA_944472135.2). Lineage (NCBI taxonomy): Eukaryota > Metazoa > Platyhelminthes > Trematoda > Strigeidida > Schistosomatidae > Trichobilharzia > Trichobilharzia regenti. The sequence continues at coordinate 3,948,005 of OX235262.1, read as the reverse complement.
ATTGCAAAATGGCTCCAGAAACAAATGGAATCTTCAGAACCTATTAACGGTGAGAACAGAAGACCTACCTCTCCTATTGCGAAGCATATTATAGAGACAAGACATAAAATTGATGTTAACAGATCTTTTAAACCTTTCTATAAAACGTGTTGGGGGCGTATCCTAAAGTTTGTAGAAGCCCTAGCAATTAGAAAGTTCAAGTCACATTTATGCGTTGAAAAGCAATTCGTCATCACATTAAACCTTCCTTGGTAAATTTTGTTTTGATAACAGCCATAGCAGATGTACTATTACCTCTGCTATTTGGTTTAGTGGTCTTCATTGTTATTTTGACCTTGAATATGTCCTCCTTTTAACTTGACCTAAGTAGTCTATTTCCTCACCTCTTACCTCTTTATTAATTTCATATACACACATTCCTATGACAAGTCGGTGTTTGATGGATCAGATTGTTCGAAATGTGTTGTGGGCGCAAATACATTACACGATTCTGACAAATTACGTCTTGTTATTGCCTTTATCTTATGTAACGAATACCACTATAAGTTCTTGAAAGTTTTCTCATGAGCTATCTAGTGGCCCTTGCTCTACTTACTTGGATATTTGAACTAACTTTGTAGTCGGCTTCCACTCACCGCCTACAATTTATATCATCGTTTCGACGATTGCATATCATATGTTCACTTCATGCTTATTATTTTTCTGTATCCCTGTTAGATCTCACTGCTTCCACTTGTGGTTTTACGATACTTCGAAAATATGTTGTTTTACAATGTGATTTATTTTGAGTTAACCGAGGCGATTCTTATCTTGGACTGTCTTCGTGAATTATTGGTGTGTGATTCTGGTGAAGAGACTTCGAAAGGCACCTTGTTGTGAATATTCTACTTGATTCTCACCTACTTACTGCCTACGGTTGCATTCTGGTTCACTAAATTTGCAATGCGCTTCTTGTTTTCTACTTGAAATATCGCTTCGCTATATAGCTGCCTAACGACAACGTTGAGGTAATTCTGAGTTCCGGATAAATTAATTGTTGTCGAACAGAACCACGTATGCTTCACGACAAATAACCGACTTCTAGCTGACTCTGCAGCCTTTTCTGACTGTGTGTCTCTCGATTAAGTTTCAAAGAGTCATAGAGTAGGACGCAATGAATGGTCCCCTGAGATCACAGCACAACGATTCTGCATTGTGCGTTACACACAGATTTATGCAAAAGCACGCTTTGGGTATTTCAGCATACCCAGATATCACCCAGCGCCTCCTCATTCAGATGTATCTATTTGGTGTGAGTGATGGCGGGGATGACTGTAACAAACGTCTTAGTTACTGGAATGAGTGAATAACATGTAGCCACTTATTTGATTTAAAAATGGTTTGGAAACGTGTATTACGTGCTCTTGGTTCACTAAGTTCATTTTAACCATGATCACCTGCTCGAAAGGCATTGACTCAATTGTAATCGAGATGAAGTCAGTGACGCATATATGACTTCTTACCATTGGTTGTTAATAAAAAAACAGTAGGCCCGATGACATCTGTCACAAGGTTCATGTGAGTGAATAACACAAGGGACAATTTGTGCCACGTAAACGCTGTCTACTCACAGAAGTATCTGGCGAACTACCTATTAAAAAGAGACAGTGTGACAACAGCCACCTGATGACCAATCTCACATTACCAGATTCCCGATGACGACAGCCCTCACCTGATTACAAACAGCAGTTGAATGAAGTTTGAGTTCATGAGGAGAAGGCGGTGTAGCAGAAAAGTGATTTATTTATTTAATTTAATTAAAAAGGAAATATTTACGAAAGATTCTACAATCTACATGTATTCAGACTTTGACATTCATCCTGGTGTTTGTCTTCAGTTTCCTGTAGGAGAATAAAATCAGTCAGCAATATTATTGTATGAAATATTTGTGGTGAAATAATACAGACGGACTAATAGTGAGAAGGAGGATGATTGTCGGTGAACTGTGTGCTTGTTCATAGAATCCGAGGATTCTGAATATTTTCAGTGAGTGATGATTGCCATATCCACGATTTTTCGGGGTATTCGAGTTGATACATTTCAATAATTCACTACGGGTCGCATGAATTTCACTAGCTTGCTTGCACAGCCTCAGTGACATTTTTGAAGTGCGCATATGCATTCTCATACATTCACCATACCATCTATTTAGATCCGCTACGATATTATTCTTTGATGGATGTCCTCACTGTAACCTAAAACGACACTCATAACGCTTTCACCATTCGATTTAACAGGAGTATTCAAAGCTGTCATTTGAACCACACATTCATTAAACAGTATTTCAGCCGAAATATCGTCGAATATTCGGCGGTGAAATTATTCTCGAACTGTTGCGTTGAATATCTGTATCCTGTAATGTACTTTGCCCATTCATCATCCTCAACACTGTCTCACATTTCGTACGCTTCATATTAGAGTCACTACACCGATAACAGACCTTCGTATGCTAAGATGTGGAAATGTGATGCAAAATAAAACTCACCTGTCAACTGTTACAGATTTGTTTCTAATATTTTCTTGTAAACTAGAAATGATAAAACAGGTTGAGAAATATTTGCATTACACAGTGAAATGGTTTGTTGTTCATCACTGCGCTTGTCTGATAACTAACATTAGGCAGGCACTGACTATTTTCGAAACCAAATCACAACGTTTACACCGCTTTCGTATAGAAATTTGCAATTGTGAAGTAAATTCATACAGAGAAATTGACTCACAAACTTGCATGGCAACCCAGTGCTTGTGATCGTATAGTGTTCGGGTCAGCAGATTCAGTTGATTAAGATCTGAAATGATTCATGAACGAATATCTTGTAGAGTAAATATCTCACAATCATACTACGACGTTCGAACTCGAAATTATGCGATATGAAAAGACGCGAAACAATCTGTTTCGCCCACAGGATCAACTAACTTACTACAAATTCTACAAACTCATCCACTTGCATTATGCTAAGAATGCACGATGTTCAATATTTAGTCGTGATGGCGCTATATTAGTGCTCGGTCAGTATCACGTTTAACAAATTGTCTTCCAGTGGGTGTTTCTGCTCACGATCACATCATCTTAACAATGGCATCTGTAAATGACTGACCATATCATGAGCACTGAACTTGTTCATCCTGCTTCACACATTATTACCAGACTCACTGCAAATACTCATCGCAGACTATCGTACAATAAGAGGTGGATGTTCATGAATGCAAATCATGATGAAGATATTGTGACATGTGGAAATATGTCGTCGTTGTAGGAGTTTATGAAAATGTTATTCATTTCATGAAGAATGTAAAAAAGGAACAAACAAATACCTTCGTGAGGCGCTGGAGGCAGATTTTCGAAACACTTGTCTAAAGGAAACGCCATCTTCTTGTCTATTCATGGGTGAGTAGGAGTGAAACACAGTTTGATAAATAACTCAGATTTACAATAGAGGTGTGGAGAATGGCATTTCGAAAATTGTTACACCACACTGACAAAACAATTCAAACTGGTTGGCGTAATAAAATGCTACTTACTAGAATATTCTAAGGCTTCTTGTCGGCAACACTTCAAAATTTCCTGGGCTCTTAAGTTTTTTTCTGTAAACAAACGAGTGTAACACATATCAACTTATTTCTCTTCTTCTCAATGTAATACACATTTACGCATATTAAAGACAAATACGATCCGATTTCAGACGATTAAAATATATTTACTAGTTGGCAAATTGTCAGAGAATATCCGAAATGAGAAATACATCAGTCGAACAACTGTCCTCGAGCGCCTCCACATGTTCAGTGCATTACGTAATTCGCCATCTTTATTTAGCGTCAAAAAATAGAGGTAGGACTGAAATAGTTATAGCTGAGATAGTATGGCGGGAATAGAAGCCAGGTGAAGACTGTCAGTGAGAAAATTGACGTGAATTAACTATGGTGAAAGATGAGTACAGAAATGATTCAAAATATTTAGCTTACCTCTGGAGACACGGTCTGCGAGTTCTAGGAAAGATAGATAACGTTTATATATATTTAGCATCTCAAATCAATTTTTAGTTGACAAATTTGCAAAATCCCATCACCCGGCAGTCGTATAAGCGTTAACTGTTGAAACGATAAGTGAGAAAGCAAATCATCAACAAGGAGTGTATCGCTTAAATGATTAAAACTCAATGTGGTGAACAAATTTCGTGTATAGAATTATATTTCGAATGAAAGGAATTTAGTGAAACTCACTGTTCAACGCGATTTCTCCCCAAATGTATTTGTTTGCAGTTTTCAGGCAGTTCACATCTAAAATAGATCGTCCATCATTCCAATAAACTCGACTTGCTGCTTACATGTTTCTATTTCTCCTCGTAGGCTTGCATTTTGAATGAGAATCTTGTCTAGGAAAAGAGAGAAGCGAAAACGTCGAATGTTTACAATATGTAGAGGCGTGCATTTAATTCATGTTACTGTGTGCTACATACTAAATGACATGATGGCTGTATTCAGTAATAAATTCGAAAGCACAATTCAAGGCATATTTTGGTCAAGGTTTCAACACTGTGTAAAATAAGGCATCATGTTTCACTCACCCGTAAGATTTTGTACTGCCTGTTCTGCACCATCCACGATCGGTTTGAATCCGCGTATATTTTCTGTGGAGGGACGAGAATATTTTGCATGAATTGTCAAACAGGGAGTAAGAGCACTGAATGCAAGTGTATAACGCACATTGGAAATATTTTCATCCGAACACATCAGAAGGAGTTTCACTTAAGTATATCTGCTCCACTGTTTCCGTGCCGATCAGTCTCCACACTGTCTTTAGTGATATTATATCACTTTCCGAGACTTTGAGGAATACAATGGTGAAAACGATCATTCTGAGACCTTCATTATCCTTTAACTGTTGTCATGATGAATTCTCAAGTCACATGATAAAATCAAATAATACGAATTGAAAACGTGCTTACCATCAACAGCGGAAATAAACATTATCAACAACTGGTAATTCAACGGTTGAACTTGAATTCAAAAGAAGGAATGCGAACAACAGTTGTTATACAGAGGACACGTTTCAGAAAACTGAAGATTATCAGAACAAATTCTATACTTGAATATATGAGTAAAACTTGGGCACTGTGGTAGTAAGCAATTCCATATTAGTTTGTTTATTAGATGTATCACACAGTGAAACAGTACTGTACACTGGATGACGTTTCGAACACAATTTATTGTTCACAATCATATCAATTGTGGTCACACGACTTTGAGATTTGAGTTTTATAGTTTTCTCTGTCGTCTCCTATTTGTCATATGGCCAGTAGAATTTTCCATATATCTGGGATAGGTATTGAATCGTTTCTATTACATATATTTGCCGTTGATTCGATGAACAAAGCTTCTGTTATCAATCTCTCCCTCCATTCACCCTGTGACATTAGATTTTAAAACTGTCATCCTATCCCATCCATCCTATTGTATGGTTGTGTGTAATTGCATGTAGTGCTATAGTTGAACTATTTTCTAGATTTCTTATCTTATTTGGGTCAACCAATCTAGATTTAGCTAGGTTTTTATGTTCCGTTAGTCTGACTGACTGTCCCTGTTCTACTAGTCTGACCTATGTATTTGACCTGACAATCATTGCAGGCAGGGTATTAGATAAACTAAATTGTGTTGTTTTCAAGGCTCAACAGGATTGATCCTCTAGCAGGCAAAGCTTCTTTCTAATTGAGTTTGTGGGTTTGAATACCAGCCACTTTTATTCCTGCCTGCCTTGTTAAGTATTCCGCGTAAGGCTTTCGAGGTTCCTTCCTTGTTTGGAATTACTGTTGATGATTTAGAATCCTTATTGTTGGTGTCGCCATTCATATTGTCATTATCACTATTATTATTACCATCATTATTATCATTATTATTGTTATCATTATTATTATTATCACTATTGCTACTATAATTATTTATTTTATTTTTACATTTACTTACATATTTCTTGACTAATTTATCCGGGTAATTATTAAGTTTCAAGGTTTCTTTTATGTGTATCACTTCCTGTCTTAGATTTTCCTTGACACTACTTAGTTTTTGTGCTCTGTCATTTAAACATTTCACTAATCCTATTTTTACTGACATAGGATGGTATGATCGGAAATCCAAAAATCTGTTTGAATGTGTGGGCTTTCTGTAAACACTAGTGTTTAGCTTCCCATCTTCTTTCCTTTTTACGTTGCAATCTGACATTGGAAGTCCCCCTTCCTGACTTCCTAATTCATAAGTGAATTGAAGTGCCTCTACCTTCGAGTTGATATGCTCGAAAAATCTATCTATATCTTGTGTTCTAAGTACAGTGAATGTGTCATCTACATACCTGCACCATACTTTTGGGGTGGGGGTGAACGTTTCAATCGCAATCTTTTCCCACCTATCCATGAATATATATATGCTACAACTAGAGATATTGGTGATCCCATGGCAACCACCTCAGTTTGTTTGTATATTTTCCCTTGGAATTTAAATACTGTAGAAGTTAGGCAAAACTTCACTCCCAGCATTATGTCCTCAAGTGGCACTTTTGCTCTAAGTTCGAGTTTTTGGTCAGAAATCAGTTCGTTTCTGACCGCCTCTATAGCCATATTTATTGGTATACGTGTATATAAACTGACAATGTCAAAACTAACCATTTTTTTCTTCATCATCTAATTTTGAATTATCTAATCTGTGTTTTAGCGAATAAGAATTAGTAAGTCTAGATTTTGAGTGGATCTTTAGGGGATTTAATACCATGGCTAAATATTTAGATAATTCATAGGCGGGTGAATTTCTAAAATCTACTATAGGCCTAATATGGTATCCTGATTTATGAATTTTTACATCGCCATACATCCTACTGGTGTTGAACAAACTAAAGTGGAATATTTACTTGAAATTCGTCAAACTGCTCTCGAAGCTTTATATGTGCCATTTTAGAGCAGAAACACATCATCTCAAAATGCGTACTCAGGCCATTTAAATTTTGGGAAATTTTAGCCTGACACATTAGCCAAATGAGAGAACATGTCACTGTGCAACTGTTAACATACACAGTTTCTGAATCAGAATTAAGATGAAGGACGTCTCGGAGGTTATGCTGCCGGTCACCATCTACCACATGAGATGAATTCGGGATGAAAGCGTACGCAAAAGTGACAGTTTTAGAGTGAAGGCTTAACCAGAGAGAATGACCCGTGAGAGTAACTGGCAAAATATTCAGCAGTCATAACGAATAAGGCAGATATTTTGCACGGAAATAAACCACAAACATACCATATTCTGAAGAAATGCTTACCTGCGTTCATGGCTGCTAATGCCAACAGAGTGACAAAGGCTATGTGGTTGTATGCAAAGTAGACCATCTTCTTATGTGAACTGACTTTCCGTTTCCTTATTTATACTACAACAAACTGTCACAGTTAATGTTTTAATTGGTCGATTACAATAATCACGATTTCATCGTTCATTCGTGGAAGACTGTGAGTGTTGTGATTGGTGAGTGAAACAACGTATCATAATGTCGGATGATTCATACAATGAATCAGTGGAATCTGAAAGGTGTAATGAAATCTATCAATCTGCAGAAATACTTCAATCCAAATAGTAAGCAGAATTCATGTCATGGAATCCACATGAAGAAAGCACACTCGCGATGCCTAGCGGGAGATCACATTCGGGGAGTGATCTGGTTTTGCGACGATTTGAATTAGCCTTACTAATCTGCAAATGAAGCTGGATATTTTATCCGTGACAGTTCAGCACTAAACACGTTTTAACATATTCTCAGCAGGGGTGTTTCACGTTAATTCCTAATAATAATCTATTCATGAGTCTCCGCAGTAACTAGCCATGAATGTGTGAATACAGTAGCCGTTTGGACACAAGTCGGAATCGCATCAGATACTGCAATGAGTGCGCTGGTATCACGCGACAGATTGACATTTATTCGGATTGTCATTTCACTGCAGTGGAAATATGCAGTCATTGGGAATATGAGATGATGAGTTATAGACTGAATGACTGGATTCAATACACAAGGTTAGGCATATTTTTCACCTATATCGACTTCAGCGACTTAATAATCTGGCACTCCATGGCCCCATTGGAAACATTATTTACTGAGAATAGCTGTTCGACGATGAAAACAGTGAACTGGCGAGGCGTTCATTCAGTGGTTATATGACTATCAACTGACTTGAATTACCCCATGGATTCTTGACATTCTTTCGCGACAATCTTGTCTATCTCCTCCTTGGTATTTATTGTTCTACTCATGAAAACGTCCGCTTCGTTTTTCATTGACTCACATTTAACAGATGCGTTGAAGTCTCATTTCTGCATGAAACGGCTTTCTTCAAACTCTCTCTGACTTCTCTCATCTAATCTTTCTAAATTTTTGAAACTGACAGGTCTGCAGAAGTTGGTTCCATTATGGGTAAATTTTGTTTTGATAAAGTTTTACTGTGTTATACAGTAATGTTTACTGAGGACGGTAATCTGAACAAGTTAATCGCCTTCATAATTTACTATTGAGACATTAAATTTAAATTTCTTCATGAAGATTCGACAAATAAAACGATAAATATCACTGTTGTTTTATTGTTGAGTAGAATACACAGCATAGGAAACACACCCTGATTCCTCTCTCGCTCTTTTTGTTCAATCTTATGTAGGCCAGTGAAGGATGGAGCATGAGCACTTACTTCATCACAATAGCACAGCCTCCAAATCACTGGTGGACAGCTGAATCTAACAGATATCAATCCGTGATCGCAATTTTCCTCGTCATCACGTCTTCAAGATTTCCATCAGGATTCCTTTATAAGTTGTTGTAGTTTCCACTTGGTTTTGAGAACCGCAACATCATACATACCAAGAATACAAGTGTAAACTCTGACTTTACTGCAGTAAATCTCATTCGACATATTACAGTTCACACAGAAATATAAAACAAATTAATATTCTGCAATATTTATCCCAGAGCATAGTCAAAAATCGTTTCTCGGACGAAACAGCAAATATTAAAACTATAATAGTTTACATTGTTTTTGTGTGTGGCGATTGGGCTATAGGAATTCAGCGACGCACCACGACACATCTTCATCTAAACCATGATTATGAGGAGGGTTGATGGAGGAAGAATGGTAAGAATGTGACTCATTCAGGAGTTGATAAATGTTGCATGCCTTTTAGTTTTTGTAAGCGATTTATGATTGAAACGGCCACCGATGTTCAGCGTCTCCACTATCCAAAATTGACAGTCAACACCATCTCACGTGGCTGAAACCAACAGTTAAGCGACTCGCTAAATGAAGACACATTGTTATTTGACTGCTCCCTAATCTTTTTCAACCTACTTCGATATCGGCTAACACTAAATACTAGAGGAGGAATGCAATGTCATGGTAGAGGTAAGACATGATGCAACGATTTCACTCTATTCAGCTTAACAGCCTCATCCACTGGTCTCGTGTCACTACATCACATCTGCAAAGAACATCAGAGCGAATCTCTGCGCACTAGGCATGTTCTTCGATAGACAACTTGAAGTGACGTCTTCGCGAGAGATGACGTCGAGTGGCAAACATCTCATCGGACTTTCTCCTCCCGTACTACTATTTCATCAGCACTCAGTCCAGTTCGCTATGTGGAAATTTGAAAATGAGTTGCGGGTTACAGTATGCGGAACACTTGTATCATTCCTTTGCTTCAATGGTGGAGTTACTGGAATATTCAACGGAAGGCACATCTACTCATTTCATCTTTGATGGACAATCACGTCATCCATGTATACGTTCGAAGAAAGGAGAATGAAATACTTGACTTTTCAACTATCTGAGTTTCATCTATTCTTTAGAGATTTGTGAAAATGCTACTTCCAGATGATATGACATTATGGTTGGCGTATCACTGATGTGCACTGAAGCAATCTGGCATTACATGCTCCAGCGTAGCAATAAACACTTGCAGATTCAGCTAGATGCATTTCATGTGTCATTGAGGCAAGCTAACCGGTCACTAAAATGACGTTCTCTTTCCACACACGATTTACTTTTCATTATTGAATTCCAGTATTGAAACTAACAAATCTACTTCAATTAAGACACTGGAAGCTAATTCCACCATGAAGTGAATTGATTCGATACAGTTTCACTGCGTTGTGCAGTATTATTTACCGAATGGAATGAAACACTCACACAGTGTGTGCGTTCTAATATTACATAACAAGAAGAAAATGTCGAAGAAAATGGTGGGAAAATCTGAGATGTTGATTATTTTGGTGTGAAAACTCCTGATGTTCTCAAATGTCTGAAATATCTGAAACATTCAAAAAGCTCACAAGCGGACGGTGCATCAGCTGTTTACTTTAGAAGATGAGCTGACGTTTTTTGTCTTAATCTTACAAACATTTTCAACGCCTCCTCCTCTCCCAGTAATTTTTGTCTTGTAGCGTAGAACAAAAGGAATTTCATCTTGTAGATATGATTATGTACTGATAACAGTGCTAGATTTATTGCAATGCTATCCTTTTGCATTGATCACCCTATTTTGAAATTATTGTAGAAATTACCGTAAATCTAACATTAACCGATGCAGGTTATCGCAGAAGGACAAATAGGCAAACATTTCAATATACACATGCTCATTTGTAGTGGAAATTACCCTTGAGAAGGCATGTTGCACAAACAACCACGAAAAACACCACCAATGGAACTTTAACATATATCATAATAGAATCAGTTTGTAAAAATAAATCCTATCTCAACTCGACTAGAAAAAGCTCGACGAAACGCCCGCTATCAATAGATGGTTCCGGTGTGTGTATATACTGTCAACGACTGAAATCTGAAGTGCCATCAGAAGAAGATATCTAATGTGGAAGATGTTACACATAGGAATATTCAACGTCCTAAAATTCAAATTAAAACTGCCTTAGTGAAGAAAGAATGTTGCATAATCAATATGCATGTATTTATACCTTTAAAGAACAACGTGTAACGAAAATATGTTCAGATCATGTGGATCAACCATCGTAATTAGTTTGATTGATATTACATATCCGTACGAATGAACTCCAGCTCGCCTTCTGTTTCACGCAATGCTTCTATTGAATTTATTCTAATATCGAAATACTTTTGACTCATATGCACAAACGAAGCATATAAGCTCTGTGAGTACCTTGATGGGGTTATCAGCTAAAATTTTGTTCTTAATATCATCAAAATATATTGCACTGTGTGACTTGATGACAGTCAAATTCCGATTTCTATATTCGCTATACATCCTTTCTCCGAGAAACGTCATAGCCACTGACAGACAGTTCACTTCAACTAATCTGTCCTACTCAAATGTAACCGAAGTCAACTATTCCTCACCACATAGTGTAAAACTTCAATTCAAGTAACATTATTAAATTCAGGTGGACGAAAGAGAATAGCAAGTTACCTCCATCCAATGCATTATACACTCACATAGCAGAAGGATGAGTGAAAGCACCTTGAATGGTATTTCCGCCCTCATTCTGAGAGTGCGTACTCTCAGAATCAGAAGTTTCCATTTTCCACTCTTTATTCTTCTGCTCACGCCAAACTTACTTCACATTACAGATTAATGAGAATTTCTAGTTTGAGGCATGACAATTAGGTGGAGTTGGTTTCATTGTTACCATTATTATTATTATTATTGTTATAAATTTTGTTACTCTTCTATTTTTATTTTTCTCGTATGATTTTTCAACTGTCACTACGATCCCTCTCAAGGTCACAGGTGCTCATTATCTTCACATTCCGATGTGCAAATTACAACAGCCAGAGAAGAAACCTTTTATAATACTAATACTATTTCTACACAGAAATAATGAAAACTACTACTTATAATTGTATTGTGTCAGTTTTGATAGTCGTATCGTGATTTCCAGTTTTTATCAATCTGCTCACATCATTCAGTTCGACTGGAAGAGATATACTGGAATGACTTCACCTGGCTATATTTCTCAACGACGATAGCCGATTTCTTGTACCGTTATGAAGAAACAGTGGTGTGACCATATTTGAAATACGTTTTGTTTATGTAATCAGGATCTATCTGATTCAGTGTGTTTGAGCATACTCATTTCTCTTTGCAATAGCCTATCTCAGGCGTACAGGTGAATGGTGTTTCACATAAAGCATGAAAACGGCTGGGACACTTTATATGCATGTCATTTCGTTATCCTGACAAGTAAGTAGTGAGTATTCATCATTATTCTAACGGAGCGCGATATTCGAACAGTTAACAATCTTTCTGAATCTGGCTGCATAACCTTTGAAAGTTTTGCTAAGATAACTGGTTGAAAACCGAAAAAATATTTTGCTCCGTAAAACCAGGTAAGGTCGCTTCAAGACCACTATCAAACGCGGCAAAGTCCTTATTGAAGCTATGAATGACTAAGCTTTGAGCTGAGTCGATTGAATTAAGAAAGTCCTGTACCAACCAGCATCTACACCTCCTCCAGAAGAATTTCCAGAGGACACAGAAGACACTGTTGGTGAACATCAGTCCTGAGGAAGAGCAGAATTTCACGAACCTGAGAAGATATTCAGTTCCTGGAAGGCAGCACCATGACATTGATTCCGTCAGGATTTACCTTTGCAGACTACAAGCGTGAAGAAATAAACACTTCTGACTGCTGCATATCATCTTGCGTGATAGACTGTGACCAGCAGTGTAATCACGCCGGAATCTATCTTCTCAATTCTGAATCAGGAAATATCTATGTTGACAGTTGCACAGTGACATGTTCTCCCATGTGGATAATGTGTCAGTGTAAAATGTCCTGAGATTTAAATTGCCTGAATACGCATTTGGAGATAATGCGTTTCTGCACTTGAGAGGCGTTTGATACATTTCAAGTGAAGAAATCGTTTTCTAATAACCTTCAGTATTCTGAAACGTATTCGCTGTATAATAATTATCGTCTTAATACAATTCTTCATTTCATTTCCAGGCGAATCGTTGGATCTAAACACAACTTCAGAGAGACTGACCAATGTTACTAGTAAGTACATTTCAAATGAATATCATCAGATTTTATCTGTTGTGGGTAAAATGCAATTTAATAAAGTCCAACCGTGTGTTATACAGTAAGTAATATTTACTGATGACATTTCGAGCCCAATTTATTCCAGCTCACAATCATATCACGGTACTATGCACACAACTTTCTAACTTCGTTTATATAATTCCATCATTATCCTTCATCGCTGAATTTGGTTGGTAGTAGTATTTTCCATATTTCCGGTAGGAGTGATGAGTCATTTCCATTGCATATGTTGGGTGTAGACTCAATGAACCAGACAACATTCAGTAGCCAATCTCTCTCTCTTATTTTACTTCTTAGAATTTAGACTCTATCCAGTCCTATTGTGTGGTTTTGTGTTAGTGCCTGCAGTTCAGTTAGTGAGCCTTTTTCTAAATTACTTATCTTCGTGGGATTAACCATTCTGACCCTGACTAAATCCTTATGTTTTGACAACCTGACTATCCCCGATCTAATAGTTTGACCTTTGTAGTTGACTTTACTCACAGTCATTCAAAGGTGTTGTATAAATTATATTATTTTGTTCACTTGGGTTCGCTGGGTCCTTCAACCTACAGAGCTTGTCCTTGAGTGCGTTTGTAGGTTTAAATGCCACCCTGATTCCTGCTGTATTGAGAATTCTACGTGGGGACTCAGATGTCCACTCCTCCTTATATTCCCTCTTACTTATGTTATCATCATTAGTCTCACCATTATTTTTATTGTACGCTTGACCTTTTCTGATATTCCCAATGAGATTTATTGGATAGATATTTAACACCAATGCCTCTTCGATCTATTTCGTTGCGCAGTTTAGGAATTTGTTATAATACTCAGCGCTATTACTCAGTTTGTTAGATAATTTACTAAGTCTGCCTGAACAGACAACGAACGGATGAGATGAATTAAAGCGGTCTAAAAATCTAGTAGCAGAATGGGTTGGTTTTTCATAAACGATAGTGCGCAGTTCACCTTCTTCTGTTCGTTTCATTTCACGATCTAACATCACAGCTAATTTAGCTTGTTCATTTTCCGATTCAACTGTGAATTGTATTCCCTTTACTAGTGACTTTATATGTGTGTGTATCAAGAAGTTATAGATATCCATGATGAGAATCCAAACGATTAGTTTCACCACACACTGAGTGATGCGTAATATACAAAATCACACGTGATTCCAGTAAAATAATTGACTATTTCAGACACGGAGTAGTGAAATCTAATACACAAACATCAAATTGTCAGGTGTCGGTGGTTGAGTGCCGTGGAGAACACATTTAGTGTGTGCCAATAAGCAACATAGTAAAGCTGTGTCAAATCCGAAGCATCTGTAGATTTGAATCGCGCGCGAATGCCAGACACGGAATAAAGGATTAGGAATGGACAATGTTCAACAGGGACGGGTCTCCTATTTGTCCTATGGGTACTAGAATTTTCCAGATATCTGGGACAGTTGTTGAATAATTCCTAGTACATATATTTCCAGTTGATTCGATAAACAAAGCTTCTGTTATCAATCTCTCCCTATACCCTGTGACATTAGATTTTAAAACTGTCATCCTATCCAATCCATCCTATTGTATGTTTGTGTGTGATTGCACGTAATGCTATGGCTGAACTATTCTCTAAATTTCTTATCTTATTCGGGTTAACCAATCTAGATTTTGCTGCTGGGTTTTTATGTTCGGCTAGTCTGACTGCCCTGTGCTACTAGTTTGACCTATGTATGTGACCTCACAATAATTGCAGTCAGGCAGGGTATAAGATAAACTAAAAGAGTGGAGTTGAAAGTTTTGTCTCTGATGTAGTTTTCTTCAACTCTCCTTAAGATACAATTTCTCATTGAGTCCTGACTCTACTGAACGATGTTTGTATTCAGCACAGTTCGTAAGCCATTTATATGGTTGTAGCTGTTGTGCTCTTTTCCGAGGTTCGAATATTCCTGTGTCATTTGTAAACACAAGATCAAGAGTATTATCCAGTCTAGTCAAGAAGTTGACAATTCGCGCGTGAAGTACGGATCGTCTAGAGTCTTCTCTTCAGACTAGAATATCACTGTCTTCTCGCTCCCTGTGCACAGTCTGGCGAATAATCCAATCCATCATAACCATGAATACCATCAGTGATATTAGTCAGACAGCCTTGTCGTACTCCTGTATCCCCTTCAATAGCCTCTCTAACTTTTAAGTTGTGAATCGTCACCTGACACGTGTCAGTGTCATATAGGTGTTGAATGAGGTTGATATGCATTCTGTCCACTACACTCCATAGTGTTGAAATCATTTCAGAATTACTTCACTGTCAACGCTATCGACGGAATCATCTGTGTATACACTATTTATTTTTTATTTATTTTTGATTACAGCTTGACTCCACACTGTATTTTCGGTACAAGTATGGAATTTTCAGCATGGATATCGGTAGCCTAAATTTTGCAGGCCGACCATAGATATCAGGTGTGCGTCGGCAGGGGTTCGAACCTCGGACCATGTGCATGGTTGGCGAGAGTCCTAACCACTGTGCCACCGACGCACAGGGTGTGTCGGTGATTTGTCAGCACTCTTTATTGTGATTGGAGTCTCCTGTCAACTGACACTATGTGATATTTGGAAGTATGTTAACGGTGCTCTGTTCACTTACTTAGTTTGTACGCAGGCGATGATAAGCTAAGAAGGTTTACGATGGGAGTGTCTTACTCTGGACAAACTGCTGTTGTTCCCTTTGCCTTATTGAGTGTAACACATGATACATCAGCTATGCTTATTTCAAATATATTAAATATTCCCATAGTAAAATTTAGAACAACACATTTAAGCGATCAATATTTTTTCAATTAGATGTCATCAGGCTTAACTCTAATATATATATAAGTTTACAAATAAAAATTCAAATATAAACCAATCATGGTGTTATGTCTACAGGATAATACGATGGTGAATATAAATTGTGCAATTAGTCAAAATAGTACTAATGATAATATTGATAATAGTGTTAATATGAATAATAATGGTCTTATAAATAATCAGGATGAAAAAATGAGGCAATCTGTGATAACACGAATAATGAAAAACAGTATGATTAAACAAACAATTGTTCAGGTGGAAGTAGTCGATAAAGGCTGGTAAAAACAAATGAACCGATTACGTAATGTCAGATTGTAAGGGAAGGAAACGAAACACGTTTATAATGAAGATAAGATTAAGGGATGATAAGAAAGGGGTTTAAAATATAAACAAGGGGTGGTGTAGAAGTCTTTAGTTGGTTATGTCTTATTAGGCCACGAGAGGGATAATGGCTGCACGAACTTCTTTTGAATGCAAAGTTTAGGTTTAATAGTTCGAATGCCTATCGCCTCAGCTGTGTGCAGTAGACGAATACGAAGTCTACTAGAAAGATTCGGTGGGATAAGATGAATTACTTTGAAGGCTTTCGTTTTATCGACTACATGACCACTATCAATTAAATGTGACAGAATTGAGCTACGGATTGTTTTTGTCTGTCTTTTGCCAAACCACGATGGGAGATGTTCACTAACACGTTGGCTAAGCTGTCTAGTAGTACGTCCAACACAACCGTCACCGCAGGTGCAGTTGAACTGATAAATACACATAGATGTGGCAAAACTATCAAGCTTATCCTTCGTTTGCGTCCCAATCATTCGTCGGCTAGAGAATGACAAACATAGGTGTGCTGCGTAAAATGTTCTACGTATACTCCTTGAAAGTCTTTGGAATAGAACCTCACTTGATAAGTCCCCATTAAATTGTAACTTAATAAATAGAGGTTTTTTATGTGCAGTTAGAGTCTCAGGTTTTTTCTCTGATGGTTTCATATGTTTCTTTATGAAACTAATCGGATAGCCCATCTCCGTCAAGGAGTCGTGAATATATTCAAATTCCTTTTGTTAAAGGTCATCCGTACATATCTTCCTTGCTCTGCTCGCGAGACATTTTACAACATTCCTTTTATATTTAACGGGCACGTAACTAAGGAAGTGTGTGTATTGCCCTGTGAATGTGCTATTTCAAATATCACACAATGATGAAGTAATAATGAATGGATGACAATTTTGGAAAAAGTTTAAATCCACCGGAAAACAATTCGGTAGACTCTTTTAGAGGAGATCTACCGAAATGCCAATAAAGTGACTGGCATCAGATATGAGAGTGAACAACTCAAATTCACACTGAAAATCCCATACAATTAACTCCGTTTATTAATTTGAATGAAGAAGGAACGCACCTGTTTGCAGGGAAATACGAGGTCGTCTACATTTTGTGGGTCCTTTTCAACTGCTGATATCGTAACCTTAATCAAATTTCGAGTTACAAGATGCTGTCACTTCGAGTTTTAGTGTTGAAAATAATAAAAGTTTGGTGGCTTGTTTGAATCACTGAGCTGACTGAAGTTCTATCCGGTATAATGCTGCATAAACACCTCTCCATTTCTTTTTATGATTTTATCCATAGAACTGTGTGTTTCTTATACTCACTACTTGAATTCGAAGAGATGTTGTGTCTTCTGTAATACAGAGCAGAATATCCTAGAGATTTGTATAGAGGTTCAGACAGAACACCACAGTGTCATATGATGTACTGTTAAATACGATTTCCTTGAAGATGTTATACGAAGAGCAGACAGTTTGTTGTGAATTCTGTGCTGTGTGTTAACTAAATCTTTAGAATACATCATGGGTTGTGAGTGGACCATTGGGTTTCAGCAACACGCCACGTTTCATTCCGTTCTCGGAAGTCTTCCTTCAACTTTCCGGACGATGGCGAGTGAACTTTCGTTTCCAACTGATAATAACTCCTCAGATTCACGGTTGGACAAGCATATCTCGCTTCCCCACTCGATATTTTCAATTACAGTGAAAATGCTTTCGAAGAACTCGGAAGTATAACAGACAGCACATAACTCACACACAATATCTCTCTCTACACTTCTCCATCTCTCACATCTTCCTTTATTACGCCGGTGTCAATATTTGCTTCATATTGTACAGGTAGTAGATACAGCTTGAGATTTCGATACCACTTTGAGAATTTCATCATCGGATTAGCACACAAATAGTGGTGTGTATCGATTGGTTTACAAGGAAAAGCAGGTACAGAGAGCACTGGATACATGTGCAAAGCTTGATTGTTCTGAAATGTGTATAAGTCACAGAGAAGCACACACATGCGCACAAACACACACACACACAGAGTTCATGTCCGATCGTCGAATACTCGAATTTCGGTTGATTTTGAAAACTTCTTCCAGTGTGAACTGTTGTTTGCTACTCATTAGGAGATAGTCCAAGCGGCACACACACTCTGTTTGGTGTCTTCTGAAAAGCTGTTGAAAAGCAAACTGACTGAATTACTGTGAAACAGCAGAACATAGATAGCACGAAATGAAGACGAGTGTAACACAATACGGGTGTTGATTCCTTTCCGATATATATGTCCTGTGCCATTCTTTCTTTTCTCTTCAAATCTTCACTACTTACCAGCAGTAAGAAGGATCGCAACGTAAAAAGGAAAGAATATGGGAAGTCAAACACATTCCAAACAGATTATCCCATCCTATGTCAGTAAAAATAGGATTGGCAAGCACAAAAACTGAGTAGTACCAAGGAAAATCTAAGACAGGAAGTGATACACATAAAAGAAGCCTTGAAACTTGATAATTATCCGGATAAATTAGTCAGGAAATATGTAAGTAAATGTAAAAATAAAATAAATAATTATAGTAGCAATAGTAATAATAATAATAATGGTAACAATAATAATGATGGTAATAATAACAATATTAATATTAATGACGCACCAACAATAAGGAATCTAAATCAACAGTAGTAATTCCATGCAAGGTAGGAACCTCGGAAGCCTTACGCAGAATTCTTCACTAGGCAGGCAGGAATAAAAATGGCTGGCATTCAAACCAGCCACAAACTCAATTAGAAACAAGCCTTGTCGGTTAAGGGCTCAATCCTGTTGAGCCTTTAAAACAACAAAATTTAGTTTATCTTATACCCTGCCTGACTGCAATTATTGTGAGGTCACATACATAGGTCAAACTAGTAGCACAGGGCAGTCAGACTAGCCGAACATAAAAACCCAGCAGCAAAATCTAGATTGGTTAACCCGAATAAGATAAGAAATTTAGAGAATAGTTCAGCCATAGCATTACGTGCAATCACACACAAACATACAATAGGATGGATTGGATAGGATGACAGTTTTAAAATCTAATGTCACAGGGTATAGGGAGAGATTGATAACAGAAGCTTTGTTTATCGAATCAACTGGAAATATATGTACTAGGAATTATTCAACAACTGTCCCAGATATCTGGAAAATTCTAGTACCCATAGGACAAATAGGAGACCCGTCCCTGTTGAACATTGTCCATTCCTAATCCTTTATTCCGTGTCTGGCATTCGCGCGCGATTCAAATCTACAGATGCATCGGATTTGACACAGCTTTACTATGTTGCTTATTGGCACACACTAAATGTGTTCTCCACGGCACTCAACCACCGACACCTGACAATTTGATGTTTGTGTATTAGATTTCACTACTCCGTGTCTGAAATAGTCAATTATTTTACTGGAATCACGTGTGATTTTGTATATTACGCATCACTCAGTGTGTGGTGAAACTAATCGTTTGGATTCTCATTATGGATATCTTAGAAGGAAGCGATAGCGGAGAACATGTGAAAATTGGAGATTTCAGTGTAAGACTTCTGCATTTTGCCATCACTGTACATCAATTCGCTATATATGCAAGTCCAATTATACACTGTGATTAGTGATGTCATTACTATTATTACTGTCTTCAATATTATTCAGGAGCAACATCGAAGCAATAGATATCATCGTGTTTAATTAATTGCACACTTGTTTTTCGCATATATCGAAAGCGAGAACGCCTAAGCTGTAAAGACGCTATGATTAATACGCCACTTGCGAAGTCTTATTAATAGCACACACTATACTCGTTCCACCACCAAATTGTCACCAGTGGAGTTCATCTGGTCATCTTGGTGCTATCCTTTCTATTTGTGTCTTCATATGGATGTGTTTACGCACCTCTTGAATTGGCTGGCATTAACGCGTTTGCGTCTGTCTCCTCCTCTGATAGTAATCTTAATACTATAATTATTATTAACGCCTTATTCTACTGTGCGTCGGCAGCGCAGTTGTTAGGACTCTCGCCGACCATGTACATGATCCGAGGTTCGATCCCCTGCCGACGCACACCTGATAGCTATGATCGGCCTGCGAAATTTAGGCTACCGATATTCATGCTGAAAATTCCATACTTGTACCAAAAATACAGTGTGGAATCAAGCTGTAATCAAAAATAAAAATAAAATCTTAATACTTTTATTATTAATAACGCCTTGTTCTACTTGTCGCTATTATTCCTGATTCACTTAAAACTGTCTTTCATCAGCAACATTATGTTAAGTTATATCAACATTATTATTCTATCACTATTGATATTACTCAGTTGGCGATTCCCCACAAAATAAAGTTCTTACTCAGATGGCTAATTGTTTACCTTAGTGATGTATTTGAAGCGCGATCTATTTTATCTTAATTCTAGTCGCTCGTACTTCCCTCCACTGACCCGTCTGAAAATCAACTGAAAAGCATGGACACGTTTTGTCTGGCATGATTAATTCAATCTCTCTTCAATCTCTCAAGCCTACTCAGTCCCTCGGTCCTGATGGTGTTCCTGCTGTCATCCTTAAGAAGTGTGCCGACATCTTGTGTTCCCCTTTAACTGACATTTTCAACGAATCGTTTTCCAAAAGTATTATACCTGAATCATGGAAAAACATCAAGATCGTTCCAGTGCCTAAATCTACAAGTGGACCTAATGTTAAGTTTAGACCCATTTCAATTACCTCACCCTTTTTGAAAGTTATGGGAAGACTTATTCTACTTAATCTTGATCCCTCTTTAAAACCTTTCAACGACCCCAACCAGTTTGCTTATAAACATAGTAGGAGTACGTTAGATGCCGCTGTCGTCCTCCACCATAGCATAGTCTCTAGTTTAGATAAAGGAGCTAAATACGTTCGCTGTGCCTTCCTTGATTACACATCTGCATTTGACTCTGTTCCCAGGTCTCTCTTGCTAAGTAAGCTTGCTGCAACACAGGCTGAAAGCTGGACAAATAAGTGGTTGCATTCCTATTTTTCTGAAAGGAAGCAGTACACCGTCTACAATGGAAAATCCTCCACTACCTCACTTACTTTAGCTGGTGTTCCTCAAGGTGCTGTTCTTTCTCCCTTTCTGTTCTCGTTTTTCTTACATGACTTGCCTCATTCTGATGTAGCCACTTTTGTTAAATATGCCGATGACCTCTCGGTTTCTATGCCTGTCAACTCTCAGTCAGATTGTTCCAAATTAAATAGCTTTCTGTCGGAAATTAGTCAGTGGTCCTCTTCAAACGGACTTAAGCTTAATCCGTCTAAATGTCAGGTAGTCAGTTTCACTTTCAGACGTAAATGTGACCTACAGCAACTAGTTAGCTCACATGGCCCCACTCTCATTGACGACACAGAGGTTGAAAATACATCTTATGTTAAGTACCTTGGGCTGAGTTTTTCCACCGATCTTTCCTGGTCTTCCCACATCTTGCTAGTTACTAGAAAGATGTTTCGCTTAACGTTCTACATTAGGAAATTTAGGCAGTCTGGTATAAAGCAGTCTTTGCTTTCTCAGTTTGTAAATTCTTGTATTCTGCCCATCCTCCTTTACTGCTCCCCATTAGTCTTTCCTGGACTACTTAAGAAAGACTTCGCTTCGCTGAGAAGGGCACTAAAAGCTGTTAGTAGGGCAAGTGGGATATCGTTAGACCAACTGGTGAACACTATTGTAGATAGACATATAATGTCATGTAAGAAACTAGCGAATACAATATTGTCGGACCCCGAGCATCCTCTCTATACGCATCTATCTCCTTGCATTTCATCTGGTAGAACTAGAAGCAGCTATAGGAGGCTATATGCTAGGACTACCAAATACAAAAACTCCACAATACCATATCTGGCACAGCTGTTATGTGATGAGAAATCCGTTAGGTATGACACGATAAACTTACTGCGGCACTCTAACAAGTAGTCCCATTAGTTTTTGTTTTCCTTTCCTCGTTACTACTACACTGTTGTTCTCATCTACAACCACACATCAACTTTATATTTCAAATTCTGTGGTGCATTGTTTGAAATGAAATACTCTACGCTGTTTTTTTTTTCTTAATTTTTAATATTTATTTTTTTATAACTTATTTATTTTATTTTTATTTATTTTTGATTTTTAAAAATCTTATATAATTTATGAGGTAATTAGATGCAATATACTGTAATGCACGCTGAAAATTCCATACCTGTACCACAAATACTGTTTGGAATAAAGCTGTTATTATTAAAAAAAAAATTATTATTAATGTGGTTTATTTGCTTGCCACTATTGTATCTCGCAATGCATTCCCAATTGTATAATATATATCTCTGTATGTAGAGTACCCAGTTGAAGAGTTCTACTAAAATTTGGTGAACTCATTAAATCCCGCTTTATTTACCTCTGTTGCCTGTCTTGGGTTAGCGAATCACTGAAAACCAGTACCGAAGTACTGGGGAACAGCTTCACTTGCTTAGTTTGGGAATCTGTAGTAGTAGGCACCCAAAAACCTGGTACACAAACCGAAGACTTTCTGGTTACATATCGTTTCGCCACGATGACCAGACTGAATGGCTCGTGGATTCTAACCTCTAGCAATTTGTTAGACTGGCGGATACCAGCCGATGCCATCAGTGAGTATTTTGTCCTCACTCGCGACCGGATGACTCCCAGTGATCATGACTTCTAAGCAGAACAGCAGACAACTTCGTTCTGTGACTTGTCGTCAACAGCCAGCATTGGATTAATTTGTAACTGTTGCTTTGTAGGCATTTCCTTTGTTTCAAGTTGGATGATGGATTCATATCAGTTGGAGGACAAGTTGATACTAGGAAGTAATGCTGAAAGTTAGAATTCATGGGCCATTCAGTAGGATCCCAGTAGCTGAATTGTCTATGAGTCTGACCTGGGAAAGAGAGATGTTGGGCTTGAATCTCGACGGATGTGCATTGGAGATGAGTCCCCAACTAGTACGAAACAGACGTCCAGTACCCCAGTTGTGGTTTCTGAAGGCTCCCTAACGGACGTCAAACTGTAAGTGTACTTGATTTGAACACTGTGGTAGACCAAACCTTTGGTAGCTGAGTAATCTCAGCAGATTGTCAATAGTTGCGCAAGAATAGTCAGTAATTATTTAAGAGATGAGTAACAGATTATCATAGTGATGCGTAATTAACGATATCAATGGACTATTTTCATTCTGTGCAAAATGTTTGATTTATATTTGACCAGAAACTGCACAAAATTTAATTAAATGCATTTAGAGTTGAGATTAATTTTGCATTAATATCTACACATTATCACAAGAAATACACCGACGAGATGAATGTGTTATAACGACCTCACTTTCACTTATTACGCCATTATGTTCTTGTTCTCGTCTCTGCCACACTGTTCACGTGGACCATTAACAGATTCACTTCTCATTCAATCGCAATTTTATTCTTCATTATATTTAAAACATTTACTCGATGATGTCGATGCAGAGTATGGAACGACATTCAATATACAAAAATCACTCCTCAGCAGCCGTGTGAGATGTAGCAGGAAGGCCACATCATATTCAAGTAAATCAAAGTTGACTGTACGGTCTTTCATCATGAAGTCGACAATAAGGAAGTAGGACTTTCAGGACAGCCTGAAGATGAATAAGAAATACCCCAGCTATGCATTAGTAAGTGTGGATTTCATGAGGACCTCAGCGCACATGGAAGTAGTCAATCTAAGAAGAACCAAATATCAAGAAGCTAAGGTGAACTGTGAATTGATCGTAATAAGTGAAATGGCAAGAGTATGAGAAGTGAACCATTGTGAATTCAGATATATAACAGGGATCCTACAGTTCAGCAGAGATATCGAAACACTTCGTATATGAAATGCTCAGAATGCAGTTCTTCAATGACCATCATCAAACATGAATTCTACATGAACTCCAAAGTCAATGGTGTAATTATTGAGTTTGGATGTACACCTCAAACATTCACAGCATCATATTGGTCAGATGTTGTTAACAATATTGGGAATCGACAGACGCCTTAAACTTCACGAAATATTCCAGGAGGTCATTTAGTTCAGACTGACTTCACTTTCACATTTTTGACAGGCATGAGATAATTTGATATAAATCTGTTTCATCTTCCGTCTGGTGAACAGTCTGGATGGGATGATGTTTGCAGTGATGTTATCTGTCGGAGGTTAATGCGATTTTCACGACGAATGCTGAGATGTGCTTGTGCATAACACATGTGGAAAGTATACAAGACGCTTCAATTTTGATTGACTCAAGTTGTCTCATGTGCGACAAATGATGTGGATCAGTATGAGATGCGGTGGGGAAATCGAACCAACCAATTCGGCTACAGGCCCCTTGGATCACACTGACAGATTCTACACACTATCTGAAGTCCCATCGCTTCTTTTGATTATCTGAGCTGATCATGTCGAAACTGCATATTTCTACTAAAATTACTGTTTTGAATATAGCTGTTATTTTCACCATTGCTAAAATTAGATCATTTTTAAAGTACAATTATTAGAAAGAGCAATGATTACTCATAAGAAATACAACGCGTGATATTGACCTCAAATAACACAAATATTTCTTCATTCTGTAAACGATTATGATTCAGTATAATCCTTTTCAATTGTAGGTTGTTCAGAATCTTTACTGAGCATTATTCAACTAGCACACTTGTACTAAGCATTCTATATGATTTTGTTGTGTGCATCAGTAACACAAATAATCCTTCTCTATGTAAACACTCATGCGTCTGCGCACAATTCTGTAATCAATAAACAGCTAGCACACTGGTTTCTGATGAAATACACGTGTCTCATTCATTCTATCACTTTTAGAAATGAACTGAGAATTTTGGGTTCATTAGATTGAAAAGAACAAAAAGTTCAACGGAGATATCTTTTCAGCGATTTCATTCTCAGAAGCTTTTTTCCAAAATAATGTCCTATTGACTAACACAGCGATGGTGTGACGTGATGTGGCATAGCCGGTACCTGAAGTCGTCATTTTTGTGGTAATTATGCCGATTTTGGAAATACATTCTAAGAAATATCCATATATACATGTGCTTTTTTGAAATAAGTTTCTCATCTCTCCACCAAAATGCGATACCTCAGTTATGGTGGCTTTCAATATTCAAACATGTTCGTCAGGACCATGAAAGCATAGGCAAGCAGATCACTGAGGAACACGCTACGCTTAGATTGTGATGCAAGTACTTCTTATGATGAACGAGAATTTTGGGTTCCACCTTCAAGTGTGTTCATTGAATCACACATAACACGGGTGTTGTGTTTCGATGGTAGACACCAACTTGAGTGAAGAGCTCTTTTCCAAACTAATCTCCTATTGACTAACAAAGCGATGGTGTGGC
>OX235262.1:3871683-3922122 GCA_944472135.2 Trichobilharzia regenti | reverse complement strand
ACTTAAGTCAATGCGAAAACTGTTGCGGAATTATGCTCCTGTCCATTCCAAGCAAAAAATCAAGCCGCATCATCCTGGAGAGAATCAAACATGTCAACCTGGATGAAAAACGTCCACCGGAGCAAGCTGGATTCAGGAGAAACAAGTCATGTATTGATCAAATCGCCACACTACGGATCATCATTGAACAAATCTTGGAATGGCAGTCACCTCTCTATCTCAACTTCATCGACTTTGAAAAAGCCTTCGACAGCGCGACGTCGATCGAGAGGTGATTTGGCAACTACTTCGCTACTACCAAGGGGTCCCATCGACAATTACACATCTCATCCAACAGTTATACGACAATGCTGCACACTGCCAAGTAGTCCACAACGGGAAGCTTACGGAAGCCTTCGAAGTGAGGACGGGAGTGAGACAAGCTGGCTGCCTACTATCACCAGTGATCTTCCTGATTGCAGTAGATTGGATAATGCGACAGACAGCGGCGGGCGATGAGGAAACAGGCATCAAATGGAATCACACAAAAATGGAACTTGGAGGATCTGGACTTCGCCGATGATATATGTGTGATTTCCCACAAACTAGAAGATATGCAAGTGAAAAGCAACAAGTTGGCAGAAGAAGCATCCAGAGAAGATAGGACTTCAAGTGAACATAGATAAAACAGAGGTGATGAAGATTCCTGGCCAACACCAACAGCAACAGCAACAACAACAGACAAGAAACAGCATAAGTGGGGAGAAACTGAAATAAACAGCCTCCTTCACCTACCTGGGAAGCACCACTTCAACTACAGGCGGAACTGATGAGGATGTCAAAGCCGGAATCGTTAAAGTAAGACAAGCTTTCATTACTCTCAAATCTGTGTGGAGGTCAACAGCACTCAGCATCAAAAATAACATCCGGATTTTCAACTCCAATGTAAAGTCAGTGCTACTCAATATCCGGATCAGAGACTTGCACTGCACGTCATAAGGAGCATCTCGAACAAACTTCAGACCTTCATTTACAGTTGTCTTCGCTCAATACCGCTCAACATCAGATGGCCGGCCAGAAGAGATCAGCAACAGGGATCTCTGACAATGGGCGAACCAGTCAGGAACCAATTATGAAACAAATAGGCAGGCAGAAATGGAGATTGACTGGCCATACTATGGGGGAAACAGTCAGGTGACATCCCTAGACAAGCCGTTGCTCGAGTGGAACCCGAAAGGGAAGCGGCGAGTTGGTCATCAATGCAAGAGTGGCTTGGAGGGGGTCATGTGAGAAGGAGATGAAAGCATGTGGGCAGACTTGGAGTGGGTTGGAACAGTTGGCAGAAAACAGAAGGCAAAGTAGATGCGTAGCTGAAGGCCTATGTTCCTCTAGGAATTAAAGGATATTATAATAAAAATAATAATAATATATACAGTCAATGAAGTCATTAGAGAATGAGAAGCAGACGTTATTTGAAAAAGACCATTTGGAGTGAATAAAAGTTGCAAATCCACCACCAATTTTATTAATAAAACATTGATGTTCTTGTCGAAATAAAATAAAGTCCTTCAGTGAGATAAGATTGTCATCATACAGTTCATGTAACCACGTTTCTTGTAATGTGATTACGGCAGTATTATGATAAGTGTAAGTGGACAAAGTGTGCTTACACACACTGAATCAGATAGATACTTCTCACATAACCAAAACGTATTTCAAATATCGTCACAACACTGTTTCATCATAACGGTACATGAAAACGGCCATCGTCGTTGAGAAATATAGCCAGGCGAAATCATTCCAGTAAATCTCTCTCAGTCTAACTGAGTGATGAGAGCAGATTGATAAAGACGGGAAAACACGATACTACTATCAAAACTGACATCAAACAATTATAAGTAGTAGTTTTCACTATTTCTGTGTAGAAATAGTATTAGTATAATAAAATTTTTCTTCTCTGGCTGTTGTAATTTGCACATCGGAATGTGAAGATAATGAGCACCTGTGACCTTGAGAGGGATCGCAGTGACAGTTGAAAAATAATACGAGAAAAATAAAAATAGAAGAGTAACAAAATTTATAACAATAATAATAATAATAATGATAACAATGAAACCAACTCCAACTAATTGTCATGCCACTAACTAGAAATTTTCATTAATCTGTAATATGAAGTAAGTTTAGCGTGAACAGAAGAATAAAGAGTGGAAAATGGTAACTTCTCATTCTGAGAGTGCGTTCTCTCAGAATCAGAAGTTTCCTGTGTGATTAGGTTTTAGATTATGAGGTGAGCAATGTTTGACTTCAGTTACATTTGAGTAGGACAGATTAGTTGAAGTGAACTCTCTGTCAGTGGTCATGACGCTTCTCGGAGAAAGGATGTATATAGAGTTTGGAAATCTCAATTTGACTGTCATCAAGTCACACAGTGCAATATATTTTGATGATATTGAGAGCACAATGTATTGCTGATAACCACACCAAGGTACTCACGGAGCTTGCATGCTTCGTTTGTGCATATGAGTCAAAAGTATTTCGATATTGGAATAAATTCAATGCAAGCACTGCGTGAAACAGAAGGAGATCTGGAAGTGATTCGTATCGATATGTGTTATCAATCGAACTAATTACGTTGGTTCAACAGTTTTTCGCATCGCAGTTTTCTTGACAGGTATAAATTCATGCATCTTGACAGTGCAGTATTGCCTCTTTCCTGAGCCAATTTAAATTTGACACGGATTGAAATCAGGCTGCGCGCAAGACAGACCTCATATCTCTATACGAGATAACCGGTTGATCACACTTAAATTGACCAATGCAAATGAAACGGACAAAAGAGAATGAAAGAATCTGACTTGACGGTGTCAGAGAACAAAATAATCGCTGAGTCGTCCGGATCAACATAATCCTGAGGCGACCTGCAACCTCAATCCTCATCTCGAGATAACTGAAAGTGTTTCGAATGCAAATGTTTCCCCAGATTTCACGAAATTGAGTCATGCCTAAATTGATTTGCGACAGCACTAGTGGTTTACACGCATAGCGGGATGTCCGTCAACCTATTGCCTCAACTTCACTCACTCTGAAACAGTCTTCGATAGTGTAAATCTTCAAATGATTTGACTATTTCTTCAACGCTCCGAACACGAGCGCTACCAGAATGCATACATCTTATTCGACAGCCGAATGATGATGCATAATGCCAGTAATTCACAGCAGTCGAATTTTGTAGTTATGTTGAATTAAGAGTAGAGCAAATACGAGTGATATATTATTCCTAGGTAAAATATCATCAACCTCGACCAACAGAGTTAGAAATGACGGTGTCTAAGGAGAGAAGAATCAAAATGGTATTAGGAGAGACGATAGGATAGGACAGTTCTCAATATTTCTATTCGGATAATCATATGTCTCATTATGAACATTTCGCGAACATATTTCGACTAGTTTGCGAGGACTAAGCCAGCGTCGTTTCTGACAGAGTGCCATCACAAACATTTGCCTGATATTTTCTTCAATGTTATGGATTGTGTTGTCACAGTTCACTGCACCCCGATTATCACAACTAAGTAAATGAAAACGGAAGCGTAACCCTCTGGCCAACGACTTTCCTGTTCACAGTTTGTCAGCAATACTGACACACATTTGTATGGTTGGTCTAATATCTCTCACATGTAATCGTCAATCAGTTCTTTGGAAGCAGTAAATTGCTCTCCCTTAGATTCAGCCTTATTGATGGCTGGCAAGTGACCACTTTAAACTGACTAGCCAATTTCGAATTGTGACACAGTTTCCTTATTCTTTCCGAAGTCTCAATTTGTTTTTTTGCCATAAACTTCAGAGAACTCGATGATCCAATATGTGCAGACAGCTAATCTCCGATATGGGAGAGGTGCGATGCAGACATGCAGCAGTCAGAACTGTTTGTTTCTTCACGCATGTATTCTGCAAACGTAACTCTTGACGGATTCCACGCCATGATGCTGCCTTCCAGGAACTGAATATCTTCTCAGGTTAGTGAAATTCTGCTCTTCCTCAGGACTGATGTTCACCAACAGTGTCTTCTGTGTCCTCTGGAAATCCTTCTGGAAAAGCTGTAGATACTGGTCGGTACAGGATTCTCTTATTTCAATCGACTCAGCTCGAAGCTAAGTCACTCACAGCTTCAATCTGACGGTGTTCAGTAAAGACTTTTTAGCGTTTGATAGTGGTCTTGAAGTGGCCTTACCCAGTTTTCCGGTGAAAAATATTTTTTCGGTTTTCAACCAGTTATCTTAGCAAAACTTTCAAAGGTTATGCAGCCAGAATCAGAAGGATTGTTAACAGTTCGAATATTGCGCTCCGTTGGATCAATGATACATACTCACTACTTGCTTGTCACGATAATGAAATGAAATAGATATAACATGTCCCAGCCTCCATCGATGAGCAACACCAACTGAAAATGACACATGATATTCGTGGGCCGTTTTCATGCTTTATGTGAAACACCATTCACCTGTTCACCTGTGGTTGGCAATTGCAAAGAGAAAAGAGTGTGCTCACACACTGAATCAGATAGATACTTCTCACATAACCAAAACGTATTTCAAATATCGTCACAACACTGTTTCATCATAACGGTACATGAAAACGGCCATCGTCGTTGAGAAATATAGCCAGGCGAAATCATTCCAGTAAATCTCTCTCAGTCTAACTGAGTGATGAGAGCAGATTGATAAAGACGGGAAAACACGATACTACTATCAAAACTGACATCAAACAATTATAAGTAGTAGTTTTCACTATTTCTGTGTAGAAATAGTATTAGTATAATAAAACTTTTCTTCTCTGGCTGTTGTAATTTGCACATCGGAATGTGAAGATAATGAGCACCTGTGACCTTGAGAGGGATCGCAGTGACAGTTGAAAAATAATACGAGAAAAATAAAAATAGAAGAGTAACAAAATTTATAACAATAATAATAATAATGATAACAATGAAACCAACTCCAACTAATTGTCATGCCACTAACTAGAAATTTTCATTAATCTGTAATATGAAGTAAGTTTAGCGTGAACAGAAGAATAAAGAGTGGAAAGTAGAAGGTTCAAGATTCTGAGAGTACTCTTACTTGACGCAAAATACCTCTATTTATTAACTTGCAATTTAGCGGTAAGTCATCAAGTGAGAACTCATTGCAGAGTCAGCTCCTTCCGTGGATTGACAAAGGACAGACAAAAACAATCCGTAGCTCAACCTAGTCACACTTCCTTGATAGTGGTCATTTATTGGCGAAAAGGAGGGCTTTCACAGTTATTCACCGTATCCCACCGAAGATTCCCAGTAGACTTCGTTTGCGTTCACTGCACACAGCTAGGGACGATAAGCATTCGAACAACTATAATGCTTAATTTAAGCATTCGGAATAAGGTCGTACAGCCATCATCCCTCACTTGGTCTAAAAAAACGTAACCAACAGATGATTTCACAACCACCCCTTACATATATTGTCAAACCTTCTCCTAACATGCCATAATATTATCACATCTGCAATAGGACTTCCAGACAGATGGTATATTGAATGCATGAGAATACACATACATATTTTATCAATGCCACTGAGGCTATGCAAGCAAGTCAGTGAAACTCATGTACTCAGAGAAATGATGAAAATGGAAGTGATCACTCAGAGGAAATATTGAGAATTTTCGGATTGGTATTGAAATTTCTTTCATAAGACTTCGCAGTGTATACGCCATCGGTGAGTATTTGTACTCACTCATGATCCAATATATCATACTGCTCATAAATTTTGACTGGAACTGCACACAACATCATCTTGAAACCTGTCAACAACTACCATCAGATTAATTTCTTATAATCGCAATCTCAGAATAAGTAGTTCCCTGTGAAATTAGGTTTAGATTATGAGGTGAGCAATGTTTGACTTCGGTCACATTTGAGTAGGACAGATTAGTTGAAGTGAACTCTCTGTCAGTGGTCATGTCATTTCTGGGAGAAAGGATGTATATAGAGTGTGGAAATCTCAATTTGACTGTCATCAAGTCACACAGTGCAATATATTTTGATGATATTGAGAGCACAATGTATTGCTGATAACCACACCAAGGTACTCACGGAGCTTGCATGCTTCGTTTGTGCATATGAGTCAAAAGTATTTCGATATTGGAATAAATTCAATGCAAGCACTGCGTGAAACAGAAGGAGATCTGGAAGTGATTCGTATCGATATGTGTTATCAATCGAACTAATTACGTTGGTTCAACAGTTTTTCGCATCGCAGTTTTCTTGACAGGTATAAATTCATGCATCTTCACTGTGCAGTATTGCCTCTTTCCTGAGCCAATTTAAATTTGACACGGATTGTAGGACGATGAATATGTCCATGTATATGACTTTCCTCATTGGATCTCTAGTTTTGACAGCACTTGTGATTTCAGTCGTTACCAGTGTAACAACAGAAGACAAGGGCCAGGCAACAGATCGTTTTATTATGAATTTTTTCACGTATTTATACATCTTTCAACTACATTATTATAGACAAGCGCAGTCATCTGATTGGTTGTTTAGGTAGACAAACGCAGGCTTCTGATTGGTTGTTTCGGGATTCCTTGACAAATAGAGTTCTCTCTGCGAATCATATTCTGCCACGTTAACTTTGCTGTGATTGGTTGTTGACTCAGGCTTGTTCATATTTTCTCACGGCCCATATTAGTGACCTAGACCTTAACGTAGATTAGTGCCAACCAATCGGCTAGCAGCCTGCTCTCACCACACTCGTCCCCCCGTCAAATACGTGCGACTGAAGTCGGCTTGATCTACTTGGTGCAGGCGTCATCGATGGCTTGTCTCGCTGTATCCGTTTCTGGAGCTCGCTGACGTTCACGCGCCTCTTATTGTTCGCCATTGCGACTGTGTCTGCGTAACCCCATCTCGAAGTGACCATATATGGTCCTTCCCACTTTGGAAACTGTTTGCCTGACCCTGTCGAACATTCGTCCATACTTCGGCTCACACTTTCATATGCTGCTTTCACCCGACCTCCCAGCAGCGCCCCAAGTAGCAGCTCCATCGCTGACAGATCTTGAACGCCACTCAACTGCGCAGAAGCCTTGAAGTCCTGCCCGAAGATCCATATGTCTCCATCAAAAACTGCAGGGTATAGGCTTTTCATTTGTCGGTAGGCAGCGACACCAAATGTAACAACAGAAGACAAGGGCCAGGCAACAGATCGTTTTATTATGAAAATCAACACGTATTTATACATCTTTCAACTACATTATTATAGACAAGCGCAGTCATCTGATTGGTTGTTTAGGTAGACAAACGCAGGCTTCTGATTGGTTGTTTCGGGATTCCTTGACAAATAGAGTTCTCTCTGCGAATCATATTCTGCCACGTTAACTTTGCTGTGATTGGTTGTTGACTCAGGCTTGTTCATATTTTCTCACGGCCCATATTAGTGACCTAGACCTTAACGTAGATTAGTGCCAACCAATCGGCTAGCAGCCTGCTCTCACCACACCAGTACAAACATCAACTGGTACCATCTGTCGGTTGCGCGAATTTCGTCGGATTTCTTCTGGTCAAGGTGAGATATGATTTATTTTTACAAAGTGATTCTAGTATCTGATATGTTACAGTTTCTTTGCCGCTGTATTTAGTTTTCGGCCATGCACTTTGCGTTCTATAGGGTGATTTACCCTACAACAGATGCGTGTTTATTCCGAAGTTTATGTGTATTACTGTGCAATGGTTAGCATAGATGGTGATGATAATGATGGCTGCACGAGGTACCTGGTGTCACTACGCCAATGAAACGATATTCATGAGATATTTAGCTATGTAAAATCAGCAACATGTCGACTGCAATGAGCAGTTGTAATTTTCAAAGGCAGCCTGAAATGTTTGTTTCACATTCTCTGGTTTATTGGCGTTTTAATTGTTGAATTGCTTGTCTATTCATGTCATGACTTCATCCATACTAGTGGATATTACAATGCTACCTGATTCTTAACGTGTTTTACTTCTCTGTTCTTCCCAGAAGAACACAGCGAACCAATCGGTGAACAGATTCTCTGTGGTGGTAAGTGACGTGATAGTGAGACTCTGGAAGCGTGGCGATATTTATGATCACCTACACTTTACTGAACGAAAACATCGAGAGAGAAATCAGAGTGTTTTTCCTTCGCTCTGTATTCCACTGAGCACCTATGGGAATAACAATGAAAACAACAGTGATATTAATCGTTATATTTGGCGGATCTCCGTGAAGGAATTCATCATGTTATTTTGCCTATATGGTAATAAGATGATGAAAATAAATTGTGCATTTAGTCATTATATGACTAGTGATCATAACTATAATGGCTTTATGAATAAAACCCCGAAAAGTGAGTCAGTCTGTCAAAAGACGAATAATGTAAAACATCATGAATCAATAAACAAATGACCAGAAAGAAGTAGTCGATAAAGGCTAGTAGAAACAAATGAACCGATTAAGTAATGCTAGATTGTGAGGGAAGTAAATGAATTGCGTTTTCAGTGCAGATGTGGTAATATTATGGCATGTTAGGAGAGGGTTTGACAATATATGTAAGGGTGGTTGTGAAATCATCTGTTGGTTACGTTTTTTTAGACCAAGTGAGGGATGATGGCTGTACGACCTTATTCCGAATGCATAGTTTAACCATTATAGTTGTTCGAATGCTTATCGTCCCTAGCTGTGTGCAGTGAACGCAAACGAAGCCACATGTCGACTGCAATGAGCAGTTGTAATTTTCAAAGGCAGCCTGAAATGTTTGTTTCACATTCTCTGGTTTATTGGCGTTTTAATTGTTGAATTGCTTGTCTATTCATGTCATGACTTCATCCAGACTAGTGGATATTACAATGCTACCTGATTCTTAACGTGTTTTATTTCTCTGTTCTCCCGAGAGGAACACAACATACCAATCGGTGAACAGATTCTATGTGGTGGTAAGTGACGCAATAGTGAGAGTCGGGAAGCGTGGCAATATTTATCGTGCGTGCTAATCGTTCCAGCTCGTCATTTTCTACGCTTAGTTGTCTGAATATTCTTACTGCCTCATTGATATAAGAATAAGACTTGTGCACTGTTGTAGAGTGTAATTCCATTATGGGTAAATTTTGTTTTGATAAGGTCTCGCAGTGTTAAACAGTAATGTTTACTGATGACGTTTCGAGCACAAGATATTGCTCATAATAATAAAGGTACTCACACGAATTCCTAACTTCGTTTATATAGTTCGATTATTTTTCATTCGATTTCCGCTTGACTTGAATGGCAGTAGTATTTTCCATATTTCGGGTATGAGTGATGAATCCTTCCTATTGCATGTGTCGTGTGTAGACTCGATGATCAAGTATTCAGTAATGAACCTGCCTCTTCACCTACCTAGATTACTTTTAGGAATTTTCACCCTCTCCCACCCTCTTGTGTGGTTGTGTGTTAATGCATGTATGGCAATCGCTCAGCCTTTTTCTAAATTTTTTATCTTCCTGTGGTCAACCATTCCTAAATTAGCTAAATTTTTATATTCCGCTGAATGAACGACTGCCTTATTTCGGATAGAACAGGATTTCTTATGTAGCTATGAGAACATCAATGCGTTACATGGATTGTAATTTCCACTTCACCATAAATAGCCAGCAGCAATGGCATACCTGGAGTGTCACTTGGTGACGAGTAATGACAAATTCTGGAGCATTCACAATGAACAGTTACTGATTATTCTGATATGTCGAAATGAATTCACTCCAGCTTCCGCTTGTATTCATGTTGTGTTTTGATTTTGTGATTCATAGAACCAAGTGGAAACAACAGCAACTAAGAACGGAATACTGATGTCAATATATTATCTACAGTCCATTCCTTTTGTTACCATCACATAAGGTCGCATAAAGCTACAGTGTGACGGAGCAATTGCTCAGAAACTCCCTCGTGAATAATCCAATTCCGATAATTATAATTATGTGGGTAATTCGACTAACATCGATTCAGTATCTAGAACTATGTTGTTGTCATCGACACTTCTTCGACATCACGTACCACTGTACTTACACTCGATTGTCATGTATTCACTGCATGCTTATTATTTCTCTTTCTCCCTGTTAGATCTGTAATCTTGCTGCTTCTACTTGTGGTTGTACGAAACCTCGATAATGTGTTATATTACAATGTGACATAGTTTGAGAAAATGCCGGGGTTTTCGGATGTTGGTTGGACTGTCTTCAGTAATTGTTGGTGTGTGATTGCTGTGAAGGAAATGTGGATGCCACCTTGTTGTGGAATTGTTACCTTATTGGAGTGAATTTTGGCTAACTAATTCTGGGCTTCTCTACGTGTTCTATACTTGAAATATCTGTTGACTGTGTGGTTGCCTGACGTCAGTGTGGTAATCTCCCAGCTATCTGTCAAAGAATCACCAGCAATCATTGACAAACTAATGACAATCTGCCGAAACCACTTGACTATCAAAAGTTATGTCCCACATGGTGCTTGAATCAAGTTCGCACACAGTTCAGTATCAGTTATGGCGTCATTGGAAAGCAGCACTGGAGTACTTGACGTCTGATTCTCACCAGTTCAGGGTTCGTCTCTGGTGCACATCCACCGAGTTTCGGACGGAACAGTTTCTCTTTCAGGTCGAGCTTGTATACAATTCAACTGCTGGAACTCGACTAAATTGCCCTTGAATTCTGACTCCTACCAGTTTCCTTTGGACAATTGTTGGAAAATATGCCTCAAGCGCCTCACGAAGTTATTCGTTGTTCATTTTTTATATTCTTCATGAAATGAATAACATTTTCATAAACTCCTACGACGACGATATATTTCCACATGTCACAATATCTTCATCATGATATGAATTCATGAACATCCACCTCTTATTGTACGATAGTCTGCGATGAGTATTTGCAGTGAGTCAGGTAATAATGTGTGAAGCAGGATGAACAAGTTCAGTGTTCATGATATGGTCAGTCGTCTACAAATGCGATTGTTAAGATAATGTGATCGTGAGCAGAAACACACACTAGAAGACTATTTGTTGAACGTGATATTGATTGAGTACTAGCATAGTGACATCATTCGAGTGGATGAGTTTGTAGAGTGAAGAGCTTGTTGAATCTGTGCGTGAAACAGATTGTTTTGCATCTTTTCATGTCGCATAATTTCGAGTTTGAACGTCGTAGTATGATTGTGAGATATTTACTCTACAAGATTTTCATTGATGAATCATTTCAGATCTTCATCAACTGAATCTGCTGACCCGAACACTATACGACCACAAGCACTGGACTGCCATACAATATTGTGAGTCCATTTTCTCTGTATGAATTTACTTCACAATTGTAAATTTCTATAAGAAAACAGTTTAAACGTTGTGATTTGGTTTCGCAAATAGTCAGTGCCTGTCTAATGTTAGTTATCAGACAAGCGCAGTGATGGACAACAAACCCTTTCACTGGTCAACTCAAATATTTCTTAACCGGTTTTATCATTTCTAGTTTACAAGAATCTATACAAAACCCAATTGAAACAGTTGACAGGTGAGGTTTATTTTGCATCACATTTCCACATCTTAGCATACGAAGGTCTGTTATCGGTGTAGTGACTCTATTATAAAGCGCACGAAATGTGAGACAGTGTTGAGGATGACGAATGGGCAAAGCACAAGACACGATGCAGATATTCAACGCAACAGTTCCAGAATAATTTCACAGCCGAATATTCGACCATATTTCGGCTGAAATACTGTTTAATGAATGTGTGGTTCAAATGACAGCTTTGAATACTCCTGTCTGATCGAATGTTAAAAGCGTTATGAGTGTCGTTGTAGGTTACAGTGAGGACATCCATCAAAGAATAATATCGTAGCGGATCTAAATAGATGGTATGGTGAATGTATGAGAATGCATATGCGCACTTCAAAAATGTCACTGAGGCTGTGCAAGCGAGCTAGTGAAATTCACACGATCCGTAGTGAATTATTGAAATGTAGCAACTCGAATACCCCGAAAAATCGTGGATATGGCAATCATCACTCACCGAAAATATTCAGAATCCTCGGATTCTATGAACAAGCACACAGTTCACCGACAATCATCATCCTTCTCACAATTAGTCCGTCTTGATTATTTCACCACAAATATTTCATTCAATAATATTGCTGACTGATTTTATTCTCCTACAGGAAACTGAAGACAAATACCAGGATGAATGTCAAAGTCTGAATACATGTTGATTGTAGAATCTTCCGAAAATATTTCCTTTTTACATAAATTAATTAAATAAATCACTTTTCTGCTACACCGCCTTCTCTTCATGAACACAAACTTCATTCAACTGCTGTTTGTAATCAGGCGAGGGCTGTCGTCATCGGGAATCTGGTAATGTGAGATTGGTCATCAGGTGACTGTTGTCACACTGTGTCTCTTTAGTAGAGTGTTCGCCAGATACCTCTGTGAGTAGACAGCGTTTACACGGCACAAATTGTCCCTTGTGTTATTCACTCACATGAACCTTGTGACAGATGTCATCGGGTCTACTGTTTTTCTTATTAACAACCAATGGTGTGAAGTCATATATGCGTCACTGACTTCATCTCAATTACAATTGAGTCAATGCCTTCGAGCAGGTGATCATGGATGAAATGGACTTAGTGAACCAAGAGCACGTAATACACATTTCCACACCATTTTTAAATCAAATAAGTGGTTACATGCTATTCACTCATTCCAGGAACTAGCACGTTTGTAACAGTCATCCTCGTCATCACTCACACCAAATAGGTACATCGGAATCAGGAGGCGCTGGGTGATATCTGGGTATGCTGAAATACCTGAAGCGTGCTTTTGCATAAATCTGTGTGTAACGCACAATGCAGAATCATTGTGCTGTGACCTCAGGGGACCATTCATTGCGTCCTACTCTATGACTCTTTGGAACTTTATCGAGAGACACACAGTCAGAAAAGGCTGCAGAGTCAGCTAGATGTCGGTTATTTGTCGTGAAGCATATGTGGTTCTGTTCGACAACAATTAATTTTTCTGGAACTCAGAATTACCTCAAAATTGTCGTTAGGCATCTATATAGCAAAGCGATATTTCAAGTAGAAAACAAGGAGTGCAGTGCAAAATTAGTGAACCAGAATGCAACCGTAGGCAATAAGTAGGTGAGAATCAAGTAGAATATTCACAACAAGGTGGCATTAGAAGTCTCTTCACAAGAATCACACACCAACAATTCACGAAGAGAGTCCAAGATAAGAATCGCCTCGATTAACTCAAAATAAATCACATTGTAAAACAACATATTTTCAATGTATCACAAAACCACAAATGGAAGCAGTGAGATCTAACAGCATAGATCTAACAGGGACACAGACAAATAATATGCATGAAGTGAACATATGATAGGCATTCGTCATAACGATGATATACATTGTAGGCGGTGAGAGGAAGCCAACTACAAAGTTAGTTGAAATATCCAAGTAAGTACAGTTACGGCAACTAGGTAGTTCAAGAAAAAACGTTCAAGAACTTATAGTGGTATTCGTTACATAAGATAAATGCAATAAGAAGACGTAATTTGTCTGAATCGTGTAATGTTGTATTTGCGCCCACAATACATCTCGAACAATCTGATCCATCACACACGGACTTGTCATAGGAATATATATAAAATTAATAAAGAGGTAAGAGGTGAGGAAATAGACTACTTAGGTCAAGTTAAAAGGAGGACATATTCAAGGTCAAAATAACAATGAAGACCACTAAACCAAATAGCAGAGGTAATAGTACATCTAGCCTAGATGGTATCAAAACAAAATTTACCAAGGAAGGTTTAATGTGATGACGAATTGTTTCAGAACGCATAAATGTGGCTTGAACTTTCTAATTGCTAGGGCTTCTACAAACCTCAGGATATCCCCCAAACACG
This sequence comes from Trichobilharzia regenti, assembly GCA_944472135.2. Taxonomy (NCBI): domain Eukaryota; kingdom Metazoa; phylum Platyhelminthes; class Trematoda; order Strigeidida; family Schistosomatidae; genus Trichobilharzia; species Trichobilharzia regenti. Next base: position 3,908,173 of record OX235262.1, on the reverse strand, counting down.
TTTTATAGATAGGTTTTAATCTGTCACCGACCTTGACCTTGGCGGCCTGTTCGAATTTTTGGGCCTGCTACTTTAATACCTACATTTTGCATCCAGTCTACTGTTTACCAACATACATTTGTCACCTAAATATGAATTCTAACAGAATCATTTACTCTCGTAACTTTATTAATCATTTACGACCAAACGACTTTCATATTCCAAAGAAACCAAGGAGGAAACATCGTAGTGGTTGGCAGAGAGCTCTCAAACGTACACCAATACACTTAACTACGGTCCCCGTCATAATGAACTCAAACTGTCGCTCTCTACCAAATAAGATAATGTACCTACAATCCCTGATGTTAACTGATGCGTATCATAACACCGCCATAATCACATTACAAGAAACGTGGTTGCATGAACTGTATGATGACAACCTTATCTCACTAAAGGACTTTATTTTATTTCGTCAAGACCATCAATGTTGTAATAAGAAAAATGGTGGTGGAGTTGCAACTTTTATTCACTCCAAATGGTCTGTCTCAAATAACGTCTGCTTCACCTTCTCAAATGACTTCATTGACTGTATTACTGTCAAATGTCGCCCCAAACATCTCCCCAAATATAAACAAATCTATATTACAAACATGTACATTTCTCCTAGCTGCTCTCCATCTGATCTATCTTATTTTGCTGGTGAATCCACCATGTTTGCTGCTGCCAACTTCGACAACTCTCTATTAGTTATTACTGGAGACTTCAACACCTCAAATTACTCCTTTCTTGAAGCTCTTGGTCACGCAAACATAGTTGAATTTCCCACTCGATTTGACAAAACACTCGATCTAGTTTTTACTAATGACGAAGGAGTATATGAAACACGTAGACGTTCACCGATACTTAACTCAGATCACTGCATTGTCCGCGTTTTGCCAAAAATATACAGCAAAACACATTAAAATCTTCTCACACCCGTCTAAGAAAGCACAACAAAGAAGCTACACATCTGACAACCTACTCAATCTAAGATGCATGGTAAAAGATACTAACTGGGATCTATTCTATGAAAGTACATTAGATGACGCAATCACCAATATAATGGATTATCTCAAGTTCTGCCTCGACATATGCTGTCCCAAACAAAAACTGTTCAAACGCCTCGACCGCTTCTCGTCTCCACATCTCAAACAACTTCGCAGGCAAAAAGAAATGTTATATAAATGCAAAGACAAGCTAGGACTTAAAAAGATTAATGCTCAAATCAAATCTGAAATCAAAAATCTTAATGCTATCTCTAACCAAACACTTTTATCTTACAAATCTCCTATCAGCACGTGGAAATTTTTCAATGAAATTACTGGCAATGGTAAGCAATGTAATGTTTTTCCCTCTGGTCAATACAAGAATCACACATCAACAATTTCCGAAGTCAGTCGAAGATCATAATCCCCCCCCCGATTCACTTAAAGTAAATCACATCATAAAACAACACATTATCAATGTCTCGTGCAAGCACAAACAGAAGCAGTGAGATTAGACAACTGTCAGTTTAAGTTTCATGGACATCATATATATATATATACATCTAAATCAGTTGCTTCTCAAAGTCAGCCGAGTATTGAATCAATACCATTTCAGCATCCAAACGACGTTGTAGGCAGGTATACCTGACATCGGATACATTACGCATTCCTTAAATCAGTTTTCGTTCTGTCTCCACCTGAACATGACAGTTTCACAATTTTTACCGAAATCACTGATGAAGCCAGCAACCAGTTTGATACCATGTGTAATGTAACTCACATCACGTGAGACCTTGTGTGACATCAAATGGGAATGCCAGAAACATAAAATGATGGAAAGTGAAGTTTGCTTGTGTATGAGAGCTGCTTTAGCCCCAAGTGACATCAGTTCTTTCGTGCATACTATGATATGAAGAAGTGTTTACTCATATTCGTTAACACCTTTATCGGAGTATATCTGTGAGTCACCTTCATACATGATTTCTCCTTCCTCACTCATTCGCCAATCCCTCAGTGATTCGACTCATTCGACTCGCTACTTTTCCAGCCGGTCCCAATCCCTTGGTAAAGAAGGAGGGTTAAGCGTGCGGCTAGATATCACACACCTCTAAATCTTTCAAAGCGCTAGATAAACTTTCAGACAGACAGTATATTAAAAACAGAAAACCTCCAAAAAGCAACAATCTTAGTCTCTGCTTGAATCGGAGAGGCGAAATGTTGCTGGTTGGTGGGATATTTCAGAAAGACAGTTAGCCAGCCGACGTGTTCTATCTTGATGAAAGCAAGACACAGAATGAGCACGTGTAATGTTTGTACATTACACGGGACTGGATGAGGAGATTGCTCAAATAGCCAAATAAATGCAAAGATATGGCACAGAAGTGCTAGGTATGTGTGAAAGCAGATGGAATGGATGTCGATTGACAACATTGTCAGTGGGAGAGTCAATACTCTACTCTCGTCACCGAGACGACAACCATGAGCACACATAGGTAGTTAGTGGCTTTCGGGACGTCACCAATGCCGCCCAAGGCCCTAATGCAGGGGAAATCAGGGAAAATCTACCTCTTCAGAATCATGGCAGCAAAGGAAGGAAGCTCACAATTATCAAATGCTATGTACAATGCTAAAACCAACGCGGAACGGACGACATGCCGAATGGTGACATCAAAATCCTCACAGGAGATATGAATGGCAGTTGAACTGAGGCAGACATAAACACAGGAAGAGAACTCATCATAGGTGGACTTGCCCTCACCTGGAGATATGAATGAGAACGGAGAATCATTTGCAGACTCCTGCTCTTTCAAAGATTTGGTGATTGGAGGGAGGGTGAACAAACACAAGCTTATGCAGAAAGCAACATGGATTTCGCCTGACGGACATACCACAAACTAGATAGACTTAATCTCAATCTCAAGGAAGTGGAAACGCAGATGGCTTCCAAGATACAAGGTCGAGGATAGAGGGCATGTGTGGGCGGGCTAAGATCACCATCTAGTTCTAGGAGCCTTTAAGTTGAAGCTCAATTCCATGAAAACAATTGGAGACAGGCCACTGCGATTCAAGTTCAGCATTCAGAAACTGAAGGAAAAGACTACAATGGATGGATGCCATAAAGATCGGATGAGGGCAAAGCTGGACACTCTACGTGGCATCATTGAGGAAACCTGTGTGGAAGAACATTGCAATTCTCTGAAAGCGATATTTAAAGAAACCTGTACAATTGTTCTAGGAAGAAGGAGCAGACAAGACAATGAATGACTGTCAACGGATACCTGGAGGCTAATCGAGAGGATAAGGATTGTGAAAGTGAAGATGATTCAATGCAAAGATGGACACGAGAAGGAGAAGATGAGTTCGATTTTCGCTGCACTGCATAGGAAAAGAAGAAGAATGTTGCGAATGGCAACACACTAGCCATTGACTGATGTTGAACAGGCAGGCAGGCCGCAAGTAGAGGATTCCTCAGGAGATCACATCAGATAATCAGGTGTCTACCCGGGGAGAGATCAACCCAGGTGATGAAGGCAATAAAAGATGTTCAAGCGAACCTGATTACGAACGAAGAGAAACAAATCAAACAATAGGCTAACCACTCTTAACAACTCAGTAAATGACTATCACCTGCAACTCAGCGAAGGATGTTGCTTCCTTCAGATTTCTGCCATTTATTCTCACCGCTGTCTGTTGTCGTTGTGGTCGTAGTAATTGCTGTTGCTGTCCGCCAGGAATCTTCATCACCTCTGTCTTTTCTATGTTCACCTGAAGGAAGTTCTATCTTCTCTGGATGATACTTCTGACAACTTGTTGACTTTCACTTACATGTATTCCAGTGTGTGGTAAATCAGACATTTATAACATCGGCGAAGTCCAGATCCTCCAGATTCATTTCTTGTGTGGGTCCATTTTACGCCTGTTTTCTCGCTGGCTGTCGCTGCATGTTGCAGTATCTAGTCTACCACCCACATTCAGGAGACTCATTAGATATAGTAGGCAACCAGCCAGCCAGCTTGTCTTCCCACACTCTTCACTTCTTTGAAGGATTCTGTGAGTTTCCTGTTGTGAAATACTCGACATGGAGCATTGTCGTATGACTGTTGGATGAAATGTATAATTGTCGATGACATCCCGCAGTAGCCATTTAGTTGTGAAATCACCTCTCGATTGGAGCTTTGCTATCGAAGGCCTTTGCAAAGTCAATGAAGTTGAGAAAGAGAGCTGACTGCCATTGTAAGCTCTGTTCAATGATGATTCGTAGTGTTGCAATTTGATCGATGCATGAGTTTACCTCCTGAATCCAGCCTGTTCCAGTCGAAATTTTTCATCCATGTGGAGGGTATTGATTCTCTGCAGAATGATGCGTCTTAGTAGTCTTCTTTGGCAGTTTGAATAAATAGACCTTCTTCCAATATGCAGGCACCTTGTACTCTTTTCACACCTTCTCCGATAGTGGTTTCACAAAGTCAGCTGATTTCTCTACGTCCAGTTACAGTGCCTCTGCTGCGAGTCTGTGTGGAACCGTAATATTTAGGTGGCGAAACCTGTCCTCATCGAAAAAGAGACATTCTTTGTCTTTTAATCATACACTACACACAAACAAATGTGTTTATAACTTGATTTCGTACGTCAGAGAATTTCTCAGTACAACTTGAGATCGCAAGAGAACTTTTCCAATAAATGTCATCGACAGCATACCGCATTAGAATTATACATTGAATTACGAAAGCATTCCCGCTTATTCACAACGCGCAGTCACACTATGACGCTTCAATGAATAAATCACACAATTGAGGCGATAACAGTCGGAAAGTGCTCATGAAATCAATTTTCTCTAACTGATGTCAGCTCATGATGAAATCCTCCAAACAATCAAACAAAATTCCATACGGAAACAATGCTTGAAAAGCGTAGAACTATGTACATGTGGGTATACACCTTTTCCATATAACATTTTATATTTGGTTGCTGCAAAGCAACTTCAGTGAAAACGTTGCGTAAGTCACTAGGCCTTCCAATATTGTGTTCATTCCACTTCCCTCAAATGAAAACGTAAATTTTCATGACTAAATATTGCCAATGTTTTCCTGTGTTCTTAAGCGGGATGTTACTTATTCTTTATTCAAAATTCAATGAGGCAACCAATAATTCGCAGGTTCAGTAGGGTTCTGTGTAAAGCTGATTACTGCGTTAAATGAAATTACACCTGGCGACCCTACCAATTCAAGACAAGAAGTTCGACTTTCACGGATGGTATTTTTCAACGTCTTCATTGAGACTAGTTGGGAGTAAATTACATTCTTAGTCAGATGAATGTCGCTGTTGAAGTGATGAACTGATAATTCTGCCGACCTGCATTGATTTCCATAAGTAAATTAAGCTCAGCAACATGTTTCTGTAAAGTTGAATGATCCCGGTGTATTATGAGATCTTCGAATGCTCATGTGTGAGATTTGTTATTACGCCTGACGCTTTCCTATCACACCAGACATCGATGAGATATATAATTGTACCATACTTCCCTAATACAATGGAATGAAATGAAATGTGAATGCATACCTCAAACTCATATTCATGGGTTGACTCAGTCATATTTGAAGGCTTACTATTTCCTAAACAAATTTAGAAACATTTTCTCCATCAAATGTAAAAGAAATATTTCAGCAGTAGTTGTTCCTAAACGGCTACAGGCTGATTTAGGCATTTCCAGGTACACGACTGTCACAGGATTTGCATTCTCCAGTTGTTTGACCGCTGATTTGAGCGTGTTCTTGTTCAGCATTTGGTTACAGTTTTTGCAGCTATTTACACAGGTGCGTCGGTGGCATAGCGGTTATGACGTTCGTTGACCATGCACATGGCCGGGATTCGATCCCCGGCCGACGCACTCCCGAACTCCACTAAGCCAGAAAAAATCCTGGTAAAGATAAAACGTCGGGCATGAGGCTAGGAACCCCATCCTGTATAATTCCAGGTATCTGAAAAACTCCGTGTGATGAGGAAGACATACTCTGGACCTGAGTTCTTCGTTAAGCCAACCAGGTTTCTTATTATGTAATAGACTGCGGCTTAAATCAAACAGTGAAATCAGTAACCTTTTCTATTCTGTTTAGCCTACTGTGGTCGATTTGTAATGTTGAGTAACGTGAATGTCTCCACGGCGCATGAGTGGTCCATCACTGTCAACCTGCTCACACATATTGGACAATGGAAACGTGAATGGTCCGTCCGATCTTATATTATCTGACATCCAGTAAAGAGCTTTATGAGTACGAAGGAAAAATGTTCTACCTAAACGATGTCTGAACGCTCAGTTACATCGCGTGATTGAATGAAAGTACTGCAACTGAATTAGTGGTTTTCAGCTGCTGACACCTCTTATTCAGAACTGAATTTATGGACTTGTCCGACCTATCGTATTCCATATTTAGAAAAAGCAGTTTATTTTGATATTACGCAATGGTGGGTGATGAATAACAGAAGATCCTTTGAAATAAGAGTTTGATTAGATTACATGTATCAAACTGGCGAGATTTTTGCCCATGATCTGAGTATTTACCTTTATTATTCTACACACAGACTCTGCGTTTTCAATGATTTCAACTGCACTGATGTCTTCTGATAGACAATCCTCTCTGTATTATTTCATTCGATCTACGCGTTAGCATAAACTATTTGCATCTTTCCCCCACTTAGTATTCGGAAACACACTCAGAGGTACTGTGATTTCTCAACCTCATTTTCATCAACCTGTACATTTCAATCAGAAAGTGGTAGATTTCTCAACTGCTTATATTCTCTACAGTCTATTCGCTTCTGTTTTAGTTTGCCTATTAGATGTATCACACAGTGAAACAGTATTATTTACTGGATGACGTTTCAAACAAAGTTTATTGTGCTTTTTTTAATCCGTCACGTTCTCAGTAGAACATAGGGCTTCGCGCTAGTGGCCATGAAGTTTCTGTAGCAGTGTTGATTATTTTTACAGGATGTAAAGGAGTGCGTCGTAATCATATCAACTACAAGCACAAGACTTCGAAACTTGAGTTTCATAGTCTTCTAACGTTCCTCCAATTTGTCGTCGTTGGGGTAGTAGAGTTTTCAGATATCCATCAAGACAGGTGTGAAATCATTTCTTTCCGGTGTATTTTTATTCGGTTGATTCTATAAACAAAACTTCTGTTATCAATCTCTCCATCCACCCTGTGACATAAGATTTTAAAACTATCATTCTATCCTATTTTATTCCACGGTTGTGTGTAATTGCATGTAGTGAGTGATATGGCTGAACTATTCTCTGGATTTAACTCCTATTCAGGTGAACCGATCTAGATTTCGTTAGGTCTTCATGTCCGGCTAACGTGACTGCCTCTGTTCTACTACTCTGCCCAGCAGGGCATTATAAAAACCAAATGGTTTTATTTAACAAGCTGTTCCACAGGATTCTTTAACCGACAAAGCTTGTTCCCAATTGAGTTTGTAGGTTTGAATGCCAGCCACTTTATTCCCATCTTGCTAGGAATTCTATGTATGGTTTCCGTGGTTCCTTCCTTGTATCGAATTACTACTGATAATTTAGATTCCTTATTGATGGTGTTGTCTTTCGCATATTTGACATGCATGTCGTCATTCTTAGTATTATTATTATTATTATCACCATCACTATTGCCATTATTTATTATATTCTTACATTTCCCTGCACATTTCCTGACCAAATAATCAAGTCAATTATTACGTTTCAAAGCTTCTCTTATATGTCTAACTTCTGTCTTAAATGTTCTTTGATTCTACTAAGTTTTTGTGCTCTATTACTGAAACATTTCATCGATCGTTTTTTCACTGACTCAGGATGGAATGACTTGTAACGAATAGGTAAGGCCACAGATTGACGGAGTAATCGCTCCGAAATTCTCTCGTGAAATATCTTGTTGATATAACTATACTAATTTGGATATTCCAACTAACTTTGTAGTCATCATTCGTTTTTATTCTGCACTGTGTATCGTTGTTCTGACACTTTCATATTATATGCTCACCACATACTTGTTACTTGATTTTGTCCATGTTAAAACTCTTTTCATCTTAGTCACTGTTAGATGTTTAGTTTCCCTGCTTCTCAGTGTGGCTGCATGACACATTGAAAATGTGTTGTTTTACGATGTCATGAAGTTTGATTGAATCTGGCTGACTCTTAGCTTGGACGTTTGTCGGAAATTGTTGTTGTGTGATTCTTATAAGCAGAGTTTCGATGCCACCTTGTTGTGAATACTCCACGTGATTCGAACCTATTCCACACATTGACATTTGCGTAGACTGATTTTGCCCTCCGTTATTTGTTTTCTACCTGAAATATTCCTTGCACAAAAGGCTGCCTATCAACACTGATGAGATAATTCTGAGTTCCTGATAATTGTATTGTTGTCGAATAGAACCACGTATACCTTACGACAAATAACTGACATCTAGGCGTCTTCGAAGAGTTTTCCAACTGTGCATCTCTAGAGGAACCCATGGAATGTTAGGTGGAATGTCCAGTTGACGGCTACCTGTGTTCACACTACAACGATTTCACTTTGCTTGGAAACATGGAGATTTATGAAAGTACATTTTACAGACATTTCAGCATGTCTACATACAATTCTGTGTTAACATATTCACTTATATCTAAGTGGTGTCATTAATGAGGAGAATAGTTGTTATAACTGTGTTAGTTAGTAGAATTGGCGGATAACATCTGGACACCTATTCAATTTCAAATAGTGTGGAAACGTGTTTGACGTGCTCTTGGTCCATTTCGTCCATGTTCTCGCTGATCATCTCTCCAAATTACATTGAATCATTTCTAGTAGAATTGGAATCGACGACGTCTATGTGTCTTCACGTTTTTGTCCACCGAAAAAGCAACAGATCCGATGGCATCTTCACAGGATTCGTGTGTGTGAATAACGCAACGGACGATTTGTGTCGTGAAAACGCCATCCCATCTCAGAGGTATCTGATGCATACTCAATCAGCCAACTGATGGCCAATCTCTCATCGACACATTACTAACGACAGAAGCCCACTGCAAAATCTCACACCGCGAACTGAAATATTAACCACACTGGATCACATACAGCAGTTGAATGAAGTTCGAATTCATGAAGACAAAGTGGTGTAGCGAATAACTGATTTATTTAATTTATTTATTTCCAATGAAATATTTACGAAGGCTTCTACGATCTTCATGTCTTCATAGTTACGCCATTTTGGACACAGCCTGGTGCTTCTCTTCAATTTTTTGTATGAGAATGAAGTCAGTTGGCAATATTATTGGATGAAATATATAAGTGGTGAAATAACCAAGAAACACGTATGATGAAGAGGAGGGTGATTGTTCCCACAATGTGTGCTTATTCATACAATTCTGGATGTTTTCAGTGAGTGAAAACTCCTATTTCCATCATTTGTTGAGGTATATGAGTTGCTACATTGCATTGCCCAAGTGTGTGTTGTAATTTTCCTAAGCATCCTCCTACTTTGTCTCACATTTCGTGCCCTTGTGATATTAACGATGACTACATGAACAGATCTGCATTTCGTCTGTCAATTCCGTATGAGGGAGGGTGTAAATTAATGCAAGATAGATGTTACCAAACAGCTTACCATATTAGGTTACGTACATATTCTTGTAAACTAGAAATAACGAAAACATATTCAGAAATATTTGAATTAGCCAGTGAGACTGACTGTTGTCTATCACCACGTCCGTCTGATAACAAACATTAGATAAGCACTGACTATTCCATCTATCACAACACTGACCTTTACACCGTTTTCCTGTTTATATTTTCGATTGTGCATTTCAACTATGCAGAGAAAATGGACTCAACAAGCCAGTGCTTGTGTTCAAATAGAGTTCGGGTTTGTGTCATTCAAAGCACCCAAATCTGAAACAATTCATGGACGAATATCTCGCAACATGCATTACGCAGGACAAAATTATGAGATTTGAACAAGAAAAACGTGACATGAAATGACGCCATATGATCTGTTCCGCACACAGATTCGAATAATTGACTACTCGACAAAATCATTCACTTGCACAATGTTAACATTCCACAATGTCCAAATCGCAGTCATCATGGCATCATGTTAGTACTCATTTGTTTCCACATTCATCAAATTGTCGTCTAGTGGGTGTTTCTACTCACATTCACACCACATGGACATTTCATTTATAGACGACTGACCACATCCTGTACACTAAACTTTTCCATCCTTTGTCATACATTACTCTTCGACTCTTGGAAAATACACATGATAGACTATTGTACAATAAGAAGTGGATGTTCATTGATTCAAATCATGATGAAGGTATTGTGAGATGCAGAAATATACCGTCATTGTAGGTGTAGGAACTTCCGAACCGAATTCACACCAGCCTTCTACACATAGTTGAAGCTTTCATGATTCGAGAGAACAATACTAGCCTTTGCATACAACAAATGAAGTTTGATATAAGTTTGTTAGATAGAAGTAATATTTGCGTCGAAATTCATACAAAATTACAACACAGTAATAAATTGAATGCAGTTTGCACCTGCATATCTTGGAACTAGAAAAACAAAACACTGAATAGTAGTTGGAAACGAAGGAAGCAGTGAAGACAGTAGATCGAATGAAATAATACAGAGAGGATTGTCTATCAGAAGACATCAGTGCAGTTGAAATCATTGAAAACGCAGAGTCTGTGTGTAGAATAATAAAGGTAAATACTCAGATCATGGGCAAAAATCTCGCCAGTTTGATACATGTAATCTAATCAAACTCTTATTTCAAAGGATCTTCTGTTATTCATCACCCACCATTGCGTAATATCAAAATAAACTGCTTTTTCTAAATATGGAATACGATAGGTCGGACAAGTCCATAAATTCAGTTCTGAATAAGAGGTGTCAGCAGCTGAAAACCACTAATTCAGTTGCAGTACTTTCATTCAATCACGCGATGTAACTGAGCGTTCAGACATCGTTTAGGTAGAACATTTTTCCTTCGTACTCATAAAGCTCTTTACTGGATGTCAGATAATATAGGATCGGACGGACCATTCACGTTTCCATTGTCCAATATTTATGTGCAGGTGGACGGTGATGGACCACTAATACGCCGTGGAGACATTCACGTCGCTAAACACTCCATACCGCCCACCGTAGCCTAGACAGAATAAACACACTAACTGACTTGGTTTGATGCACATTGGCATTGTAATCCAGTTTAACATTAACGTGGAGCGCAAAGAGACGTACTAATAGACAGACATGAATCTCAAATTATGATGGTGAAAAACGCAGAGATTTTGGTCAGATGAATAGTAAGTACCACTTCATTCACAATACGTACAGAAAGAGCTTAAGAACAAGACACTTATGGACTTTTTCTAAGATACACATTGTGACCATTAAAATGATTTTTCATAGCAAACATCCAGTTCCGCATGAAATCCAAAAACACCGGATTTCTCATGAATACGGTACTATATTAAACATAAAATAATGAAATATTATATATAGACCTCGAATGATGAAGTGTCGCTGTCTGAACACCATCAAAACTAAGTCAGTGTGAGTTATTGAGGAAAACAGGAAAGCAGAGTCAAAGGAAGTCTAGATGTGCATATAAACCACTGAGTGAGTGACAGCTTGAGAATAAAGTTATACGAGCATCCCTATGCGTACCGAGTATATTATAGGTCGCCAACCTTATGTTTCGAAAGTATATTAGCGGTAGTTTCATTTTAACGGGATGGGGTTGTTAGCGTCACAGTCACCACCCCACCGTGTCCGACTCACATCCACTTAGTTGGTGTGTGTCCATCCGGAGTCGAAACCTGGACAAAGGGCTTGGTTTGAATGCATTTTACCGCTGAATCACCGACGTATCGAATCTACGGTTTGAAGTATCATGTGTATATAAATTATTTGCTAATGGGAGACAGTCGCTATTCAATATCATGATAAAATCCAATGCAGACGAATTAGTCGGGAAGATATTTCATATTTCATACTACTTACTAAGTAGAAGTATGAAATACTCACAGAGCAAGAATAGGAAAAGGGGATTGACAGCGTTGAAAACAACTTTCTTAAGTTATCAGCAGAGTTCGAAGCCTTCACAATACGCGATATTTACTCACATTTTCCCGAGTATTGACCAACAAAGTGCAAGCAGTTATATAACCGTCTTCCTATTTGTGATTTCAAATGTTATACATGTTTAAATTCCTGTTGACGGTTGATATAAACGAGCAATATTCAAAGCAAAGACACTTTCGTTGTTTGTTTCAGATCCCTGCTATTCGGATAGCTTAATTTCAACTAATACTCTTCACTTCAGGGATGAAGCATAATTATTCCAGAAGATCAACTCGATGTTTCCGCGTAGTCGAGTAAAACGTCATGCTTCTGCAAAACACAGCTGAAGGTGTCGCCTCTGATTCTTTTATATTTTCAGTTATTCAGCTCAGATGATATACGAAATCACCTCATTATTTACTCCATAGCAATCATTACTTCTCTATGTTTGATTTTCACATTACTTTCATAATTCTACACACTGACAAAATCCAACAATCTACACTTGGTTTTACTATCTTTACCAGTTCGCTAGCTTGGCAACAAAAAACGACCCAGACTGACGAATGATGATTAAGTGTTTCACAGCCTACAATTAGTTTGGTTACCTTTACCTCTTCTCGAACTTGACAACCAAAAATGACCCCAGACTAACGAACGATGATCAAGTTAGTAAACTTTATTTTGATATAATAACAGATATACTATTACCTTTGATATTTGGTTTGAACGATCTTCATTGTTATTTTGACTTTCAATATGTCCTTTCAAGTTGAACTAAATCTATATTTTTCTCACCCCCTAACTCTTTGTTAAATATATGCTGAGATTTTGTAAATTCCGGTTTATCAATACTTTGAGAAAAGTATTAGCATTAAATAGCGAAACGTCAGTAAAAGCAATCTCGTTTTGTTTTTTCATTCATTGGGAAGTACAAAAAACCTCTAATATAATGAATATCATATTCCCAATGCCCAAATTTTTTCAAACCGTTAAAAGTGAACTTGGTTTGGATATATATAAGGCGTGGAGAAGTCTAAAATCTCACTTCAAATCGAACTATGCGTTGGAGATGTCACCTAGTAGGGTGACCAAAGCTTCGCAAATCAACTATCCAGCTCAGAGAACAAATACACATCAAAAGTTTTTGTTTGAGGCAGCATATATCAAGGCAGAACTTGAGATAATCCGTTATATCGGCGATTGTGTCATCTAATGTACTCTCATAGAATAAATCCCAGTTAGTATTTTTTAACATGCACCTTAGATTGAATAAGTTGTCAGATGTGTAGCATCTTTGTTGTGCTTTCATAGACAAGTGTGAAGTCATTTGACAATGAGAAGGAGACGTTATTTGAAAAAGACCATTTTGGAGCGAATAAAAGTTGCAAATCCACCACCATTTTTCTTATTACAACATTGATGGTCTTGTCGAAATAAAATAAAGTCCTTCAGTGAGATAAGATCGTCATATAAATGAAACAGTTTTACACCGATGCAGCACCTCTGTAAATAGATGCACAAATTGTAACCGAATGCTGGACAAGAACACGCTCAAATCAGCAGTGAAACAATTGGAGAATGCAAATACTGTGACTGTCGTTTACCTGGAAATGCCTAAATCAGCCATTTAACAACTACTACTGAAATGTTTCTGTTACATTTGATGGAGAAAATATTTCAAAGTTTGTTGAGGAAATAGTAGGCTTTCAAATGTGGCTAAGTCAACCCATGCATATGAGTTAGAGGTATGCATTCACATTCCATTCCATTCCATTGGATTAGCATCTAACTATACGAAGTATTGTCCAATTATATAACTCACCGATGTCTGGTGTGATAGCAAAGCATCAGGCATAATAACAAATCTCACACAAGCGTTTTCGAAGATTGCACAATAAACCACCATCATTCAACTTAACCGACACATGCTGGTGAGGTTGTTGCCCTTATAGAAATCTATGCAGGTTTGCAGAATTATTAGTTCATCACTTCAACAGCGACATTCATCTCACTAAGAGTGTATTTTACCTCCAACTAGTCTCAATGAAGACGTTGAAAAATAGCGCCCGTGAAAGTTGAACTTCTTGTCTTGAATTGGTGGGGTCACCCAGGGTAATTTGATCTAAGGCAGTAATCAGCTTTACACAGAACCCTCCTGAACCTGCGAACGAATGTTTGCTGCATTGAATTGAATTTGAAGGATAAGTTACTTCGTTCCTATCCACACAAGACATCACTGGCAATATATAATCATGCAAATTTACGGTGTCATTTGGAGAATAATAATAATAATAATTGCTTTATTCCAAAATCAGTACTCATGATACAGCAAGGAATTTTCAGCATTCAGTACAATATTGCATCTAATTTACCCAAAAACGACAAAAAAAATTAAAAATACACAATACATAATAGTAATAAAACGATTGTTGTAGCAGCTACGTAGCAAAATACTGTGTGCCATACGGAGAAAAATATGTATAAAGTACAAAATTGTAGTAATAATAGTAATACCAACTAATATAAAATAGCAGAGTAACGATTTAAACGATAGAAAGTGTAACACCATAAAATACAGAAAGATGAACGATAAAAGGGTCGATTCACTGTGCTAATTACATAGTAACTTGTAAGTTTCACGTCTAACAGAGTCTTCGTCACATAAAGTACGCGCTAAATAGGGTATTGTAGAATTTCTATACTTAGTAGTACGAGCATATATCTTTTTATATTGACTTCTCGTCCTACCTGATGAGATACAAGGGGACAGGTGTGAATAAAGGGGGTGCAGAGGGTCTGACATTATAGCCTTTGCCCATTTCGTACAGGAATTTATATGCCTCTCGACTATAGTATTAGCGAGCTCATGCAGTGGCAGACCACAAGCTCTACTCACAGCATTTAATACTCTTCGTAATATGATATAATCTTTTTTGAGCAGCCCAGGAAAGATTAATGGAGAGCAGTAGAGTACAATAGGTAAAATACAGGAGTTTAAAAATTGCAAAACTAAAGGTTGGTTGATACCTGATTGTCTTAACTTTTTAATGTAGAAGGTAAGACGAAACATTTTCTTAGAGATAGATAAGATATGGGATGACCATGAAAGGTCAGAGGAAAAAACTAGTCCAAGGTATTTAATACTTGATTTGGTTTCAATTTCCGTGCCATCTATGCTACAGGGATCATGAGAGTTAACTAGTTCAAGTAAGTCACGTCGATGCTTGAAAGTAAAGTCAAGCACCTGACATTTGGAAGGATTTAATATAAGACCATTTGACTTGGACCAGTTGTTGATGTCCAACAGAAAGCTATTAAGTTTGGAGCTGTCAGACTCGGAAGTGATAGGCAGTGATACAGTCAGATCATCTGCATATTTAACAAAGTTAGTTTCGTTTGAATGAGGCAGGTCATGTAGGAAGAAAGAAAAAAGAAAAGGAGAGAGGACAGCACCTTGTGGAACACCGGATTTTGTAAGCGAGGTAGAAGAAGATTTGCCGTTATATACAGTATACTGCATTCTATCAGAAAAATAGGAATGCAACCAACTCTTAGCCCAGGATCCTGTTTGTGTCAACGATAGCTTATTTAATAAAAGGCCCCTAGGTACAGAGTCAAAAGCAGATGTGTAGTCTAAGAAAGCACTACGAACATATTTAGCACCTTTGTCTAAACAAGAGACAACATTGTGATATAAGACAACCGCAGCATCCAAGGTACTTCTACCATGTTTGTATGCAAATTGTTTAGGATCATTAAAAGGTTTCAAAGCGGGTTCAAGACGAAGTAAAAGTAATTTTTCCATCAATTTTAAAAAGGGGGAAGTAATTGCAATAGGCCGAAATTTAATATCAGAACCAGAAGATGGTTTTGGTATAGGGATAATTTTAATGTTTTTCCATGCAAAAGGTAGAACGTTACCGGAAAAAGAGGCATTAAAAATGTTAGTAAGAGGATAACACAAAATATCAGCACAATTCCTGAGGACAATGGCAGGTATGCCGTCAGGACCAAGGCTTTGAGAAGGCTTAAGAGACCGGAGACATTTAAGCACATCAAGGGTATTAAAACCACTAAAGTTATTGTCAATATGATTTGTATCATTTGGAAGGGTATCAACAGAAGAGCGTATGAAAGATTTATTAAGAGTGTCAACATTAAGAGATGGAACAGAAATACATCGCTTACCGTTAGTAATTTCTTTGAAAAGTTTCCATAAATTAGAAGGGGTTTTACATGACAAAAATCTTTGATTATATAAAACACTTAGTCTTTTTATTTCCAGTTTTATCAGCATGTTTAACTTTTTTACACCAGGCTTATCATTAGTTTTGAACAACAGTTCTTTATTTCTACGTAGCTTTTTGAGATATGGCGAAGATAAGCGATCAAATCGGATGAATAATGTTTCTTTAGGACAACATATTTCGAAACAGAATTTAAGATAATCGGTAGTGTTTGTGATTGTTTCATCTAATGTTTGTTCTGTAAATAAGTCCCAGTTAGTGTCTTTCAACATGCATCTGAGCTTGTCTAGGTTGTCTTTTGAGTAGCATCTCCGTTGAACTTTACTGTAGAGGTGAGAGAGGACACCTTTGTGTGATTTGGAATATATTTTAGGCAGCACACGTATGATGCAGTGGTCAGAATTAAGTAGAGGAGCACGTTTGCGAGCTTCATATATACCAACATCATTGATAAATACCAGGTCCAATTTTTTACCAAGACGGGTGGCAAAGTTGACAATATTGTCATGACCAAGTGATATAAGGAAGGAGTGATCGCATGAATTAAAATCACCTGTTACTATTGATAAAGAGTTCTCGAAGCAAGCTGCAGCAAAAGCGGTGAATTCATCGGCGAACATAGATAAATCCAATATGGTACAGCCAGGAGAGACATAAACATTAGAAATATAAATGAATTTGTATTTTGAAATGTGTTTCGGGCGACATCTCACAGTGATGCAATCAATGAAGTCATTCGAGAATTTGAAACAAACTTTGTTTGAAATGGACCATTTTGAGTGAATAAAAGTTGCAACACCTCCACCACACTTTTTCTTGGAACAAATACGGTCTTGTCGAAAAACATTGAAATTGTTTAGAGACACAATATTGTCATCGTATGAGTCATGGAGCCAGGTTTCTTGCAGAGTGACAATACCAGTATTGTGGTAGGTACTAGAAGACAACAGAGACTGAAAATCCAGAATTTTATTAGGCAGGGACCGGCAGTTGGTACTAATGATAACTGGAACAGTGGTGTGATGTATGGGTGTAGATTTTAAGGCACGCTGCCAACCTCCATGGTGCTTTTTCTTGAGTTTATTGCAAATATGAAAGTTTTTGGGTTTAAAACGTTTTATAAAATCCCGAGGGTAGATAATACGATTAGAATGCATAATGTGATATGTAAATACCAATAAAATACGAGTAAATAGATGCAAAATGTACATGGAATGTGGTAGCCCAAAAATATTCAAACAGGCCGCCAAGGTCATTCGATGCGAAGGCGAAATGAACACAATATCGGAAAGCCTAGTGACTTAGACGACGTTTACACTGTTATTACTCCACAAAAGCCAAATATGAAATATTTTACGGAAAAGATGTGCACTCAGATTGGTTGCAGGATTTCATCATGAGCTGACATCAGTTACAGAAAAATTATTTTTGACCACATTTCAAAAGTCACTACCGGCTATCGTCGGTGAGAAATATAGCCAGGCGAAATCATTCCAATGAATCTCTATCAGTCTACCTGAGTGATGTGAGCAGATTGATAAAAACTGCGAATCACGATACTACTATCAAAACTGACATAAAACGATTATAAGTAGTAGTTTTCATTATTTCTGTGTGGAAATTGTATGAGTATAATAACATTTTTCTTCTCTGGCTGTTGTAATTTGCACATCGGAATGTGAAGATAATGAGCACCTGTGACCCTGAGAGGGATCGCAGTGACAGTTGAGAAATCATACGAGAAAAATAAAACTAGAAGAGTAACAAAATTTATAATGATTATAATAATAACAATAGTAATGATAACAATGAAAACAACTCCAACTAATTCTCATGCCAATAACTAGAAATTTTCATTAATCTGAAATATGAAGTAAGTTTAGCGTGAACAGAAGAATAAAGAGTGTAAAATGGAAGATTCTGATTCTGAGAGTACGCACTCTCAGAACGAGGCCGGAAATACCATTCAAAGTGCTTTCACTCATCCTTCTGTTATGTGAGTGTATAAGGCATTGAACGTAGGTAGTTTGATATTCTCTTTCGTCGATTTGAATTGAATATTTTCCTGTGAAATGAAGTTTTTCATTATGAAGTGAGCGACAGTTGACTTCGGTTACTTTGAGTAGGACAAATTATTTGAAGTGAACTGTCTGTCAGTGGCTATGACGTTTCTCCGAGAAAAGATGTATAATATTATTATTATTATTGTATCCTTTATTTGCTAGAGGAACATAGGGCTTCAGCTGCGCGTCTCCATTGCCTTCTGTTTTCTGATAACTTTTTCACCCCGCTCCAGGTCTGTCCGCATGCTTTCATCTCCTCTTCAAACGACCTCCTCCAAGCCACCTCACCATCGCACTGACGAGCAACTGGCCGTTTCCCTTTCGCGTTCCAGTCGAGCAATGTGTTGTCTAGTTATGTCAGTTGATGGTTTCCTCAGCGTATGGCCAGCCAATCCATCTCCATTTCTTCCTGCCTATTAGTTTCAAAATCGGTTCCTGATTGGTTCGCTCATTGCCAGAGATCCCTGTTGCTGATCTTTTCTGGCCGGCCATCTGATCTTGAGTATTGAGCGAAGACAGCTGTTAATGAAGGTCTGTAGTTCGTTTGAGATGCTCTTTATGACTCGCCAAGTCTCTCATCCATATAGTAGCACTGACTTTACATTGTAGTTGAAAATCCGGATCTTATTGTTGATGCTGAGTGCTGTTTACCTCCACACAGATTTGAGAGCAGTGAAAGCTTGTCTTGCTTTTCCAATTCTGGCTTTGATATTCTCGTCAGTTTCGTTCGCCTGTAGTTGAAACGATGCTTCCCAAGTAGGTGGGGGAGGCTGTTTCTTTCAGGTTCCTCTCATTTATGCTGATTGTTGTCTGTTGTAGTTGTTGCTGTTGATGTTGGCCAGGAATCTTCATCACTTCTGTTTTATCTATGTTCACTTGAAGTCGTATCTTTGATGTATATAGAGTGTGGGAATCGAAATTCGACTGTCATCAAGTCACACAATGCGATATATTTTGATGATATTGATAGCAAAATGTATTGTTGATAATTTCATCAAGGTACTTACCTTGGAATTAAGCTACGTTTAAACATGAGTAAAAAGTATTTCAATATTTGAACAAATTCATTACAAGTATTGCGTGAAACACAAGGAAATTTGGAGTTCATTCAGACGGATATGTAATATGAATGAAACTAATTCCGTTGGTTAAACAGTTTTTCGCTACACCGTGTTCTTGACAGGTATATACGCATGGATCTTGACAGTGCGGTAGTGTTTATTAGCAAAGAGAAGTTAAATTTGATAAAAATTATAGGAAGTTGAGTACTGATCATGTTTAACTCCTTCGAGTTTGGCTATCAACTTCCGATATCACTTGTGATTTCAATCGTTGACAGTACATACATAAACCGGAACCAAATGTCGATTTGATAGTGTGAAATATTCCTATATTATGAATTAAAAGTCAATCTGAAAGAAGAATAATCTCTTCAATAATTTCTCTTCAGGTTCTTACAAGTATAAAATGTAATATTTGTGGTCGTTACAATAAAGGCCAGTTATGCGGCGGATACATTTTCTACATAGAATAACAGATTAGCAGTGATGGGGTGTCAAAATAAATAGTCATATTTGTGTGACAAATGTGCTAGGCTGAAATCGATTAGAAAATTTTGTAAAACGAGAGACAATGATGGTGATTGATCATAATGGAATTGTAGAGTGTGGGGTAGGAGAATTGACAAATCAGTTCAAGGTTATAAAAGGTGTCAGGTGAGTGGCTAGTACAAAATGGTCGGAGTTAAACAGGAGATAGTAAGACTGGAATGAGAGGTGCATAATGAGATAACGAATATGTTAGATGAAACAGGTTGGGGCATATATTGAGAAAACAGATAATATATCACTAATAATAAGTCCGTATCAATGGATAATTCGATAGTATTTGGGGAATGTTTGCATGAAGGGCATAAATTATGACGAATAATAATAATAACTGTAATAATAATATTTATAATAATAAGTAAAGTAAAAAAAGAAAAAATCCCAAGAGGGTTAGGGGGAAGGAGCACTCTTGGTGAGAAGAAAAATCTTCAATCCGAGGTTGGCCGCGGTAGGAACAGCCTCTGGACGTGTTCTTTTTGGATACAAAGTTCCGCTTTCGTCGGTCTTATTGAAACAGCTTCAGCTATGTGTAGGAGACGTAAGCGAACTGTTCGTGATGACGACTTGGGAATTCGGTATATAACCCTGACAGCTGTGTTGACATCGATGCGATGTCCAGTATCGACCAAGTGTGACAGGATCGAGAGTTTTATGCACTTAATTTCACGCCTGCTGAACCAAGTTGGTAAGTGTTCTCGAACCCGTGAACGAACCTGCCTAATCGTGCACCCAATATAACTTGAACCACAGGAACAGTTGAAATGGTATATACATGAAGAAGAGCTAAGGTTAGATAAGACATCTTTGAGTTGATGGGTGAAGATTGGACGGTTAGTGAATGATAGACGCAAACGTGCAGAGAAGAAAGTTTTCTTGATCGCCCTGGTTAAACGTTGGGATAGAATCTCCGCAGGAGCATCTCCCTTGAATTAGAGAGATAAAAACAGAGGCTTTTTGTCCACTGTTGCCAGTTCATGTTTACGACTATTGTAACCTATGTTGGCTCTAATTAACTTCTCTGCATATCCGTTCTCGCTCAGAATGTCTAGGATGACCTGGAAATCTTTCTCTACGCAGTCTTCGGAACAAATAGACCTCGCTCTAAATGCTAAGCACCTGATTAGATTACGTTTGTATTTCATCGGTACGAAGCTAAGGAAGTGTGTATACTGAGCTTTGGTCTCTAGCTTTCTTAATATGGTTGTTTTGATGGAACCATCCTCTCTTCTCGTTAGTAGGACGTCGAGGAAGTGTACAGAGTCGTTGTGTTCTCCTTCTTAGGTGAAATTGACCGTTGAGTGAGCATTATTGAAATTGTTCAAAATCAAATCACTATTTAACCCTTCAACGTACGCTAGAAACGTGTCATCCATGTAACGACAATACATTTCCATTTTCGCTATTTCCTCTTTCAACGGACTATTTTCTAGTTTTGCTAGAAATATATCCGCGAAAATAAGTCCCAGTGGGGATCCCATGGCTACTCCATCAACCTGTCTGTATATTTCATTATTAAATAGGAAATGAACATTCGTTGTACATTTATCAAGTAGTTGTTTCAGAATACTGACAGGAATATCAGTGCACAATTTCTTTTCTATAATCTGTTCTCAGGTTTAATCGATGGTTTCCACTAGAGGTACATTAGTGAATAGAGATGAAGCATCAAGTGATGCCATATATTTGCCAGTCGAGTTCAAGTTTTTGATCTTATCAACAAATTGAAAGGTATCTTTGACGCTGTTCTTTACTAACACGTCATGCAAGGGTTGAAGTAACTGTACCAGACAATATGCCGTCACGAGATAGGGAGAAAGGGACATGTCTAGTAGTAATAACCACCCTTGTATGACTCCTGTGTTTACTTCAGACGCCTCGCTGCGTTATCCATCGTGGATCACTTGACATGTGCCGTTGTCGTACAGCTGTTCAATAAGGTTGATGAATATTTGGGGTACTCGAGTAGCTTCCAAATTACCTCGCCATCAACGCTGTCGAAGGTCTTCTCAAAGTCTATAAAGTTGAGGTAGAGGTTTGATTTCCATTCCATTCTTTGTTCTGTGATGTTGATGCATAGGATTGCAGTTTCATGAGAATATGATTTAGCTTTCCTGAATCTAGCTTGGTCGGAATTGTGTATCCAGTGTATCCTTTATTCTCTCCAGGATGAGTCGACTCAGGATTTTATTTGGCGTCGACAGCATCACCAGTTCTTGCAGAGTAGGACCTAAGTAGCCCGCCTTAGGTAGTTTGTCTATCCTTTGTCAATCCAAGGAAGGATATGTCTCTGCAAACGATTTTCACTTGACGACACACCAATAAATTGCAACCTAAAAAATAGGGGTATTTTGCGTTCAGTAAGAATACTCCCAGAATCTGAATACACAAGGTTAGGCATATTTTTCACCGCTAGCGACTTCAGCGACTTACTAATCTGGCACTCCACGGCCCCATTGGAATAATTATTCACTGAGAAGCGCTGTTCGACACTGGAAAGAGTGAACTAGTGAGGCGTCCATTTCTTCGAAATGGTTAAATTTATTCAGTGTCTGAGTGTCAGGTCTAGTGGTTATATGGCTATCAACTGACTTGAAATACTCCACGGATTGTATACATTCTTTCGTGACAATCTTGTCTATCTCCTGCTTGGTATTTATTGGTTCTACTCATGAATACTTCCGCTTCGTTTTTCATTGACTCACATTTAACAGATGCGTTGAAGTCTCATTTCTGCATGAAACGGCTTTCTTCAAACTCTCTCTGACTTCTCTCATCTAATCTTTGTAAACTTTTGAAACTGACAGGTCTGCAGAAGTTAGTTCCGTTGTGGGTAAATTTTGTTTTGATAAAGTTTCACAGTGTTATACAGTAATGTTTACTGAGGACGATAATCTGAACAAGTTAATCACCTTCATAATTTGCTATTGAGACATTAAATTTAGAAAATCAAAACAAGTGATTCAGCGAAGGGACTCTTTTCAACGAATTTATCATCAATCTGTACAGTCGTATATATATGGTTTTTCAGAAGTTATATCCGGTGAGGGAATTGAATCTTAGATGTGAATGCACAAAATAATAATAATAATAATCATATGAAGTTCAATTAAAACTAAAATGTTTGTGATTATAATCGTAGTTAAATGTAAAGTGGCAAAGTAAATTAATGTCATATATAGAATAATTCATAGGAGGGATAGAACTTGAAAAAGGATGTGCAATTATAGGATTAGTAGACAAATCGAATAAAACAAAACCGTTACGTAATATTGTGTGAAATTTGATAGCATAGAATTTATCGTTGTAAAAAACAATTGATTTAGAATGACAAGTGGAACAAGTGAAATAATACCGGGGACAGTTCACAGTGAGAATAGTAATAGTAACAATTGACTTAATAAGGAAGAGTATAAACATTGAATAGACAAAATAAAAAATGAAAAATTAGTAGAGCTAAAATAAGATTGGGGATTATCATATTTTAGCATAGAGCGATTAAGACCATTAAAGTTGGAGGGGTTGAACGAACTATTTTCTGTTCACAGAGATCTGGCTTTTCTGTTTCGATAGCCAAAGCTAAAACTATTTACACTCCCTCCCCAATCATCTTCTACCACTGAAGTTACTGGGAACATAAAAGTAGGTTATATCTTTTATTTCGCGTTTGATGGACAATGACGTTATCCATGTGTACGTTCGAAGAAAGGAGAATAAAATACTTGACTTTTTAACTTTCTGAGTTTCATCTATTCTTTAGAGATTAGCGAAAATGCAACGTCTAGATGATATGACATTATGGTTGGCGTATCACCGATGTGCACTGGAATAATCTGGCTTTACATGCTCCAGCACAGCAATAAACAATTTCAGATCCAGCTGGATGCATTTCATGTGTCATGGAGGCAAGCTAACCTGTCACTAAAATGACGATCTCTTTCCACACTCGATTTACTTTTCATTATTTAATTCCAGCTAATTCCACCATGAAGTAAATTGATTTGATACAGTTTCACTGCGTTGTACAGTATTATTTATCGAAAACCTTTCACTCTCTGATGGAATGATACACTCACACAGTGTGTACGCTCTAATTGTACACAACAAGAAGACAATGTAGAAGAAAATGGTTGGAAAACCTGAGATGTTGATAATTTCGGTGTGAAAACTCCTGATGTTCTCAAATGTCTGAAGTATATGAAAAATTCAAAAGGCTCATAGGCGGACGCTGCAGCGGCTGTTTACTTTAGAAGATGACCTGAAATTTTATGTCTCAATCTTACAAACATAATGAACGCCTCTTCCTTCCCGAAAAGTGCTTAATTTGCAGCGTTGAACAATAATGAATTTCAGGATTTTCATCATGAGCTGACATTAGTTAGAGAACCATTGGAAAACCTGGGAGTACTGGACAGCTGTTTCGTCCTAGTTTGGGACTCTTCAGCAGTACGCACCCACCGGGATTCGAACCCAGGACCTTCCGGTTACAAAGCGAGCTTGTATACCATTAAGCCACTGGGACCCTATCCAATGGTCCTTGAATTCTAACTTCTGCCAATTCACGACATAGCGCGACCGCTAGCCAATGTCTTCGGCGAGTATTTGTCCTCACACCCGACCAGCTGCACCCTACTGGTCACGACTTCCCACTGGAACCCAGGTAACTACCTACCTGAATAGGGCCAGTCGCCAGTGAGCATCTCATTGCTATTCAAGTGTTGGTTTGTAGGGATTTGATTGGTTTCAGGATTTTCATCATGAGCTGACATTAGTTAGAGAACCATTGGAAAACCTGGGAGTACTGGACAGCTGTTTCGTCCTAGTTTGGGACTCTTCAGCAGTACGCACCCACCGGGATTCGAACCCAGGACCTTCCGGTTACAAAGCGAGCTTGTATACCATTAAGCCACTGGGACCCTATCCAATGGTCCTTGAATTCTAACTTCTGCCAATTCACGACATAGCGCGACCGCTAGCCAATGTCTTCGGCGAGTATTTGTCCTCACACCCGACCAGCTGCACCCTACTGGTCACGACTTCCCACTGGAACCCAGGTAACTACCTACCTGAATAGGGCCAGTCGCCAGTGAGCATCTCATTGCTATTCAAGTGTTGGTTTGTAGGGATTTGATTGGTTTCAGGATTTTCATCATGAGCTGACATTAGTTAGAGAACCATTGGAAAACCTGGGAGTACTGGACAGCTGTTTCGTCCTAGTTTGGGACTCTTCAGCAGTACGCACCCACCGGGATTCGAACCCAGGACCTTCCGGTTACAAAGCGAGCTTGTATACCATTAAGCCACTGGGACCCTATCCAATGGTCCTTGAATTCTAACTTCTGCCAATTCACGACATAGCGCGACCGCTAGCCAATGTCTTCGGCGAGTATTTGTCCTCACACCCGACCAGCTGCACCCTACTGGTCACGACTTCCCACTGGAACCCAGGTAACTACCTACCTGAATAGGGCCAGTCGCCAGTGAGCATCTCATTGCTATTCAAGTGTTGGTTTGTAGGGATTTGATTGGTTTCAGGATTTTCATCATGAGCTGACATTAGTTAGAGAACCATTGGAAAACCTGGGAGTACTGGACAGCTGTTTCGTCCTAGTTTGGGACTCTTCAGCAGTACGCACCCACCGGGATTCGAACCCAGGACCTTCCGGTTACAAAGCGAGCTTGTATACCATTAAGCCACTGGGACCCTATCCAATGGTCCTTGAATTCTAACTTCTGCCAATTCACGACATAGCGCGACCGCTAGCCAATGTCTTCGGCGAGTATTTGTCCTCACACCCGACCAGCTGCACCCTACTGGTCACGACTTCCCACTGGAACCCAGGTAACTACCTACCTGAATAGGGCCAGTCGCCAGTGAGCATCTCATTGCTATTCAAGTGTTGGTTTGTAGGGATTTGATTGGTTTCAGGATTTTCATCATGAGCTGACATTAGTTAGAGAACCATTGGAAAACCTGGGAGTACTGGACAGCTGTTTCGTCCTAGTTTGGGACTCTTCAGCAGTACGCACCCACCGGGATTCGAACCCAGGACCTTCCGGTTACAAAGCGAGCTTGTATACCATTAAGCCACTGGGACCCTATCCAATGGTCCTTGAATTCTAACTTCTGCCAATTCACGACATAGCGCGACCGCTAGCCAATGTCTTCGGCGAGTATTTGTCCTCACACCCGACCAGCTGCACCCTACTGGTCACGACTTCCCACTGGAACCCAGGTAACTACCTACCTGAATAGGGCCAGTCGCCAGTGAGCATCTCATTGCTATTCAAGTGTTGGTTTGTAGGGATTTGATTGGTTTCAGGATTTTCATCATGAGCTGACATTAGTTAGAGAACCATTGGAAAACCTGGGAGTACTGGACAGCTGTTTCGTCCTAGTTTGGGACTCTTCAGCAGTACGCACCCACCGGGATTCGAACCCAGGACCTTCCGGTTACAAAGCGAGCTTGTATACCATTAAGCCACTGGGACCCTATCCAATGGTCCTTGAATTCTAACTTCTGCCAATTCACGACATAGCGCGACCGCTAGCCAATGTCTTCGGCGAGTATTTGTCCTCACACCCGACCAGCTGCACCCTACTGGTCACGACTTCCCACTGGAACCCAGGTAACTACCTACCTGAATAGGGCCAGTCGCCAGTGAGCATCTCATTGCTATTCAAGTGTTGGTTTGTAGGGATTTGATTGGTTTCAGGATTTTCATCATGAGCTGACATTAGTTAGAGAACCATTGGAAAACCTGGGAGTACTGGACAGCTGTTTCGTCCTAGTTTGGGACTCTTCAGCAGTACGCACCCACCGGGATTCGAACCCAGGACCTTCCGGTTACAAAGCGAGCTTGTATACCATTAAGCCACTGGGACCCTATCCAATGGTCCTTGAATTCTAACTTCTGCCAATTCACGACATAGCGCGACCGCTAGCCAATGTCTTCGGCGAGTATTTGTCCTCACACCCGACCAGCTGCACCCTACTGGTCACGACTTCCCACTGGAACCCAGGTAACTACCTACCTGAATAGGGCCAGTCGCCAGTGAGCATCTCATTGCTATTCAAGTGTTGGTTTGTAGGGATTTGATTGGTTTCAGGATTTTCATCATGAGCTGACATTAGTTAGAGAACCATTGGAAAACCTGGGAGTACTGGACAGCTGTTTCGTCCTAGTTTGGGACTCTTCAGCAGTACGCACCCACCGGGATTCGAACCCAGGACCTTCCGGTTACAAAGCGAGCTTGTATACCATTAAGCCACTGGGACCCTATCCAATGGTCCTTGAATTCTAACTTCTGCCAATTCACGACATAGCGCGACCGCTAGCCAATGTCTTCGGCGAGTATTTGTCCTCACACCCGACCAGCTGCACCCTACTGGTCACGACTTCCCACTGGAACCCAGGTAACTACCTACCTGAATAGGGCCAGTCGCCAGTGAGCATCTCATTGCTATTCAAGTGTTGGTTTGTAGGGATTTGATTGGTTTCAGGATTTTCATCATGAGCTGACATTAGTTAGAGAACCATTGGAAAACCTGGGAGTACTGGACAGCTGTTTCGTCCTAGTTTGGGACTCTTCAGCAGTACGCACCCACCGGGATTCGAACCCAGGACCTTCCGGTTACAAAGCGAGCTTGTATACCATTAAGCCACTGGGACCCTATCCAATGGTCCTTGAATTCTAACTTCTGCCAATTCACGACATAGCGCGACCGCTAGCCAATGTCTTCGGCGAGTATTTGTCCTCACACCCGACCAGCTGCACCCTACTGGTCACGACTTCCCACTGGAACCCAGGTAACTACCTACCTGAATAGGGCCAGTCGCCAGTGAGCATCTCATTGCTATTCAAGTGTTGGTTTGTAGGGATTTGATTGGTTTCAGGATTTTCATCATGAGCTGACATTAGTTAGAGAACCATTGGAAAACCTGGGAGTACTGGACAGCTGTTTCGTCCTAGTTTGGGACTCTTCAGCAGTACGCACCCACCGGGATTCGAACCCAGGACCTTCCGGTTACAAAGCGAGCTTGTATACCATTAAGCCACTGGGACCCTATCCAATGGTCCTTGAATTCTAACTTCTGCCAATTCACGACATAGCGCGACCGCTAGCCAATGTCTTCGGCGAGTATTTGTCCTCACACCCGACCAGCTGCACCCTACTGGTCACGACTTCCCACTGGAACCCAGGTAACTACCTACCTGAATAGGGCCAGTCGCCAGTGAGCATCTCATTGCTATTCAAGTGTTGGTTTGTAGGGATTTGATTGGTTTCAGGATTTTCATCATGAGCTGACATTAGTTAGAGAACCATTGGAAAACCTGGGAGTACTGGACAGCTGTTTCGTCCTAGTTTGGGACTCTTCAGCAGTACGCACCCACCGGGATTCGAACCCAGGACCTTCCGGTTACAAAGCGAGCTTGTATACCATTAAGCCACTGGGACCCTATCCAATGGTCCTTGAATTCTAACTTCTGCCAATTCACGACATAGCGCGACCGCTAGCCAATGTCTTCGGCGAGTATTTGTCCTCACACCCGACCAGCTGCACCCTACTGGTCACGACTTCCCACTGGAACCCAGGTAACTACCTACCTGAATAGGGCCAGTCGCCAGTGAGCATCTCATTGCTATTCAAGTGTTGGTTTGTAGGGATTTGATTGGTTTCAGGATTTTCATCATGAGCTGACATTAGTTAGAGAACCATTGGAAAACCTGGGAGTACTGGACAGCTGTTTCGTCCTAGTTTGGGACTCTTCAGCAGTACGCACCCACCGGGATTCGAACCCAGGACCTTCCGGTTACAAAGCGAGCTTGTATACCATTAAGCCACTGGGACCCTATCCAATGGTCCTTGAATTCTAACTTCTGCCAATTCACGACATAGCGCGACCGCTAGCCAATGTCTTCGGCGAGTATTTGTCCTCACACCCGACCAGCTGCACCCTACTGGTCACGACTTCCCACTGGAACCCAGGTAACTACCTACCTGAATAGGGCCAGTCGCCAGTGAGCATCTCATTGCTATTCAAGTGTTGGTTTGTAGGGATTTGATTGGTTTCAGGATTTTCATCATGAGCTGACATTAGTTAGAGAACCATTGGAAAACCTGGGAGTACTGGACAGCTGTTTCGTCCTAGTTTGGGACTCTTCAGCAGTACGCACCCACCGGGATTCGAACCCAGGACCTTCCGGTTACAAAGCGAGCTTGTATACCATTAAGCCACTGGGACCCTATCCAATGGTCCTTGAATTCTAACTTCTGCCAATTCACGACATAGCGCGACCGCTAGCCAATGTCTTCGGCGAGTATTTGTCCTCACACCCGACCAGCTGCACCCTACTGGTCACGACTTCCCACTGGAACCCAGGTAACTACCTACCTGAATAGGGCCAGTCGCCAGTGAGCATCTCATTGCTATTCAAGTGTTGGTTTGTCGGGATTTGATTAGTTTTATGATTCCAGTAAGTCAATTTTGGGTTTACTGAAAGCAGCTGATCTTGTCATTTTGTGATGTTTTGAGTCTGATTTTGTCATCGCGTAAATTTAGCGTATATTTAAATTTCACTTGAGCTAAGAATCAACGAACATATTTCAGAGTATTACCAGATCGTTTATTTTCGGTATTTCAATTAAACTACGTAAGGAATAAGAGAAATCGAATTAGAAGTTCCAAAATGCTACCAGAACATACCTTACTCCAGTTTGGGTTACATATAAAAGGAATAGGCAAGATAATTTCAAAAGTGATGCAAGTAGACGGATTATTCACTGTTGAAAGTCGAGGTGACTACTATTCACAGAATAAATAAACGAGACAGTGGCAGAGTTAAGGTCTACCTTGGAAAAAAGGATAGAGTAGAGACAAAATACAAGATCGAACAACAGCGTGAATTGATGCACATTATGATGGGAAGTTGAAGAGAATGGGATTGCTCAGTGAAGCAGAAATATAACATAGATGGAGCAATTAAGTAGATCTGGAAATAGAATGTTCAAATAGATATATGGTATGCAGTATTTAACTGTGGGAATAACATTCCGAATCTAACATAAGGCAGAATTTTTAAATAGATATATCTTATTCCGTGGCTAATGCCTAAATGGACTGTTGGTATATGTGCGGAGCTGTGCAGAGAAAATATTCACTACAGCATGCTAATGTGGTGGATATTTTGCTCTGTATTACAGTAGACATCGACTCTGTTCTGGTTCATGTTGGGAATAAACCACTAAGAAGAAATTGGGATGAGATTATGCAGCATTATACGGGAGAGAAATTCAGGCAGCCAAGTGATTCAAACAGCCCACCGGATTATTATTATTATTAATATTATTATTATTGTTATCATCATTCCTCGAAGGGACATTGGGAGAAATTATGTACTTAGAGAATTTGGTGAGTTATAATTTGGTTTTATTCAGGAAGTAGGGGATTCAAGAGAATCCACAAAATGCAGACGACCTCGTTTTTTCCTGCAAATACGTTCGTACTTTCTTCATTCAAACTAATTAAGAGAACCAACTATATATGAAATTGTTATTCTGAATTTGATTTGTTCACTCTCATATTTGATGCCAGTTACTTATTTGCGAATTCTTTACATTTCCACTGAACAGAATCTACAAAATTCGTCCCCGGAAGATTTCAATTTTTGCTCAAAATGTCATCCAATTATTATTGATTGCTCCATCATTGTGTGATATTTGAAACAAGCATAGCTGATATGTTGTGTGATTTATAGGAACAGGAGACGAGTGAAGTGGGAGAGATCAAGCCTTAGATAGTGCGACCGAATGAAATCGGGAATTAAGACATCCAGCTAGCAGAGCAAAAGTACGCTCATAACCACTTCTCTCTAAATTATACGTCAGGAGTGTGATGGAGATTGCATTGTCAAAACTAAAGATAATTGAACCATTTTGTTAAATATTGTCAAATGTATAGGAATTCGTGATTCCTATCTTATTACTCGTATCTACGAATTGCAATAGCGTCTACACTACCTAAACCCGACAGTTCACACCATTTCACATTGCTGAAACCAACAGTTAATGGAGTCGATTATTGACGGCACCTATTAATAATAACAATAATAATATTTTCCTTTATTTTGAAAACAGTACTTGCAATACAGAATGGAATTCATAGCATTTTACTACACTATTGCATCCACTTAGTACGTTGTCAATAAATAAAATTCTACATAGATTAAGGAAATTTCAGTTCATTATGACAACAACATTTTCGCATGTCGGTAGCAAAGCCAAAATTGAACAGAATGTTTGAGGGTGTTAGAAAAGTAGATGCCAGCATATTTACTCGCTTAAGCAGAACAGCGAAACATAGCAGCACATAAAAGAGAAAATGAACGAGAGACAGAGAGAAAAGGAGAAGAAAGGAAGTAAACGTTGTACCTATAAATGATGTGAGTTGGAAAGACGATATCCAGTTGTTCTACTGACTATTTAATAAGTTATAGGTATCACGCCTACTGCTTTCTTTATCGCACAGAACACGAGCCAAGTAGAATATGGTTGAGTATTTGCACTTGCTAGTGCGAGCACATAGTTTTCTATATAGGCTTCTGGTTTTGCCTGATGAGATACAAGGGGGGAGTTGTGAATGAAGATGGTGGTGCGAGTTAGATAAAATGGATTTAGCCCATTTTTCACATGAGTCCATGTGCCTGTCCACCAGAATATTCCCAAGCTTGTTAAGTGGCACGTTGCTTATCCTGCTGACAACCTGTAACATCCTGCGTAATAAGGTATAGTCTTTCTTCAGTAGCCCTGGAAAAAGTAAGGGGGAATATTAGAGAATAATAGGCAGAATGCGAGAGTTGACGAATTGTAGGAGTAAGGGTTGGGTTATACCAGAATGTCTTGACTTCTTGATGTAGAAGGTAAGACGGAATATTTTCCAAGAAATCTTCAAGATATGAGTCGACCAGGAAAGATCAGCTGATAGAATGACTTCAGGTATTTAATTTTCGACTTGGTTTCTATTTCAGTGCCATCAATCTATGTTGCACACCTCGTGAGTGCTAACCAGTTTGTTTAGGTCAGACTTGTGCCTAAAGGTGAAATTTACTGTTTGGCATTTGGAGGGGTTTAAGGTGAGACGGTTTTCCTTGGACCATTGGCTGACTTCTGATAAAAAGCCGTTTAGTTTAGAGCAGACACTTTGACATTTGACAGCCAAAGATACAGTCAGGTCATCAGCATATTTGACAAAGTTAATGTCATTTGAAGATAGCAAGTCATGCAGAGAGAAAGAAAAGAGAAGTGGGGAGATTACAGCACCTTGGGGGACACCAGCTTCAGTGAGCACAGCAGAGGAGGATTCGCCTTTGTATACGGTATACTGCATTCTGTTTGAAAAGTAGAAATGCGACCAGTTAGTGACCCAGGACTCAGTTTGTGTCATCGAGAGCTTATTGAACGAGAGAAGTTAGAACTAATTTCGGTAGAAGGAGAGCGTATAAAAGACTGATTAAGAGCACTGACATCATAAGAGGGAAAAACATTACATCGCTTACTACTTCAATTAATTTCATTGAAAAGTTTTCACATACTGATAGGAGATTTGCATGATAAAAGCGAATGGTTATAGATATCATTAAAACTTTTGATTTCAGATTTGATTTGAACGTTATTCTTTTTAACTCCCAAATTATCTTTGAAGTTATATAACCTTTCGTTTTGCCTGTGAAGTTGCTTGAGATGAGGGGACGACAAACGGTCAAGGCGTTTGAGTAGTGTTTGTTTGGGTCAGCATATATCAAGGCAGAACTTGAGATAATCCGTTATATCGGCGATTGTGTCATCTAATGTACTTTCATAGAATAAATCCGAGTCAGTATTTTTTAACATGCACCTTAGATTGAGTAAGTTGTCAGATGTGTAGCATCTTTGTTGTGCTTTCATAGACAAGTGTGAGAAGACTTCAAAATGTGTTTTGCTGTATATTTTTGGTAAAACACGAACAATACAGCGATCAGAGTTAAGTATCGGTTCACATCTACGTGTTTTATATACTCCATTGTCATTAGTAAAAACGAAATCGAGTGTTTTGTCAAGTCGAGTGGAAAATTTGACTATGTTTGTGTGACCAAGTGATTCAAGGAAGGAGCAATCAGAGGGGTGGAAATCCCCAGTAATAACAGATAGAGAGTTGTCGAAGTTGGCACCGGTAAACATGGTGAATTCGTCAGCAAAATTAGATAGATCAGTTGGTGAGCGACAAGGAGAAATGCACATGTTTGTAACAAACACATATTTATATATTGGGAAATGTTTGGAACGACATTTGACAGTAATACAGTCTAAGTAGTCAATAGAGAATGAGAAGCAGACGTTATTTGAAAAAGACCATTTGGAGTGAATAAAAGTTGCAACTCCACCACTATTTTTCTTATTACAACAGTGATGGTCTTGTCGAAATAGAATAAAGTCCTTCAGTGAGATAAGATTGTCATCATACAGTTCATGTAACCACGTTTTTGTAATGCGATTATGATAGCATTATGATAAGTGTGACTCAAAA
The DNA here is from genome assembly GCA_944472135.2 of Trichobilharzia regenti. Taxonomy (NCBI): domain Eukaryota; kingdom Metazoa; phylum Platyhelminthes; class Trematoda; order Strigeidida; family Schistosomatidae; genus Trichobilharzia; species Trichobilharzia regenti. Next base: position 3,874,571 of record OX235262.1, on the reverse strand, counting down.
AAGTGTGCTTAAACACACTGAATCAGATAGATCCTGATTACATAAACAAAACGTATTTCAAAAATGGTCACAACACTGTTTCATCATAACCGTACAAGAAATCGGCCATCGTCGTTGAGAAACATAGCCAGGCGAAGTCATTCCAGTATATCTCCTTCAGTCGAAGCGAGTGATGTGAGCAGATTGATAAAAACTGGAAATCACGATACTACTATCAAAACTGACACAATACAATTATAAGTAGTAGTTTTCATTATTTCTGTGTAGAAATAGTATGAGTATAATAAAAGGTTTCTTCCCTCGTCGTTGTAATTTGCACATCGGAATGTGAAGATAATGAGCACCTATGACCTTGAGACGGATCGCAGTGATAGTTCAGAAATCATAATTGAAAAACAAAAACAGAAGAGTAATAATATTTATAATAATTATAATAATAATATTGGTAATGGTAACAATGAAACCAACTCCAACTAATTCTCATGCCAATAACTAAAGTTTTTCATTAATCTGTAATATGAAGTAAGTTTAGCGTGAGCAGAAGAATAAAGAGTGGAAACTGGAAACTTCTCATTCTGAGAGTGTTCTTACTGAACGCAAAATACCTTTATTTTCAGGTTACAATTTATTGGTGTGTCACCAAGTGAGAATCTTTTCAAAGTTAGCTACTTCCTTGGATTGACAAAGGACAGACAAACACAATCCGTAGCTCAATCTGGTCACACTTCCTTGATAGTGGTCATTTAGTGGCGAAAAGAAGAGCTTTTACAGCAAATCACCGTATCCCACCGAATATTCCCAATAGACTTCGTTCGCGTTCACTGCACACAGCTGGGGACGATAAGCATTCGAACAAATATGAAGCTTAAACTATGCATTGCAAAGAGGTTCGTACAGCCATTATCCCTCCCTTGGTCTTAAAGGACGTAACAAACAGATGACTTCACCACCACCCCTTACTTATATTTTCAACCCCTCTCCTAACATGCCATAATATTATCACATCTGCACTGAAAACGCAATTCCTTCACTTCCCTCACAATCTAGCATTACTTAATCGGTTCGTTTGTTTCTACTAGGCTTTATCGACTACTTCTTTCTGATCGTTTGTTTATTGATTCATGCTGTTTTACATTATTCGTGTTATGACAGACTGACTCACTTTTTCGTCGTTTCATTCATAATGCAATTATTATTATGATTTCTCGTCACATTTTTACTAATTGCACAATTTATTTTCATCATCTTATTATCATATAGGCAAAACACCATGATGAATTCCTTCACGGAGTTCCGCCAAATATAACGATAAATATCACTGTTGTTTTCATTGTTATTCCCATAGGTGCTGAGTGGAATACACAGCGTAGGAAACACACCCTGATTCCTCTCTCGCTCTTTTTGTTCAGTCTTATTTAGGTCAGTGAAGGATAGAGCATGAACACTCATGTCATCACAATGACAGAGACTCAAAGTCACTGGCGAACAGCTGTATCTAACAGATATCAATCTGTGATCGCATTTTCTTCATCATCACGTCTTCAAGGTTTCCATCAGGATTCCGTTATTAGTTGTTGTAGTTTCCACTTGGTTTTGAGAACCGCAACATCATACATACCAAGAATACAAGTGGAAACTCTGACTTTACTGCAGTAAATCTCATTCGACATATTACAGTTCACACAGAAATATAAAACAAATTGATATTCTGCAATATTTATCCCAGAGTATAGTCAAAAATCGTTTCTCGGACGAAACAGCAAATATTAAAACTATAATAGTTTACATTGTTTTTGTGTGGGGCGATTGGGCTATAGGAATTCAGCGACGCACCACGACACATCTTCATCTAAACCATGATTATGAGAAGGGTTGACGGAAGAAGAATGGTAAGAATGTGACTCATTCAGGAGTTGATAAATGTTGCATGCCTTTTAGTTTTTGTGAACGATTTATGATTGAAACGGCCATCGATGTTCAGCGTCTCCACTGTCCAAAATCGACAGTCAACACCATCTCACGTGGCTGAAACCAACAGTTAAGGGACTCGCTAAATGAAGACACATTGTGATTTGACTGCTCCCTAATCTTTTTCAACCTAATTCGATATCGGCGAACACTAAATACTAGAGGAGGAATGCAATGTCATGGTGGAGGTAAGACATAATGCAGTGATTTCACTCTATTCAGCTTAACAGCCTCATCCACTGGTCTCGTGTCACTACATCACATCTGCAAAGAACATCAGAGCGAATCTCTGCGCACTAGGCATGTTCTTCGATAGACAACTCGAAGTGACGTCTTCGCGAGAGATGACGTCGAGTGACAAACATCTCATCGGACTTTCTCCTCCCGTACTACTATTTCATCAGCACTCAGTCCAGTTCGCTATGTGGAAATTTGAAAATGAGTTGCGGATTACAGTATTCGGAACACTTGTATCATTCCTTTGCTTCAATAGTGGAGTTACTGGAATACTCAACGGAAGTCACATCTACTCATTTCATCTTTGATGGATAATCACGTCATCCATGTATACGTTCGAAGAAAGGAGAATGAAATACTTGACTTTTCAACTTTCTGAGTTTCATCTATTCTTTAGAGATTTGTGAAAATGCAACTTCCAAATGATGTTACATTATAATTGGCGTATCACTGATGAGTAATTAAATAATCTGGCTTTACATGCCCCAGAGCAGCAATAAACAATTGCAGATTTAGCTAGACGCATTTTATGTGTCATGGAGGCAAGCTTACCGGTCACTGAAATGACGTTCTCTTTCCACACACGATTTACTTTTCATTATTGAATTCCAGTATGGAGACCAACAAATCTACTTCAATTAAGACAATGGAAGCTAACTCCACCGTGAAGTGAATTGATTCGA
>OX235262.1:2435843-2601212 GCA_944472135.2 Trichobilharzia regenti | reverse complement strand
TGATGATACACTTGTAATAATTAAGAAATGATTTAGAATATACCCATAAATTAATAAACAACATATTCGAAGACATCAAATTCACAGAGAAGAAGAATTAGATAACAAAATCCCATTTTTAGATGTCTTAATCAGGAGAACCAACCAACACAGGAAATTTAGAAACACAAGTATATAGAAAATCAACGCACACACACAGATCAAATACTCGACTATACTAGCAATAATCCAATTACTCACTCACAAACGAGACTGTGTGCAGACATTGTTTAAAAGAGTTCAAACACATTGTAGCACTCCAGAGTTAAAGAAAGGAAGAAAAATACCTACAAACGGTCTTCAAGAAGAATGGTTATCCACAAAATTTCATCAAAAGTGTTTAAAGTCGAATCAAAACACCAACAAAGAACCATCATCAAAGACCAAAAGGAAATTTATCCTACCATACATGAGAAATATCTCTGAAATAACAGCTAGGATAATGAAACCGTTTGATATAGATATAGCACACAAACCAGTCAAATCGCTTAATTCGATCTTATGCAAACCATAAGATCCAACAGAAAAAGGGGATAAAATTAACACCATTTACAAAATAAATTGTATGAACTGTAACAAGCAATACATCAGCCAAAGTGGGCGTCCTCTTTGAATCACAATCCAAGAACACAAATAAGCCGTAAAAAGACACGATATATATTCTTTAGTATCAATGCATATAGACATTTATGGACATCAATTTCATTGGGATAATGTTGATATCTTAGACAGAGGAAACACCAAAAGTGCAGTCAGGGAATTCCTAGAAGCCTGTTACTCAAATGAAAATGCAATTAACAAACACGTTAATATAGACGAAATATATCAACTAATAAAAAGTAAATCAGGTGACCAGAAAGTTTAAAATCCAAGTGAATAGAATATGGTCAATACATATGTAAAGATGGTTACCGGGAGACGCAATTATATCACTCATGAAGAAATTTAAATAATTTCACTTTATGCTAAATACTGTTCTGGAGATGTTGTCCAGCAGGGGGACGACGAAAGCTCCGTAACTAAACCAACCAGCTCAGAGAACACTATTAATTGCAAATCATCCACCTGAGTTACAAACCTTCTCTATTATTTCAAAATGTAAATCAGTGTTCTAACATTTGAAATATCATATGTTGACTTGATCCGTATTATTTTTACTTTGTTCCTGTTTAATCTCTAATTTGAATACTTCTCTATATGTTTGTGTGATGATATTGACTGCGATTTTATTTGGATGACGTTAGGGTCATTCTGACCACAGATTGTCTGTGGGTATTGTTTGATGTATGATTCTATTTTACATAGCGAGGTTTCTATTCCACCCACATTGATGGGATTATTCTACTTGATTCTCAGGTGCTTCTTACTGTCGGATTTTGGCTTAATAATTTTGTCCTACAGTACTTGTCTTGTGCTTGGAATGTCTTCTTGACTGTATAGCTGCCTAATGCCCCTGTTGAGGTAATTTTGAGATTTTAACATTATTATTATTGTTGTTGTTAAATAGAACCACACAGATGTGTCGATGAATATCCGTGTGCTTGCTATCTTTGAAGCGTTCTGTGACTGTTCACTTGTCAAGAAGGTTTCGAACCTGTAATACAGCATAGCTCCACGTTCAGACCAAAATGAGTAGATTTCGGTCATTACGAACGTATTGAGCATACTAAAGCGTACCTCCATAAATAGAAGAAAAGCTGCGAATTTCCCCGGGACATAACTATCTACTCCTGAAAGAATTTCAATGGCTTGTTGGTTCTATCGATTCACATGAATCATAGAAAAGAAAAGAAAGTCAAGTGGGCTGTATAATCTTGCTGAAAAGAGCGTAATTTTCCCAATACACACAATCTTGTTTTTAGGTTTCTTTTTTCACTTACTCATATAAGAAGATAGAAACTAATTTCATTAAGTGATTTGTTTAAAACAATGAATATTAAAATAATCCAGCTGAAAGGAAATTAATCCCAACTTGTAATTATGAAAATGAGAAAGATTATTCCCTTTTAAGTGAGAATAATAATGAAGAAAAGAATTCAGAGAAAACTCAGCAAATTATTAATAAATCATTCTGTGGATTTATGAAGTATCGTTGAATATATATATTCAGTTCTTCAAGAAGTGTGATTTCAGTTCCATCTGTTTAAAAACAATAAGTATGTGTCACATGTTTGCGTAAAACAGTTCAACTCAGCCTGCGTGTAACTTAATCGCTTCAAACTGAAGTGTTGTGCGATGAATCTATCAGCATAGTCATTATGAAAATGTCAGCTTAAAGCTTATCAGTGATTTGTATAGAGAAGGCAAGGTCACAAAGAAGTCTTCTTCCTCCAGATATAACTGTACAAGACCGGTGAGAGCAGGTGAAGAAATGGAGGGAATACATCTACGCGATTGCTAACGATTTCATGTTATTCCATGTCAGCTTTCACCGACGTACCCACACCCAACTAGTCGTTTCCTATTAGGCTTATACTCGGGTGGTGGTCTGGTATGACGTCATTCAGTGGTCTTCTCAGCTTTTGTCCAATCCATCTCTATTTGTTTCTACATCCCTATTGAGCAAGAGGTTTTTGACTGCATCGTTGCCAGAATTTCTTGCCGCGAGACCTTTCTGGCCAGCCAGCTTGGGTCCGAGTGTAACATGGATGGATAGTGTGTAAGGGGGAGATGGAAGACTTTGGGCAGTCGTGGGGGCAGTTGAAGACGACTACAGAGAAACTGGTGAAAGGGAGATTTTCTGTCTGAAGTCATATGTTCCACTAGGAATCTGAGGGAATTGTAATAAATAATCGAATCCATATGGTGATTGTCTATTTCTCTGCTAATTGATATTTCGATTATCGTTAGCTAAAGCCTAATTTATTCGCAGGATTTGGTAGGTGTTTAGAGAGTATACGAACGAATGTTACTCTCTTTCCCTCCACCTAATATATAAAAAGGGAATGAGCAAACTGATTATGTGCTTTTTATTAAGCTTTAGTCTTGACTTCTAGTTTTCTGTACTTCCAGATTTTATCTATGTTACCTGTGAAGCTGAATTCATTAACAAGTCGAATTAAGAACTTGTACGAATATGTTGGAAGCTTGTGGTAATGACGGGTTAGACTTCCATTCAGCTAACCATTCGATACTCTCTTGTACTGTTACTAAGGCTTCAATGATGGACGACATCGCTTCATTTTTTAAAGAAAATATCAACGAGAATCTCTACTTTTAGATGTTAGAAAAGCAGGACTTCTGGAAGATACTATCTGACATCAAAGATGTGAATGAGGCTAAACGATTTAGTTATTCTTTTATTCCTACAGTGGTATTTAATGAACAGTTAACTGACTATTGCCTATATTTGTACGGTTTGTATGACAAGGTGCAAGTGTATACAAACGTGAATCTCTCTGAGTTGTTTTGCTTCATAAAAGCACACAGAAAATACGTTAAATGAAAGGATACTGAATGACAGAGATGTACAAGGAACAGTAATTAAGTGAACCTTTTTGAAACATTTTTACAGTCTGGCTAATGGCATGCAGTGGAATATATCTGCACAATTGCTAACATCTCTTCAGGCACCGATGGCATTTAAGCGACCCTATCCAGAGAGTCTTACTCAAATCAACAATCAACACTTAGTGCGTCAATATCATGTAATCGTTTTGACTATCTTTAATGTTTCAGCACATGAATCGTACATATTCATTATAATAAAGGTTTCCTTGTATTTCTCAATGTTTTTCATTCATATGCTCAGTATCGTTGTTATTCCTGTGTTGAAATCATCTAAAGAATAGTGACTACTACTCAGACCTCTTTCAGATAGTCTTGATGTTAATTTTTACAGATATACTGGGTAACAAGAAATTATTATAATATTATTGTTCCCTTGGGTTCCAAGTGGAAAATATGCATTCAACAGAACATTTCCATTTTTGTTTTCTTCTCCAATGTCCCCTTCATCTAGCTCCACAGCTGGCCATAAGCTTTCATCTTCTACCCACAAGATCTTATCCATGTCGCCTTCAGTTCGACACCCAACTCGTCGTCCCTTTCTCAGGTTCCACTCCACTGATAGTGCAGCGTGCATGATTTCACCCAACTGTCTTTTTAGAGTCTGTCCAGTCCATCTCCATTTTCTTCCTAATATCTTTTCAGCAGTAGATCGTTGATTTGTTTATTCCCAGAATTTCTTGATGCTAATTCTTTCTGGCGGGCTGACCATCTGACTTTCATTATTGGTCCAGTGAAAGTGGCAACTGTCGATGAAAGTGTGCAGGGGCCTTTTGAAAATGCTTCCATGATGCATGCGTCACGTTTATGACCCATGTATAAGAACTGAATGACTGAACATTGAGGCTGAAAATCCAAATCTTGTTCTTTGGGCTGTGAAGTGCAGCTGATTCCCACCCCGATCTCAGAGCGATAAAAGGTCTGTTTTGTCTTTCCGACCCTCATTTCGACATCGTAATCCATGCTGTCAGCTGTAGCTAAAACGCTGCTATCCGGTTAGGTAAATGAAGGAAGTGAGCTCTTTCACATCACTTCCATTGACAGTGATTGTTGCTGGCTGTTGTCGTTGTTGTTGGTTGGATATCTTCATCGTCCCGTCTTCTCTATGTCTACCTAGGGTCCTGTTTTCGCTGGCTGCTTTTTCTGCCATTTAGTTGGTTTTCTCCTGAGTCTTCCAGTTTGTGTGACACTAGATATAAATCATCCGTGAAATCCAGATCTTCTAGAGCCTTCTTAACCGACTAACGTATTCATGTCTTCTCTATCCCCACGTACGATGTGTCGCATAATCCAGTCAACCACAATCAGAAATATCATTGTGGATGAGAGTTGACAGGCAGCCTTGTGTTACTCCATTCTATCTTCATTTCAAAGGCTCTGGTGAATTCTTCATCGTGGAATATTACCTGATATGTGGCATTGTCATATGCGTGTTAGAAAATAATGACTGCTGCACCTAAGCATCTACCAAATAGTTCTGATATTTATAGAAAGATTCCTGGAAAACAAGTTTGTCGAAATATAATATTCTAAAGATTTTCTTACAACTCTGGATATTACAGTGACCCTTGTTAAAAATACCTCAATGTTTGGCGATTAGACTTTTAGCCTCCTTTGAGATCTTGAAGAGAAATGCATTACTAGACTAAGATATTCTTCTGCAAAACAGTGATGGAGAAAGATCACAATTTTCGAACTATACACAAAACTTTAAAAATGTGAGAATTCACTGATTGCATGGAGGATTTCACCATCAGCTGATATCAGTTAGAGAACCACTGGAAAACCACCTTGGAGTACTGGACAGATGTTTCATCCTAGTTTGGAGCTCTTCAGCAGTACGCACCCACCGGGGTTCGAAAGCAGGACCATCTGGTTACAAGGCGAGCCCGTAGACCATTGAGCTACTGGGACCCAATCCAATGATCCTTGAATTCTAACTTCTGCCAATTCACAACATAGCGCGACCACTTCGCAATGTCTTCTTCGATGATTTACTGCCTCATCTTCAACCTGCTATACCCTACTGGTCACAACTTCCACTAGAAACCCAGGTTAACCCGAACCCCGGTGAGTGCATACTGATGAAGAGTCCCAAGCACTAGGTTGAAACAGCTGTCCAGGTACTCCAGGTTTTCCAGTGGTTCTCTAACTGATTTCAGCTCATGGTGAAATCCTCCATGCAATCAAACAAAATGCCTACAAAACCAATACTTGAAAGTTCACTGATTGATCATGCAGGCATGAATTCTGTCACAAATCTAGTCCTTGGTGGTAATTTTGACTCAATCACTGTTGCCTACTCAGTAGGGCATATCTATCGCCATAATAAGTGAAAATAAAGTGATTATTATTATAATGAATCAGCTTCGTTTGCAGTATGCGTCACACAAATGTTGCAGTCAAATAGTATTACCATTGAGCTATGTTTAGTCCAGACTATAGGGAAATGAATTCACAATATGCATATATGAGAATGTCTAATCACATTTAAACTGAAAGAAAATGAAATACCATTTGTGCATAAGACTTACTTTATGCCATAGATGTGTAATCTCTTTATATTGCGCAATAAGTTGACTACGGTAGTCTTTATGACAGTAAACAGGAATTTCATCAAGACGATCATCTGGTATTGTCCTGAGGCCATTCTTGAATTCCGTGTTAACATTGTGTAAAAGTATCTTTTTCATTATCCTTTGCAATTCAATAAACATTGATTGGTATGTTTGTTGTTGTTCAGTATACAGTTTGAAGCAGAGATTTAATTGAGATTTATACTGAAGATCTCTAGAAGTGGTTGAACACTCCTCAGTTTGCCGAGGCAACGACTCCTCAGTAATATTTAACGAAACCTGTAGTATTGGTTTATTTAGCATATTAGCAATATTATTATTATTATCGTCATTAGTATTGAGATTATGATGATAGTCATATTTTTGACTGATTTGATAAGAGGCTTCCATTAACCAGGACTTTAGGTTGGTATAATTTGTTGTCAAATCACTGGCGATATCCCTTGCCATCTACAATTAAAAAATGTACATAGGAAAATGCAAACAAAATATACATAAAATTATATAAATAGAATATCAGACTGCATTTATACATATACGCGGTAACGCAATGGTAACTAAACAGTTAAGTAAATAAGTATAATGCACTGTTGACGGACTCACTGGTGAAAAATGTAACATGGTCAGTTGAATTGAATGAATGAAAACGAGTCGACAGACCGCAGAGGATAGCCTCACGACACAAACGCGCAAAGTTTAGAAGGAAGGAAAAGTACCTACTGATTGGAAGAAAAATAACCTTGTCAAACTATCAAAGAAGTGCGACTTTGGCGTTTGCAACAACTGGCGCGGAATCATGCTCTTGTCCCACGCTAAAGAAAAAAATAAGTCATGTCATCCGTAAGAGACTAGAAGATTCACTTGATTCAGAATTACGCTCCCCTCCCCGCCAAATCCCTGAGAACAAGCTGGATTCGCAAAAGGTAAATCATGTGCGGATAGAACTTGTGACTCTACGTATCATCAACATCAATGTCAGCAAGAAGTGCATAGCATGGCGGACAGATCCTTACCTACGTTTCATCGACTTCCGAAAGGCCTTTGAAAGCGTTGACGGAGAAATGATTTGGAAACTGTGTCAACACTACAGAATGTAGTGCTGCAAAACTTCATTCAACAAGTAAATGACAATGTCACATATTGAGTTATCCACAACGGAGAATGCAGTGAAGTCTTCGAGGTGAATTCAGGATTTTGACATGGCTAAATACTATCACTAATGGAGTGGATTACGCGGAAGACTTTGCTTTGAGAGGAAGAAGACATGAATAAGTTGGAGTGACATGAAGTCTCATGAATTTACAAATTCTGAGGACTATTTCTGTATAACGTCATGTCAGGTTGAAGAAGATTTAGGGACATATAAATCCAAACCTGACAACAATCAGTGAAGACTTTGACTTTTGGTTTAAATCATACAGTGTAATGTAAACTGACTGATCGGTATCCTTAAGTCACCTAGAACTGAGAGCTGGAGACGGTTGATGTCATGTCTCAAAACCATTCCCGTCGGTGTAAATGCACTCATTTTTTGTGACCTCCCCACCTGTCGAATTCCTATTATTCTCAATATTGTTACCTTTCATCTTGTACATTTCCGTTCATCATAGCTAACTTTCACTTTCTTTCTTTTCTTCTACGTTTTATGTGGGAATTTCTGCATTGGGAGTGCATTACAGTCCATTTCTTTTCTTTGCTTTCATCATTTTTCACATGTGCACTATACATGTTAGGCATAGATAGACTTATACTGTTGGAATAAATCAGTTCAAAAATCTTTTTATCTCTATTACTAAAATGGTTGAGTATTAAATAACGCACTATGTACTTCAGTGTACTTTATCGGTAAAGGTAGGAATACATCGGAGAACGGAAAGACCAGTCTTTTTGTTTTGAGTTATAACTGAACGCATAGGCTCTTTTTTCTCTGAAGCTCACAAAAACCGAATGAATTTCTGATTAAACTGTCTAGGTAATAAAATTAACAGCTACAAAATTTGCTTTTTATTCCTTTGGGTTCCCAGTAGAACATAAGGCTTCAAGCTTTACCTTTGAAGTTTCAGTAGCAGTGGTGTTTTTAAAGGGATGGGGTTGCTAGCCCCATGCCCAACCTACCCTTTTTGTCGGTATTACAACCGGCTAAGTGTGCGGCGACCGGGACTAGAACCCCGGACCACATGCGTGGTTGGTCAGAGCCCTATCGCTGAACCAACGACGCACCCTGCAAAATTTACCTTACATAATTCCTGCTCCTTTCTCTCTGGTTATACTGATCAAAAAGAATGAATGCATCTGCACTACTGACAATGACACGGAATAACGATTTGAATAAGTCACATAACAAGAAAGTTAAAATTCCAAGTCAATAAAAATGTTCATTACATACTAAAACCTGCACTGAATAGATGCTGTCTAGAAGGTAGACAACAAAAGCTTTGAAATGAAATCAATCAAATCCTCAGAGAATACAACTAAATCAAAATCATCCACCTAAGCTGAAAATCTCCTCCAATTTTTCATAACCAAACAATCAACCAAGAAATAGAAATCGTCATGAGCTGACATTAATTAAAACATTGGATAACCTCGAAGTACTGGACAGTTGTTTTTTGGCTGGGGTGGTGGCGTACGCCTGTAATCTAGCTACTGGAGGCCAGGGTACGGAATTTCGGGACCGGGAGTTCTGTGTATGGCTGCTCATGTTAAACAGCTGTCCAGTACTTCCAGGTTTTCCAGTGGTTTTCTAACTAATGTCAGATCATGATGAAATCCTGTAACCAATGAAATACCTACAAACCAACACTTGAAAATAGAAATCATGTCTAAATAACTTATTCCTAAGTTTCTCATTGTTTGGTAATGAGTGGAACAGGTGCAGATCTTCGAGGATAAATCAATTATCCCGACGGAAACATCAAAGGAGCAATAACATTCAACAGTTTACTCACCTGAAGACTTCTACATCTTAAATTGTAAGCTTTCCTTATTCGAATTAAACGATCCATTAGATCAGCTGATTCACTGGTGTTGGCATCGTTTGAAATCATTTCTTGATATAACTTTTCATGCTGGCATAACTGTTCACCCAATATCTATAAACAATTTTGTAATAACAACAGCAGAAATCAAAGGTTATTAAACTTGAAAATTCTTACGTAACTCAGGGTGAATATATTATTGTGAAAGTGAAGCTATGCCTCACTTTTAAAGCTTTTTGACTAATAAATGCCTAGTGTCATTGATTTTTACCCATATCATCCTAGAAGGAAGTATGACTACTAATCATGAAGAAATATGATTAGGGTTTGGACAATGACAGTAGACTAGAGCATTGACATTTGTTTGACTGCTGAAGTAACATCGAAATTAAAAAATGAATCAAAGATTCCATTTCTGAACGTGAAATTGACGAGAAGACATGATGGGAATCTGAAAACATATACCCACAGAAAACAACTGACAAGTTTCCACGGTTGGATACCTGCCAGTGAAAAAAGCGCTTTCATCATCTCACTGACCCCCAGCATCAGAAAACCTTGCCGTATTGACTGCTTCTAGAAGAAGAGTATTTATTTCTCAAAAGTATCCTGAGTTAAAGTGGATGCCCGGCAAGTTTCGTGGAATAGAACATGCAACCAAAGTCAAAATGAGAAGAATGCATATCACTACCAAAGTGGACATAACATTCGAATATGAAATTCAGGGGAAACCTAGCTGCAGGTATGTTTAAGAGGAGAATCTGTAATTCCCTAAAGAAAACCTTTCCTGAAGCAACTCTAAGAGTGATATTGTTCAGTCGCTCACTGCTTCTAAGCAATGTGAAGAACAAACCTCCGCATTTCACTGCCCCAATGTGCATATATCAGTTCACCTGCTCGTATGGAAGTCGTTCTCTGCATGTCTTGTCAAAATATCTTGGAGAACACAAGCCAGAATGGCTGTAAAGAGGAGGCACTGATGCAATCAGAAGCGCCATAATTGGACACCTCATCAACATCTATCTTAGTATCTCAACTGATTCATCCATTATTCACAGTCATTTACATTCAGTAAACGGAAATCTACCAGAAGAAGTGTGTTTCTGTCTTCTTTGTACAACAGAAGCCCTTCACCATATCCATCGAAATACTGAACCTACGTGTTCAGAAGGAAACTATCCCAACCTCTACATTTACCATGGATCTAGTTCAATTTGATTCCTTAGTTTTCAGTTTTATTTTCCCATTTTCACTTATAGAAAGCCACTATTTCAGTTTGTACCTATGCTCATCCCATTCACTCCTATATTCGTTAAAAACCATTTTCTAATCCCGTATAATTTGGTTTCTAAGCCTCTTGTAATCAACATTCACATTCTTGAACTTTCAAACCAAGTTAACAATTATTATCGCACATTCAACCTCCTGCTCTTACTCTGTTATTATGTGGAATTAGATGGCAATGATTGCATCTAAGTAAACTTATGCACATAAATGTGATTGTACAGCTGCGCTTTTGAGAACGGAATTGCGGAAAAGCAGATATCAGTTCACTGAACATCTTGTTCTTTTCTCTCTAATACTGAAGTAAAAGCAACGGTATGTACCAGTTATAGTCAGAGATGAGACAAAATTTCACTGATGTGTGGTATTTTGTCCTTTTTGTAAAACTCACTTCATTAGAGAAAGTTGTTTGCATGCGACTCACACATCTATTGTGTGAAGACTCAAAAATACGGTAGGTAGAGAGGGACTCGACAGGAGGAGCCACTACCTGGAAGTTGATCATCTAAATCAGTGAACAACGTATCAACCAATTATTTGTCCGATATGTGGTCAGCTTTATTTATTCAACGCAACCGCCATCATCGTAATTGGAAAAGCAGAGCAAACCTGTAACCAAACAGATTCAACGCTCAGCCATTAATGTGATGCTCACTAGCTGCTGGTTATACACATGACGTTAACTGGAATTCTAGAGAGAATTTGTAACCAGTAGGGAAACTACGTGAGGCAAGTAAACAGTTACTTGTCTGTGAAATCGGCAGGTGGATGCGCGATATATATATATATATCGCGAATTTTCAGAAGTTGGAGTACACGGGCTGGCTATTGAGTCAGATCCTAGTTGCTGAGAATGATCTATGTGCTCGCCTTGTAACTAGAAGGTCCTAGGTTGGAACCCTGTGGTGAGTAGTCCCAAACTAGGAAAAATATCTAAATGAACATCAGGTTTGAGTGAAGTTATGCTGATTGCTGTGGAGATGAGACTCATTAGTGTTAGCACTTGACACTCAGCCATTTCGAGTCTCCCTCTGAATAATTATAGCCTGGCCAACTGGGTAGTATCATCACTCTGCAAAACGATAATTTTCTGGCTCCATAATCTATAAAAATGAAATATCACTTTCCAAGGATTAACTTCAGACAACATGATATCTCGAGATCAGAAAGTGACTTAGATTTCCAGACAAACACAAAACTCACCGAATGACTTGAATCCACAGATTGAACGAAAGCTATATCACCGGCAACCGAAACAATGCTCACATACTGTTGATGACTGAAACTTGAATATAACGATTTCAACGATTGTTTGTTACATTCCTCATTCGATGACTCAGTGCTATTGGAAAATGGCTGTTCAATATTACTATTAGCATTGTCATCTGTTATACTTGTATCAGCATTTCCGATGAAGTTTTGGTAGATTTTAGTCCACTGTGAATATTCTCAATACCAAGCTGTTCTTCTACAGAATGTAACCATTCTTTTAGACATGAAATTGTCGACTTCTTATTTCGAACAGTTAACGATGATTTCTCCATTTCGATTTGACTGCCAAAAATAAAGGATAAGTTTAATAGATGAAAAAAGAGAACAACGAAGCTATTGAGAATGCATAAAATTCCAAAGGTAAACAAATCTGGCTGATCACAAGGCAAACAATGGCAACACAATGTTTATGAAATACAATTTCACTAACTGAGTGATGTATTAATAATAATACTTATATCATGCTACTTTCATCAATAATAAGTATAGTAATAGGATTTCATCATGAGCTGACATTAGTTAGAGAAGTAAGAATCCATGGGTCATTGGATCAGATCCCAGTGGCTTGATGGTATACGAGCTCGCCTTGTAATCAGAAGGTCCTGGGTTCGAATCCCGGTAGTTGCTTACTGATGAAGAGTCTCAAACTAGGTTGACGAAACAGCTGTCCAGTACTCCCAGGTTTTCCAATGGTTCTCTAACTAATGTCAGCTCATGATGAAATCCTGTAACTAATCAAATCTCTACAAACCAGCACTTGAAGTATAGTAATAATTTGCTACTACTACAGTTCAGATGAAGGTAAGCTATGAATTCAATTATCCCATTGGAACATTATGAGTCTAGGCTTTCGTTTCATTGTGACCTGCTAATTGTGCATCGGTGGCACAGCGGTTAGGATGCTCGCCGTCCGTGCACATGTTCAGGGGTTCGATCCCCGGCCAACGAACTCCTTTATCTCTCTAAATCAGAAATAATACTGGTTAAGAGGAAAGGTTGGTCATGAGGCTAGCAACCCCATCCTGTAAAAAATTACCACTGCTACAGAAACTTCAAGCCTCTATAGCTTGGAGCCCTAAGTTCCACTGTGTGACGTAAAGGAAAAAAATAATTTGCTTTATTCGCTAACAGTACTTATGATACAATGTGGAATTCTTAACATTTGGTACCATATTACTGCATCTAATTTACTCAACAGCAGTGAAACCAAAAATAAAGAAAATAATATTACAGGATTGATATTGACGGTTTGTTTTTGGTATTCGCGATGACAATAAAGTCAAAAAGACAATCTTATTGACATATAATACACATAACCCACTGTTTGGATTTGTGGAATTTTTAAACATAAACACATCTATAATTGTATATATTGTTGGATTTATATGTTCAAGTTGCTCCAAGTCAGTGAGTTTATGGTTAAGATATCATTTTAGTTAACTGTACTGAACTATATTGCATGTTGTCTTATTGTATAGTTGTCGTCGCTTTTTGCCCTTTTTTCTGTGAACTGTTTCCTTTGTTGATGTTGTTCTCATTGTTTGTCCGTTATTTTCTGATTTTGAGGGGAGCAACCCAAAAAGTTGCTTCTCTCTAAACTTTTACTTAATGTAATCATTCTTTTCTCAGGCGTGAGGCTAGCAACCCCACCCTGTAAACAAAAATTGCTAAAGAAACTTCAGTATGATGAACCTCCTTGCACCAAAAGAAAAAGTCTGTGTAGGAACATGGAACGTCCGAACTATGTACGAGACTGGGAAAGCTGCCCAGATCGCCAACGAGATGAAAAGATACGGAATACAAGTGCTGGGAATATGTGAGAGCAGATGGAATGGGAGTGGACTCACCAAATTGTCAACAGGTGAGTCAGTGATCTACTCCGGTCACCCAGAAGATAACCACACGCACACCGAGGGCGTGGCTATCATGATGTCACCAACGGCAACGAAAGCCCTGATACAATGGGAGGCGATTTCGTCCAGGATAATGACCGCCAGGTTCAACTCCAAAGGAAGGAAAGTGTCAATCATACAATGTTATGCACCCACAAACAACGCAGACCTCGAGAAGAAAGAAGAATTCTACAGGCAACTACAGGCAACAATGGACAATACTCCAGCTGGCGACATGAAAATACTAATGGGAGACATGAACGCCAAACTGGGACCAGACAATACGGGAAGGGAACTCATCATGGGTAGAGAAGCTCTAGGAGAAATGAATGAAAACGGAGAACTCTTCGCCGACTTCTGCGCCTTCAACGAACTGGTGATTGGTGGCAGTGTATACAAGCACAAAGATATCCACAAGGCTACATGGGTGTCACCAGACGGGCAAACCAAAAACCAAATCGACTTCATCTCAATCTCAAGGAAGTGGAGGCGCAGCCTACTGGACACAAAAGCAAGAAGAGGAGCAGACGTTGGCTCAGACCACTATCTCGTACAAGGGACAATCCAAATCAAATTAAAAGCTTTCAGGGAATCAGGAGCTGCAGATAGACCACAAGCCAAGTTCAACACTCAAAAGCTGAAGGACCAGGCTACAAAGGACATCTTCATTGCAAGCATAAAGGACAAAGCCGAGACACAAATCAACACTAGCGAAGAGGTCGGCGTTGAAAAGCACTGGAACAACTTGAAAACGGTGTGGAGCCAAACCTGCATAGAAATTCTAGGCAGAAAAAAGAGACAGGACAAACAGTGGCTCACTACGGACACTTGGAAACTAATAGAAGAGAGAAGGACAGTGAAGCAAAAGATTATCCAGTGCACTGACGAGCAACAAAAACAGGAGCTGAATGCAAGCTACAATACACTGAACAAAAGAGTGAAGAAAAGTGCCAGGGAAGACAAAAGAAAATATTATGAAACCATGGCAAACGAAGCAGAACAAGCTGCAGGCAAAGGAGACCTCGCCACACTCTACCAAACAACTAGGAACCTTTCGGGCAAACGTTCGACACAGATTAAGCCAATAAAGGACGACAATGGAAAGTCAATCACCAAAGAGGTGGAACAGAGAAAGCACTGGGTTGAACACTTCAAAAGACTTCTAAATCGTCCGCCACCTACAACACGTCCAGCAATACCAACAACGGAAGCAGAACTACCAGTGAACACTGACCCCCCGACGAAATCAGAAGTCCTGAATGCAATCAAGATGCTTAAAACTGGGAAAACACCGGGACCAGATGGAATCCCAGCAGAGGCTTTGAAAATAGACCCAGAGACAACAGCGGACTTGATGACACCACTACTGGAGAAGGTGTGGAAAGAGGGCAAAGTACCCGAGGATTGGAAGAACAGTTACTTATTCAAACTTCCAAAGAAAGGAGACTTAAGTCAATGTAAAAACTGGCGTGGAATTATGCTTCTGTCCATTCCAAGCAAGATACTAAGTCGCATCATCCTGGAGAGAATCAAACAAGCCCTAGATGAAAAACTTCGTCCGGAACAGGCTGGATTCAGGAGAAACAAATCATGTATTGATCAAATCGCCACTCTACGGATCATCATTGAACAAAGCTTGGAATGGCAGTCACCTCTCTATATCAACTTCATCGACTTTGAAAAGGCCTTCGACAGCGTCGATCGAGAGGTCATTTGGAAACTACTTCGCTACTACGGGGTCCCATCGACAATTATACACCTCATCCAACAGTTATACGACAATGCTGCATGCCAAGTAATCCACAACGGGAAACTTACGGAAGCCTTCGAAGTGAGGACGGGAGTGAGGCAAGGCTGTCTACTATCACCAATGATCTTCCTGATTGCAATTGATTGGATAATGCGACAGACAACGGCAACCAACGAGGGAACAGGCATAAAATGGACTGACACAAAAGACTTGGAGGATCTGGATTTCGCCGATGATATATGTCTGATTTCCCATAAACTGGAAGATATGCAAGTGAAAAGTAACAAGTTGGCAGAAGAAGCATCAAAGATAGGACTTCACGTGAACATAGATAAAACAGAGATGATGAAGATTCCTAGCCAACATCAACAACAACAACAGACCACAATAAGCATAAATGGGAAGAACCTGAAAGAAACAACCTCCTTCACCTACCTGGGAAGCATCGTCTCAACTACAGGCGGAACTGACGAGGACATCAAAGCCAGAATCGGAAAAGCAAGACAAGCTTTCATTACTCTCAAATCTGTGTGGAGGTCAACAGCACTCAGCATCAAAAATAAGATCCGGATTTTCAACTCCAATGTGAAGTCAGTGCTACTATACGGATCAGAGACTTGGCGAGTCATAAAGAGCATCTCAAACAAACTTCAAACCTTCATTAACAACTGTCTCCGCTCAATACTCAAGATCAGATGGCCAGAAAAGATCAGCAACAGGGATCTCTGGGAGCGAACCAATCAGGAACCGATTGTGAAACAAATAGGCAGAAAGAAATGGAGATGGATTGGCCATACGCTGAGGAAACCATCAAGTGACATCACTAGACAAGCCCTCGAGTGGAACCCGAAAGGGAGGCGGCGAGTTGGTCGTCCAAGGGTGACTTGGAGGAGGTCATGCGAGGAGGAGATGAAAAAGCAAGAACAGACCTGGAGCAGGGTGAAAAAGTTGTCAGAAAACCGAAGTCAATGGAGGTGCGCAGCTGAAGCCCTATGTTCCTCTAGGAACTAAAGGATACAATAATAATAATAATAATAATAAAGTCAAAAATGTACAAAAGTGTGCAAATCATAAAGTCAATAATAGCTAGGTTACCATAGATTACAAATAGGACAGAATAAAAGAGTCGATTAATTTTGCTCATAACATAGTAAGTCAGAGGTTTCCAGCTTAGCATTATCTATATCACACAGAATGCCGGTGGGACAAATAGGGTATAGTTGACTTTCTGTACTTGGTTGTGCTAGTGAGCATATAATGTTTTATAATGACTTATATTCTTATCCGATGTGATGCAAAGCGGGGAGAGGTGTGCATAGAGAGTGGGTGTTGAGAGTAAAACAGTATGGATTTAGACTATTTCTAGCATGAGTTTATATGTCTATCGACTACAATAATGACGAGCTGACTTAATAGTAGACCACTAGTCCTACTGGCAGCCCTTAACAGTCTTCTCTTTAGTATGAAGGAGTCCTTTTTAAGTAGATCAGAAACTACTAATAGGTAGCAGTTAAGGGTAATAGGCGAAATTCAAGAATTAACAAATGGTAAAAGAAGAATTCGAATGATGCCTTCCTGATTGTCTTAACTTCTTAATGTAAAATCATATGGAGTTATAAGAATACAGATTCTCCCTGAATCACCATTGACAGCATTTAGCAAAAAATATCAATACTAGCGAAGATTTGAAGATCAATTGAATACTTCCCATGTTTTTCTTTTTGTTAATTCCTTTACTTTCCCAGTGGAACATTGGGCTTCAAGCTAGAGGCTTGAAGTTTCTGTAGCAGTGGTGATTATTTTACGGGATGGGATTGCTAGCCTCATATCCAACCTACTCTCTGACTTACTAGTTAGTTAAGCTACTGTGCTTATCATACATATAAATAAACATTTAACTAAACCTATCTTCCTTTAACGATTCTCGATGATTAAGAAGAATTAAAGTCTAAGTATTTATATATTATTAAAGTGTGTCAGTCGATTTCCTGTACATACTAGCTGCTATCTAACCCCTACCGCTAACCACTCTATCTACACTTCAAATCAACAGTCGAATATAATTTAAATTACGGAAGTTTAACAGATCAAGGATGCCGAAATAAACATGTCCCAGAAATGTGTTTACGAGAAAAGTGTATTCCTTTTCTAGTGGATTAAAAGATTAACTAACCCTTTGATAATCATAATAATTGTCCCTATTTAGAGATTAAATATAATGCATGTATACATAATTACAGAATAAGAGTTAAATGTAACACAGGTGTTAACAGTAAGACACATGTATGTACACACTACATCAACGACCATTCTAATATAACATTCAAAACATGCATATTTTAGGCAATTTTTATTATAATAATGCACGATTGTATAAATTGCATTTATGTATTTCTAAAAGACAAAGGCAACAGTAATCTTAGTAGATTAGTAGCAGGTACAAGCCTTAGAAGTAGAGGAAGAGGATCAACAACGCCAACACCAGTAAGACCAGAACACTAGATACATAATGACAGAATGCATTACAAAGCGTGCAGATAAATCCATATAGACATAGATATACATTTTAAAAAAAAAGGTTAAAAAGTCTAAGTGTATAACACTGTTTAATAACATATGAAGGATACCAATTGTTGCATGCAATGTATACACATATACAGATTGCATTCATACTATTAGTATAAACTGTTTAGTTGACATGCCTTCTTACCAATTAACTTGAAATGAATACCAGCCCGATTCTTCAAGAATACACTAAAATCATACCATTAGCATACACAAATATATATATGTATATATATATACACCAGAACAAGATGATTTTGAGTGAACAAGTGTTCTGGATAACTTCTTCCTCAGCTTCTACACAGTTATAAATCCGTGAATATTAGAATACAAATAGCCAGTGAAGGCGAGTGAAAATTATATCAGAAACTGCCTGTATTCGTGTACATATATATAAGTCACAGAATTAAGCGCATATGTTGGAAGGATTGTATTGAAGATGTAATCGAAAATCTTGAAAATACCTTGCCAAAAATTAGTTATCCTACCATTTTTGTAAAGAAGTATATTTCTAAAAGAACTGATAAAATCGAACCAGTTAATAAGAAAAAGCTTTATTTAAGAGTACAGTTCAAAGGTGGTGTATTAAGCCGTAGGTTGGTTAGGTTAATTGAAAGTACTTTCAATGCTTCAGAAGTACACATCGGTTTCTCAACCACACAGACACCGATACAGTGCACCAAAGATGAATTACCAAAGATGGACACATCAGTGTGTCTATACAAATTCAACTGCTCATGTGGAGTTAGTTATGTGAGTAAAACTCAGAGGAATTTACCCTTGCGCTCCACTGAACATGTTCCTGTTTCACCTGGAAAAAGTGTGACTAAATCAATAAATAGTCTCATCTAGTGGATTGTGAACATTACATCAAAATAGAGGAGCCTAAAGGCATACGACTACGTCTCTTAGCTACACCGATAGGTATGAAAATTAATACGAAGAGACCTAACCTACGTGTGGAAGAGAAGCACACTCATTCTGTTTGTTTACCCTGATCTACTGTAAGGTCAGCAGGGACTTCATCATCTCATACTTTCACATCGTATTACGCCTTTCTTATTCCTTTTCACCTAGTTCACTTCACTCCATTATTATCCCTATTATGTGTGGACCTTATTATGTCTCTAGTATTTTATTGCAGTCCACAATTTAATCTCTTTGTTTTATTCCATATTAATTTCTATATTAGATATATCACACACAGGGTGAAACAGTATTACTGTTTACTGGATGACAAGGTTTCGAAAACAGTTAATTACTCACTTCAAATTTGGAGGAGGATGAAGGTACATCCAGACGACGAGTCCTAAATAGGACGAAGTGCACATCCTGGATTCCACTGCTAGTCACCACCCACCAATTAACAGTTTACTATTGTTCACAATTATTTCAGTTATAATCACACAACTTAAAAAGCTTTCGTTTTATAATTTTCTTTATTCTTTTCTGTTCGTCATCGTTGGGGGTAGTAGAATTTTCTAGAATCCCTACTGGACAGGTGTTGAATCATTCCTATGACGTGTATTTGCAGTTGATTCGATAAACAAAGCTTCTGTCATCAATCTCTCCCTCCACCCTGTGACATTAGATTTTAAAACTGTCATCTTATACCATCACCCTATTGTATGGTTGCGTGTAACTGCATGCAGTGAGTGTTATAGCTGAACTATTCTCTAGATTTCTTATCTTATTCGGGTCAATTAATCTAGATTTCCCTAGGTTTCTATGCTCCGCTAGTTTGAATGCACCTGTTCTACTACTCTGACCTATTTATTTGACCTGACAATCGTTGCAGGTAGAGTATTAGATAAACTTAATTGTTATGTATAATTGACTTCACAGGATCCTTTAATCAACAAAGATTATTTTTCACTGAGTTTGTGGGTTTGAATGCCACTTCTATCCCTCCGTTGTTAAGAATTCTCTGTAAGGTTTCCGAGGTTCCTTCTTTGTATGGAAGTACTACTGATGATTTATATTCTCTATTGTTGGTGTTGTCATTATCCTGAACATGTTTGAAATGCATGTCATCATTACTATTATTATTATTACCAGTATTAGTGCCATTTTTATTAACTTTATTTTTACATTTTTCTACATATTCCCTGACTAATTTATCAGGTTGATTATTAAGTTTCAAAACTTCTCTTATATGCCTCGCTTTCTGTCTTAGATTTTCCTTGGTAACATTTAGTTTTTGTGCCCTATTACTTAACCATTTCACTAATCTTACTTTTACTGACACATTGGTCACTACACTTGGCATCCGTCAGTCCTTACTTGAACTTACATTGAGTGTTCCTCATATATTTGGTATTTATTTGTATGCATTTGGCGGTATTCATATTTCTTCCACCAAGCCTGATGAAATTATATTCTGTTAACTATAAATATATTAGGTCATGTGAAGAGGAGATGAAAGCAGACTTGGAGCGGGGTGAAAAAGTTGGCAGAAAACCGAAGGCAATGGAGACGCGCAGCTGGAGCCCTATGTTCCTCTAGGAATTAAAGGATATAATAATAATAATGTCACCCTTTTGCCTATTCACACTTCATCTTATGTTCTGAATGCATTCAGAAGACAATATTAACTAATAAACAGTTATTCTATCCTATATACGTGCCCCAATACAGTTTCTGATATAATTTCCACTCGCCTTCCCCGGCTATTTGTATTCTAATATTCACTGTAGAAACTGAGGAAAAATTGTTCACTCAAAATCATCTTGTTCTGATAGCACCATGGGGATTGTGAATATATATATGCATAAATGTTTAAAAAAGAGATTAGGGAAAGAAGATCTTCTTGTCGATGAAGTCATCAACTAGATAGCCAAATGTAAATTCGTCTGTATTTACTGTTTAAATGAGTGAGAAAATTTCAAAACTATTTCCAATCGAGGTTCAAATTAATAAGATTGCAAATAGGGATTTAAAAACGTACAAAAGAAACATGAATAAACAGAAAAATTGGATAAGAAAGGTAATAGGAAAATCACTGTTGAGAACATTGACCTTTTATGATGACCACGTTAGAAATAACGGTTGGACATATTATCTGTTGAATAAATATGGTTGGCTTGAACTTATGAATTACCGGTGCCTCAGCTATGCCCAGATGCCATGAATCCATTCCCTATGGGGGGTTCGATCGGATCTTTTATATGATTTTGAAGCAATTTCCTCAAATGATATTTACAAGTCAATAGTAATACTGAAGGTAAGACTATACTAAATCAACAAAGTGCCTTGTTATTAAATGAATAGGCTTGCTCAATGACAGATTAACAAAGATGTGCTCAACATTCCCTTCAAAACAATCATCCGTCTGAGTGTAGAGAACCCCACAAACACATAAAATATCACGCCTCACAATGACTAATCATTAAAAATGTTGAATCCAATGAACACCACTGAATTTTCAATCTCTTATACAAAGATATATATATATATTTATATATATGTATATGTATATATATATTCATTCAGCAGGGAGGCAGTTTTCCAAGAAATGCATGCAACGTGTTTTCGTTGATAATTTTCATCAAAGCTAAAAGAACAAAATTTGCAGTATAGAATATATGCGTTCTATTTTGTGGCTTCTCTTCAACTGCAAACAGCCTATAATATACATTGTATTAACAGGAGTTGAGAGCATGAAAATCACAGTTTACGGATTCTCTTATCAGCGCACCATTGACCGACACTGAATAGAATCAGGACAACAAATAGATATTCAAACTGCTTTTACTGTATTATTAATAAACAAGGAAACACAATGTGTTACTTCAGTTTGCTGAATCAGTGGCCATCAAACAAGCCAAGTCTAATTTGTGTATATACAGAAAGAAACAGTGACTAAGTGTATTTCATCCTGTCAACGTTTTTTCTCCACTTATTACCTATTTGTGTGTTTTTATGTGACCCACTAATCTTAACTCATATAACTGATTTTCAGTCACTTTCAAATGCTTACCTGTACGGTGTTATGTAGAGTTTTCCTCTGTACTGCTGATCTGAGCAAACTTATGATTGATAATCACTTTCATTTCTGTCCTACTGGTAACTATGACTATACCCATTACATTTCATGCATTCTCATCTCCCTAAATTAAGATCTTAATACCAAATCTCGGGTTACAGAATAAGAAGAATGGATGTGCTTATTTTATTTATATCATATATGTATATATACCAGGTTGTCTGCAGTTGAAGAGAAGCCTCGAAATATAATGTGCACAGTTTATACTTCAAATTCTGTTCTTCCTGCTTACTGGTAGATGGCAGCCGACCAGCGGTGGAGGAGTCCAGCACAACTCTCATTTCGTCACACTATTTGGGACTCCTCCGTTAGTGTATGTAGCTGCATTCTCCAGTAAGCCAGCAGTAATGTTCCTTAGACTTAGACTCCAACCCAGTTCTCATAGTTTCAAATGCCAAGGCGTTATCCACTAGACAGAGCAATTGGGCTACAACAGCCACCTCTTTCTTGTACAATACAGATATCCCTTATTAGCGAGTTCAATTTGGACTTTTCCAGTTAATTGAATAAATTATTCAATCAAATACATCTTGTGAATAAACACTTACCAAGTTGACAGTAGTGATGCAAATTCACATTTCAGTGTTGTTAATTTATCAAGCATATCAGTGAGTATATTCTTTTCTGGATCTGAAATTGTACAACGTTCTCTCAGATTTCCACCCATTCGCATAACTAACCAATAATCAGATTGTCGTTGATTAAACTCTTTTAGCTACAGTTAAAGACAAAAATAGAGAAAATAAGTGACTCAACAAAACTGATCAGTTTCACTAAGCTGAATGCACCGTTCGTAAAAAAGAGATCTATTACATCTTATATTAGCTACCACAGAGCGAAAAGTGATAATCTGACACCGAAACGGAGAATCATAAAAGCTAATAGCTAGTTGTTTGATTAAACCACGTTAGGATGAAATCTGCGTCAGTGGTAGACCGGTCAAATGGAAGCCAACCACTCCTCGCATGGCCATTGGCCAACACACTCCTAGACGTCGTCTTGCCACCAGTAACTCCTTTAAATATACTAGGTTCATTATGAGGCTAGCAACATCACGCCCTAAAAATAAAAACAATCCACCGCTACTGAAACTTCACAAGTGAAGCTTGAAGCCCTATGTTCTATGTTGAACGTGAAAGATGAAAAGGTAAAAAATAAAGTTACCCAAAAAAGACTATTTTCGCACAGTTTAGCCACCTTGTAAAGCAAATAAACTTTACCTCAATACTGAACACTTCAAGAAAGCGTCAAAACTGCTGAATAAATGTATCTTATTTATTAAATGGATCATCCTTCTGTAGCAGACTAACGCACAATCAAACTGCATAGTCAAACATTCCGAGACTATGGACAAACACCGAAGCGGCTGAAGAGGACTGCAGAGGGTAGAGCGAATTACAGACGTGCTGTTGAAGCCTTGTATTCCACTCGGAACCCAAATGGAACAGTACTAATAATAATAATAAGTAAACCTAAGCACATTTTCATAATGTCCAAATTGAAGCTAACCAAATGTATACGCCATTAAATTTTTATTGTTCCAGTGTGAAACTATTGAAAAAAATACAGTATTACGAGGGACTTGTGTTAAGTAGTCGTGTTGAAAAGCCTACCCCTCAAGGGAACAAATGCTCACAATAGTGCCATTACCGGATATCTCCTTGATGTGGATAATGAGGTGGAAATCTCAAATTCCTTTCAAATTATCAATAGGCGAAAAAGCTCAATCCTCCTCAAGTTTGCCTAAGCAACGCCTGAAACCCAATTTATGTGTTCAGAAATAGGCAGTTACCTGTCTCTCCTTGCCCTGCTGTAGCTGGATGTCTTTATTCTCTCTCTCTTTCCTTTGATTACGCAATCTTTGACTGTAATCTCATCCCCTTTTTGTTATAGTGCAATTTTTCTTGTCTCTCATTTCTATGGTTTGAGTTGAACTCAGTATATTGTTACCCACTTTATTATTCACTCATTATCTTAGGTACCTATTGTCTTGGTTACGTAACTCCTGTACTATTGTATGCATATATTTACTTTGTTTAAACTTGAACTCCCTGTATAGAAACTATGTAAGCGTATCTCTCTGAGCACCATTCACTTAGTTCGAACTTCATGTCAACTGACATCATGTAAAATTTGCAAGTATGTTAAAACTTTTCTGTAAATTAACTTATAATAATAATTTATCGAGAGTGTAAGCAGCTGATGAGAAGCCAACGAAATAAACAATGATGATAACATCGTCTTATTCTGCAAAAGCTATTGTTCTAGCTTTATAGAAATTCATAAAGTGGACTAAATGTGTGAAGTAGTTTAGTTCATTTGAAGCGCAATATGTAGTGGTTTAAGTGAATGCATCTAGTTCACAAAATGCTGACATCAGTCAGCTACATAACTTAGTTTCAATCTACTATTTTTTTCAACTGGAGGCTTGCATTGTCACGTTAAACCTTTCGTCGATGATTTGGCAGTCGAATTCTAGCGAGCCTTGTACAATGCACTCTTAAACCTTATCTAACTAGCAGTAAGCTCGACAAAGGAAGAAGGTTTAGCCTGAGGCTATAAAGAAAGTAACACCATTGCTACTGTAAATTTCAAAGCTTGGAGTCCTATATTCCACTAGGAGCATAAAGCAATAAAATTTGAGGGAACATTACTACATTCTATGGTACTTTAAACAAAGTAATGCAATATGTTTTAGTGATTGGCATATGTAGCATGAAGTCGTTCACACACTGCCCAATACACTGCACAACAGTCAAGTTGGTTTCATGATTGAACAAATTTCATGGTGAATTTCGATTCATTCAACTGACAAAGTAGAGTTATTCGGAGTGATAAACAACTCCAGCTGTCATAAATTAAAGATTAACTTCTGTATAATTATTTCGCTATAACACTGTCTGTAGGTTTGTGTTTTTAACACCCTTTTTATTATACCAACCTTATAAGTACCAAAGATTTTATGTTAGCAGTTTACTATCAGTTTTAAGCAAGTGTTCATCAGTCCACTTATAATTGCACTAAACGTCATCTAGTATGTTACATCACCTTAGTTATCATCAAAAGGGTATCAATGCATTGGCATTATAACATGTCATTGTTTTGTGAAGAATACACAATAAAGTGCAGGTTGAAGAAAAAGTGTATGAATGAAAAGTTATAACAATCCACTCACCAAAGTCTTAATTGACGCTTGAATCTTTTCATCATATACAGTATGCGCATTGTAAGATTTCAGCACTTCAACGTTAGTTAGGAACCACTCCATTAAACTATGGTAAGCTGTATCAAACTGGAAAACAAAATGGAGGAAAAATGATAAACAGAAACATTTTTTTAAGAGTTTTCACCGAGTACAGTAGTATTTGTATTACGTAAAAATGAGCAAATAAGCTGACTCAGTTGGCTAATCTGTGATAATGTTTAAACGGTGGGCACGTGGAAAACCTTTATTATTACTGATATTATCCTATTGGCTTCCAAGTGGAACACATCTCTGTGGTCCTCTTCACCTAGCCCCATGACTGCCCATAAGCTTTCATCTCCTTCACACGCCATCTCCTCCATGTGGCCGTAGGATCCACACCCAACTCGTCTTTTCTCATGCTGACGCATGATGTCAGCTGACGACTCCCTCAATGCGTCACCAATCCCTCTCCACTTTCTTCAACATATTTGTTGACCAATAGATTCTTGATTCGTTCGCTCCCAGAATTTCTTGTTGGTAATTCATTTTGGCCGGCCAAAATATTTTCAATTTGTAGCCACCGAAGGCAGATGTTATTGGAAATCTGCAGCTCACTGTTAAAAATGCTCTCCGTAATACGTGAGTCAAGTTTTGGTCTTTATGGAAGAACTGCCTGACTTAGAATCGGTGTTAAAATTCTGAATTTTAATGTTACACTTTGGAGTGTGGAAGATTTCCAGATTGATTTCACATTGGTGAAATTCTGTCCAGCCCTTCGGATCCTATCTGGCTTTGACTTCCTCATTGGTGTTGTCACCTGTATTTCAAACGATGCTTCTCAGACAAGTGAAGGGAATGACATCTGTCAAATGTCTTCCGTTGATGGTGATTGGTGCTTGTTGTTGTTGGTGCTTTCCCAAACCTTTATCAACCTCATTAAACAGCTGTTTGACAATACCACATGTCAAGTGATCTACAACAGAAACTTAGAGAGTTTTTTTTAATTGAATGCAGGAGCAAGACAACTCTTCCCACTACCAACAATGATATTCTTAGTTGTGGTGAACTGGATCATGTAGGAGACTGTGTGGAGAATGGAGTCAAGAATTCGTTGGACCGGTTAGACGACTCTAGAAGATCGGAATTTTCGAATGATTTATACTTAAAGTCACACAAACTCGGATTTCGACAGGAGAAAAGCAAACAAGTTTTCAGGAGAAACAAACTGTGAAGACAGGAGGACTTTAAGCAGACACAGGGAAGACAAAGTTAATGAAGCTGCCTAGCCAACCACAACGGTCATCAAACACTGTCAACAGGATAATTTCAAAAGACATCACCTCTCTGACTTATCTAGGCAGTATCGCCCTAAATGCAGGTGGTACAGATGAGGATGTCAAAAGTAAGATCAGACATGGAAAGCAAGACAGACCTACAATAATTTAAAATCAATGTGGTAATCTTCTCAACTTTACATTTATTATTATTAGTGTTCCCTTGGGTTCCTAGTGGAACATAGGGCTTCAACTGCACGTCTCCACTTGCTTCTCTCTTCTGCTGCGCTTTTCACCTGCATCCATGTTAGTCTATACTGTTTCAACTCCTCTTCACACGATCCCCTCCATGTCACCCTCGCATTGACGACCCACTCGCCGCTTCCCTTTCGGTCTGGTTCCACTCAAGCAATGGCCTGAAGCGCGTGCGATGTCACCAAGCGATGCCTCCTCAGCCACGAGTGTCCAATCCATCCAATTCACTTTCTCCTGAATATTTGTTGGACGATTGGTTCTTATTTTGTTTGTTCCCATACTTTCTTGTTGGTGATTCTTTCCGCCCGGCCATCCGATCTTCAGTATAGAGCGAAGACAGTTAGTTGTTGATAAAGGTCTGCAATAGCCTGTTGGAAATATTCTTTGTGACCACCCCACCAAGTTTCTGATCCGTGTAGAAGAACTAACTTGACCTTTGTATTGAAATTCCTACCGAATTTTGTCGTTGATGATGAGTGATGAAGATTTTCAATTTTACATAAATAACAGGATTTGGACACTATGATTTCACACTAATGCCAAATTTATCAAATTCTATATTCTTTACAGACGTGGAGTAAAGCATTTCTAGCCGATGACTGCCAACTTTTATTAGCAGCTGCATTCGCTCGATACTGAACATCGGATTGCCAGAATGGAATAGCAACAGGGAACTCTGACAGCAACTCAACATACTTGCTGAAGGAAATGAAGACAGATCATCCACACACTGAGAAGACGGATGAGTGAAGTGATGAGCCAGATGAGCACTCTAGTGGAATGGGAAATGGTAAGTTGAGCACCTGTCAAAGAGTAACTTGGAGGAGATAGGAGTTTATGGCCAATAGAGTGGTCAGCTAAAGAGGAGGACAGGGAACTGGACGAAGTGGAGATGTTCTGCTGAGGTTCTTTGTTTCACTCAGAATCCAAGGGAATAATTATGCTAATAATACACAGTGAAATTACATAAACACAAAAACATGTAATTTAAGGTTGAATCTTATCTTTTCATAATATTTACCGTACCTCTTCGAATTTAACTGGTATAAATGTGTTTT
Organism: Trichobilharzia regenti; assembly: GCA_944472135.2. Taxonomy (NCBI): domain Eukaryota; kingdom Metazoa; phylum Platyhelminthes; class Trematoda; order Strigeidida; family Schistosomatidae; genus Trichobilharzia; species Trichobilharzia regenti. Next base: position 2,573,530 of record OX235262.1, on the reverse strand, counting down.
TTAATCTGATCTTACTGATTCTTTGGCCTTCATACACAAAACAACTAATAACAAATTTTTTTTATCACGTGTACAGTTTACTTCCAACGAAACAAATTAACACCACCACCACCACCATCAACAACAACAACAACAAAACAACACAAATACAACTGCAATGACTATGCGCTTGCTTACCTTAGTATCTTCCTTTAATGCTTGTGTTAGAATCTTTTGCCGTTCTGTTGCTCGACGTAATAAACAGACAAAATTGTGTTTAGTATCTTTGATAGTTGCAACTGCTCGTGATACTTCATTGGAACTACATACCGATTTCAGCAGAGGTAGTGAATCATACAGACTGACTACTAACACCTCATATTCTTTCAGTTGATCAATAACATTCTAAAAAAAAGAAAGACGGGCAAGAAATGAAGAAAATAAGTCATAGTTATTGAAATGGAGTGAGTCTTAATGAATTAAGGGATGTATATGTATATGCTGTCAACTTTGGTGGTATGTTTATTCGAGTTGGTCTCCACTTGGCGAAAGACAACAATGTTGACCGTTTGATTGGTCATATGCTTGATTTGCGGAAAAATGGAGAAATACGATCACATGTATCGTAAATTGTACATTTTCTTTAAACGTTTATTAACAGACTTTGTACACAGCAACTTATAATCCTGTTTCGTAATCGGCGGAGAAATAAACAGCTCTACTGTTCTTTCGTTTTCTTATATTTCAAGTTGGTTACTATGCGAATAGTATTCAGCTTGCGAGGCATAGTCTTCTGAAATCGGTGATAGGCTCAGGATTTTCGTGATCTGCGCAATTCACATATGTGTTAAAATCAAATTCATATTAAATGATCATGTGTATCCCTTGTCATTCTGTCATATGTAATATGATGCTGCAGGACGTTTCTGTATGGAATCTTAGTTTAAGGATAGGAAGTAAATTTCAAAATATTAAATACTACACATGTAAGCGAATAATATTTTTTTCAGGATCTTATCATGAGCTGACAAAGGTTAGAGAACCGCTGGAAAACCTGGTAGGACTGGACAGCATATAAAGTGTGAGGACTGATACTCAACGATGACACTGGCTAGTAGTCGAGGCATATTGTGAATTGGCAGAACTTTGAATTCATAGGCCGGCCACTGTGTTGAGTCCCAGTGGCTGCCTAATGGTATACTAGCTTGGCACCTTGTTAGCCGGATGTTTTAAGTTCAAACCCCGTTAGTGGATGAGTGCGTACTGTTGAAGAATCCCAGACGAGGCTGACAAAACAGCTGTCCAGTACTCCAGTGCTGATTTTCCAATAGTCTACAATCCGAAATCAGCCCATGATGAGTTTCTGTAACCAGTCAAATCCCTGCAAACTGACACTTGAATATTTTTCTTACTTAGATCTCATAAGGTTTAACTTTAATATATCTAATATACTGTCAGTAAGACGATAAGATTGTGGATATAAGTTATGTAATTAGCTTTAACAACAGTAATAATAACGATTCTGCCAATAAAAAAGATGAAAAAGTGGAGCGATCTGTGATAATAGGGATAGTGAAAAACAGCATGATTAAACAGATAAATGTTGAGACAGAAGTAGTCGACAAAGGTTAAGCAAAACAAATGGACCGATTATGTAATGCTAGACTGATTGTAAGAGAAGTAAATCAGCTATGTTTTAATGATCATGTAATAAGACTAAGAGAAGTAATAAAAATACAAATAGAGGATGGTGGTGATATCATCAGTTGGTTAGATCTTAATTGGCCGAGAGAGGAATAACGTTAATAAAACTTCTTTTGAACGCATAGTTTAGGCTTAATAAGTCGAACGCCTATCGCCTCATCTATATAAAGTAGAAAAATACGAAGTTCACTAAAAATATTGAGTGGATGAGTTGAATAACCTAGAAGGCTCCTGTTTATTTCCATTAAATGACCACTATCAACTAGCTAACTATGACAAAACGGAGCTATGGATGATCTTTATCTGTCCTTTGCCAAACCATGATGGGAGGTGTTCAGTAAAAAGTTGGCTAAGCCATCCATTAATACCTTTAACATCACTGTCTTCACAGGGATACTTGAATTGATAAGTGCACATAGATGTGACAAAACTGCCTAGCTTATCCTTCGTTTGAATCTCGGAATCTCTCGTCAGATAGATAATTAAAAACTCAGGTTTGCTGGGCAAAATTTTGTTAGTATTCTTGTGGTTAGTCTCTGAAAAAAACTCTCCTTTGATTAGTCCCCATTAAATTTTAACTTTATAAACGATGGTCTCTTCTGTACTGTCTCAGGTTTTCCATCTAATGTTATTTCGTCTCCTTTGAAGAACTATGAAAATATTCAAATTCATCCGTGAATATCTTTATCACTCTGTCCGTAAACTAGTTGGACAGCTTCACTAATTCGAAAAGCTACATCAGTCCTTATGAAATGGCTATTGACGGAATCTCGATCAGATCACTGAAGGCCCTTCCGATATTCGGCAACAGTTATCATCTTTGTCACCAATGAAACATCTGTCTGTTCATCAGGTTCAGTATGTACCATGCAATAGTTTTCTTTATACGTATTTATGGCAGTGTGAAAGTGGAAGATTTGAAAATATCAACCAGTTTTTGGCAACCGACAATCAATTTTTCATGATAGTTGAAAATAAGACCAGCGAAAATATTACAGGTAAAGTGTTCAGCAATAAAAGTTTAGTAATACATGTTAACCGTTCCGAACAATAACCCTTCTTCGAATACTTAGGTTAGGTGAGACTGGATTACGTTAGACAAAATTTCGACGGGTAGTCAAAGCGAGAGCATGGCGCCAATCCATAAACTCGACGACTAGAGAGTTGTAGACTGCTGTCCCCTTAAGGAGGTTCTCAGATGCTAATGGTACTTATAAGTTTAAGAACATCATATTAGTGTTCACAACAATGAATACTTTGCGAATTAAACGCATCCTTTTCTTAGATGTGCCCCGAACCCGATCACTTTTGTGGTCACTGGGTGAAATAGAAATCAATATTTAGTGAATCTTAACGATTCCCCTACAAAGAGAGATTTCACAGACAATGAAGTTTGTTTGATAATCATTCGACAATGTATAATCTCCAAAGACATAGAGTGATAGATAAACAGCTGACTTACTAACCCTCTCTAGCCTGTCTTCGTTGTTGACTCTTCAGTGGTATATGCAACTTGAACGATTGTTTGGAAAATCCCTCCTCGACAATCGACTTAGTAAGGTGTTTCAAATAACTTTGTAATGATTATCCGTTTTTCCCATCGACTGTGTATCATTGTCCTAACTTTTATAAGTCATCTGTTGACCTGATCCCTATTATCAGTCCTTATCTCCTTGTTTAGTCTCTAGTTTTAATGCTTCTCTTGTGGTTGTGTGATACATGATACCGAGAAAATGTTGCTTTACGATGTGATTTTCTCCGAATGAGATGAAGACAGTTCTGATCCTGGGCTATCTTCAGGAATTCTTTTGAACAAAGTTTTCATCCCACCTTGTTGTTGGTAATACCCTATTTGGATCACCAGTACGTCTTACATTTTAATTTTAGTTAAGTAATTTTGTTCTACATTACTTGTTTTGTACTTACAAAAATGATCTTGATTACGTAACTGTCTAAGGACAATGTTGAGGAAGCACTGAGTTTTGATTTTACTGTTATTGTAGAATGGAACCACACATAGATTTACCAGCGAAAAATCGTCATTTTGCTGCCTTTAGAGGTTAAGGTGACTGCGGGTCCATCAAGGAATGTTCGGACAGCTATAAAGTAGAACGCAAAGATCACACCCCCGTGTTCAGATGACAACAAATCGATTTTGGTTGTTACCTATAACTCAACCCGGGATTGAACTCAGAACCAGTCACTGAAACGTCATCAACCTCAAACATACACACATTGAAGTTAGAGCTAAACAATGTTTAAAAATCAAGTACAAAACTATTCCTAAGACTGAAGCTGTTCGAGAAACGAAACATACCTTTACACTATTCAATTGTGCTGTACAACAGCTAACCAATTTCGATGGTCTGTACAACTTGGACAATTCTGCTTGAATTCCTTCAAATACTAAGTGTATCTTGTTCAAACTGTACGCATGATGCTTTACATAGTTTATATGCTTGATCCATAATTTGTTAAAGATTGAACATTGACGTCGGCAACCAGCATATTGTCTTAGCATACGTAAAATGCTCAACTCAAGACGTGATTTAATTCTTTTCGTTGTTAGCGATGATGATGATGACGATGTTGATTTTTTGTCATTAATGTCGATGATGTAGTCATTAAAGTTTCTTTCGTCTGAAACAAAATCTTCCATGCTTGTCAATGAAGCTTTATCTTGTTTGAAAATAGATTGAAATATTGAATTGGGTAATTGTTTTATCAGACTGCTTAATCGTTTATGACTTTCATTTTGAAATGTTAACTCCCATTCCTGTTAGAAACAACAATGAAAATACAGAGGGTTAAAACTTAGCAACACATGGGGTACTCTGATTGATAAATGATAAGTCTATACTCATGGAAGAGTAACGATAGTCACTGTAGATAAGAAACCTTTGTATCTTGAGTTAACTTACAAAGGAAAAATTGCAGCTAACATTCTAAAACGTCGACTTAATAGATCAGTGGTGAGAACGTTTCCTCCAGCCAAACTGGTTCTCAGCTTCTCAACAAATCGAGTCAAGGATAAATTTCCAAAGATGACCTCAACAGTGTGTATCTATGAAATCAACTGCTCACGTAAAGCTAGTTGCATCGGTCATACTCATAGGGCCTTATCCATGCGTGGACGTGAAAATGTGCCTGTATAGCTACATAAAGGGGTAACCAAATGCGCAAACAGTGCAGTCTTAGACCACTTAGATAACGGGCATTTGATAAAACCTGACCAGGCATTCTCACTTATTTACCGCCTTCCTGGTAATCTATCCAGAGGACCTAAACTACGTCTTCTATCAGTAGCTAAATGGGTAGCAATGATAACCAAAAGACCGGATCTTGGTATAAAGAAGTGTGTTCAATCGATATGTTCACCTTGGTCTAAAATAAGACCAACAAATCTTTCATAAACATTAGCACATGAAATTCTTATTTTCCTTTGTTTCACTAACAAGCGTTCATTTCTGACCTTTAACTACTGCATGACCTTTCTTATGATTTCTATTCCCTTCAAGTTTACATAGTGCGTTTTCTAACTTGTTATCATATTTACAGATTCAGGTTCATTTCACTTCACTAAATTTATCATTATTATTTGATAATCGCTTGCCGATAGTACTTTTAAATTTACACCAAACCACTGTTATTATTTCATCATCGTCATTGTTACTGTCGTTACTTTCACCCTTGAACTTACGTCTAGTTCATTCCATTTGTGTTGGTTTATTTCTCTGTAGTATTCATATCGCCTCTCTCACACATCACTGATGATTACACTTACCCTCGAAACCTGTACTTCTGTTGTCTGCACACATATACACACATCAATGAGTTATTTCATCTCATTTTATTTCATGTTCTCATGGGTCATGTATTTTCAAAACTAACTGACTACCGTTCCATCCCATCTAACTTATACTTGTGCCACAATACATATTTCTAATATGATTTTAATTCGCCTCTACTGACTAGCTGTTGTCTGCTTAAATTAATTAATGAATTTATAATTGTCGAACGTGAAGAAGGAGAATTTCTTGAAAGCAGAATTGTTCGTTCTAACTATTTTTGTTCTGAATATATTATGAGAATATTCAGGTTGTGTATTTATTTGTTTATTACCATTATTATTGTTCCCTTGGGTTCCTAGTGGAACATAGGGCTTCAAATGTACGTCTCCACATGCTTCTGTCTTCTTCTCTCCTGTACTTTTCACCTGCATCCATGTTAGTCCATACTCTTTCAACTCCTCTTCACACGATCTCCTCCGTGTCACCCTCTCACTGACGACCCACTTACCACTTGCTTCCCTTTCGGGTTCCACTCAAACAATGGCCTGACACGCGCGCGATGTCACCCAGCAGCCTCCTCAGCCACGAGTGTCCAATCCATCCAATTCACTTTCTCCTGCATATTTGTTGGTTTGCGATTGGTTCTTGTTTTGTTTGTTGTTCCCATAGGTTCTAGTTGGTGATTCTTTCCGCCCCGGCCATCTGATCTTCAGTATAGAGCGAAGACAGTTAGTTGTTAATGAAGGTCTGCAATAGTCTGTTGAAAATATTCTTTGTGACCCGTCCGCCAAGTTTCTGATCCATATAGAAGAACTGACTGACTTGACCTTTGTATTGAAGATCTTGTTTGTTTATAGGTAACTTTAAATACATCAGATGATAACAGTCAAAAATAAAAATGTTGTGCAATTATAAACGCAGTGATCTGCTTAACTAATGCCGATTCATGATGAGAACTAAACAACTGTAATCAATTTAAAATTCCAACAAATTCTCTAATCTGAATATCAGTTGCCTGAAACTGCATTTGGAAGTCGTGATCAATGGGTCCCAGAATGTCAAGATAAAGTGGATGCTTATAGAAGGCGTTGGACTATGGTGGCTGTATATCACAAGTTGACCAAGCTAGAATTCACGCGTCATTGGATTACAGCCCAAGTGGCTAAATCGTCAACGATTTGGATGTCTTAACCTGGACGTCCACAGTTCGATCCTTGTTGGGTTAGTAGGTCCGCAGTACTGAATACTTCCAAAATAGAACCGAACATCTGTTGATTGTTTTATTTTCTGGTTTTCAGTAATCTCTCTAACTGATGTTGTTCATGACGAAAATCTAAAAACTGCAATAACTAAGGCCTAAGTGAAATAAGGAAGCAGTATTCATTTCCACATTTATATTTCTATTCTTAAGCATACTACTAACTGACTGATTTGAGTAGATAGAGATATACTCACGTGAAAGAATAACGCCTGCCAACGAGATCAGAGTGATCTAGACACGAAATGGCCCGTTCAGAATTAAGCTAATCAAAGATATCCGCTGTCATCCGGTGTTTACATCACCCCAATCTAGCTAAAAAGTAGTTTTGCTCGACGTAAATTGCTTCCAGTTACTGATACTAATCAATAACAGATAAGTTGTTTCTACTTCATTAGGGTTTTTTTTAAATTCCTACTTATATTATCAGGCAGATCAAATGGTTCCCAGAGCGAACTGCATTGATGTATCCCTCCTAAGTGTGTAATTTCTACAAATGATGAATGTGGAAATCAAAGTGAAAGTAACTGCAGTTCCTCATTCAAAAGTATCTCATAGATACTTCGAGATATCTTAATAAATTTCCTCAGCAGTAATAACCAGAACGTCTCTAGTGTCATCCATCAGAATATTGAATTATAAAACTACTGTGACTATTTTAAGCACTTAAAACCTCATTCTGTTCTTGATTGATTCAACACACTTGTTCTAATGGATGCATAATAAGCCATCTACCCACCGATCCATGATTTTTTATGGTTACATCAGAGTGTGGATCATTTTTTCTTATCACATATGAACCCACAATCTCCAAGCAGTTGAAAGGACTGAGTTCAACTCCCTATTTGTAGGTTCATAATAATTCCCAACAAGTTACTGACTGACTGGTTTTAATACAGAACTTTGCACAGATGTGCAGCAGTTCAAGGGGCCAAACTCCCTCCTTGTAACACACAAAACAAGAGTACAGAGTAAAGCGAGATTCAAAAGAGAGATAATGAACAGCATTGTGAGCAAAGGAAAAAGACTAGTAATATGTAAGAACAATAGAGTTTTATTGGATGGATATGACAAACCACAGAGATAGAATACATCTGCACAATCATTGAGAACAACGATTTCGAGTTGTATCACCAAATGTCTGCCTCCAGCCATCGGTTCTTACCACCCCAAGGACCCTGACTAGCCAATCAGTCTGTAGCTCCCTGAGTGGCTTAAACTACCTGATATAGATTTTATTAAGTTATTCCATGTTTCGTTCCTACCAACACTAACTCTTCCCCAACTTGATCCATCCTATGTCAGCTAACATTTGACCATCAAGGAAGGCGATGGCCAGACAGACGTGGCTTCCAACCTAATCGATTGATTTCCCCTCCCTATCTACCTAAAATTCGACAGAAGCCTAACCTCATTATTACTCAGTCTATTACACCTACCACCTAACATTGGAGATAGAACGCAGACACGTATGATTAGAGACAGCTAGTCAAGCTTTTCATATCTTCCATGTCTCATAGCTATAAAGGAGAACGGAGCGAACCGCTGCTAAGCAATACAAACGTCCTTTGGTAGACGGCCAGACATAACAGGTTTCTACTTAAACGCTAAAAACAGCTTTATTCCGAGGACTGTTTACATAATGCGTGGTACATCCATCGAAGTTTATTGCCTATAGGATTTCCAAATAAAATATTAACTGACGGCAGATCCTGTGACACTACACTGTCTGACCTGAAGCGTAAGCCAAACTCCTTTGATAAATGTGCGATATTTAGCTGAAACCGATTATAATAAATTCATTAGTACATTTTGTAACCCAGGGATATAACTCAAGTATAGTTATCTGATGTATTGAGATAAGTTGATTTTTTTTATTAAAGCTTGATTCCACACCGTATTTGTGGTACAAGTATGGAATTTTCAGCATGTGATATCGTTAGCCCAAATTTTGCAGGCCGACCATAGATATCAGGTGTGCGTCGACAGGGGATCGGACCTCGGACCATGGGCAGGGTCGGTGAGAGTCCTAATCACTGTGCCACCACTGTGTCACTCATGGTAATGCTCGTTCTCAACTTCAGTAGAAACTAACCAACCAGCAGTAAATATGAGGCTAATGGTTGGAAACGATTGGTGACATGGCTCAAAATCGTTCTCGATGGCGCAGATGCATCCACTCCTTGTGACCTATGATTTCCAATGAAATTGTTTTCTTCTTCGTTACTACTATTCCTTTGTCTCACACCTCCGGTTACTGTCTCTATTATGCATTTCTTCCACTTTCTTCTCTTGCTTTGTGTACTACAAGGAGGAAGTGTGGTGACTTGAACCACCGCACATATGGCCAAAGTTCTATGTCGAAAACGGACAGACAGACAGACATGAGGCCATTAGGAGTCATATTTTAATCGATTAAAACAAAAAGAAGAAGAGAAGAAATTCTAGGCATTATAAAGACGGAAATGTTTGACAGCCCAAGTCATAAGTAAGCTGTCAGTATGGTTGTATATGAGGTAGTGAAACGACGTGCGAACGCCTAGACATTTATACATAAAATAAATTCATACAATTTTCCATGGCCACAAGAATAGTGGCTACAACAGTGTTCCCTTTATCCAAATTTATATGTAATTGTCTAACACACATTTACTTCTATGCTCTATAGTAAGTAACACTATGTTACAGGTACAAAAACCAGTTCCACCAACAATATTTATTTATTATTATTATTTTATTCCCTGAACTCAATGAAGCATGTAGCGTCAGCATCACATCACCATTGTACTCGCTTCTCTACCTGGGTCCGCAATCCTTCCACATCTCTATACATGATCTTCTTGATATCCTTCCAATCTGTCGTTTCCTATTCGAATTCTGTTTGAGGTCACATCTCGTGTGTTCTGTCAGTTCAAAGCCTCCTCAGTGTATATTCAGTCGATCTCCACTACATTTGTAGGGTGATAAGATGGCTTTCTTGTTCCTTGCAAAATTTCTTTGTTCCATCCCATCTTCAGCATCCGATGAAGGCTTTTGTTGATGAAAAATCTACAGCAGTCTGCCGAAAACGTTTTTGGCGACGGTTCATAATGCATCCACTGGTATTTTTTCGGCGAATATATATATAAGTTAGATCACTAGCTTGCACCATTCAGGGAACTGTATGAAACTAGGATACGTGGACAGTGGTTTTGCCTTTGTTCTGAGACTTTCCACAGGAACATACCTATCAGATCACTTTGAATGCAACCGAGCTGTCCAGTACCCAGGTGAAATCAATCAACGCCTTGCAAAACAATGCCTGAAAATATTTGCATTATTTGATCATATCTAGTGATAGTTGAACAAACTTTATACCCGAAAACAATCATGCTACTTAAATTGAATTTGAGTAACTAAAAAGGTTTTCATTGTCAAATTCTCATTAGTAACATGTTTAAATTAATAAGAGGGAGACAGACTTACCTTAAACTCTTTCCATTTCACTTCAGCTACATCAACATTCAGGTGATTTGGTATACCGAGCTTCATCAGTTCCTCTCTTAACTGACCAATCCAAGTAGAACAAGCAGATATAGACAGAAGCAATTGGTTCTCCTGGGAAATATTTTAAAAAGAAATAAACAATCCAAATTACAGTTAAGATTTGGAAGAGAAAGATAGATGGAGTCACAGTAAAAGAAAGTAAAGCAGATGAATATTTGAAGTAAATTCGTGAATGATAAGTGACCAGAAGTGGAATCCAGAATGCATATTTCTCTCTATTTGTGATTCGCCAGATGGATGCAATTTCATTTCCCCCAGTGAGTCAGTGATGATGTTCCCAAAGAGGCTCGAATCCAGTACCCATAGTTTCAAACGCTGAATTATTATCCACTAAACCGCTTGGCTCACGGCAGCTAGCCGCCCTTTGTGAAACAGGTATCAGCAATTATTTAAATCAATTTAGACCTTAATAATACTATAATAATAGGTTTAATAATACTTTGACAAAGCTATTAGAATTAAATACCGAAACGTCAGTAAAAACAATATCGTTTTGTTTTTCATTCATTGGGAAATACAAAACTTTTTATTACAATTTAGACTTTCCCTTTGACTGGCCTCCGATTGACACGTCGGCTTCTCGTGTGGATGCTTCGACCCACTGGAGAATGAATGAGATTCATCCAGATGACGAATCATGTGGAAGACGAAACGTGGACACACCACAAATCAATTTACTATAAGTTAAACAATCAGCAGACATCGTCAAAGTATCTGCACAAGGAGGAACCGACATGTCAACCTGAGGTTGAACACGTCGGTCCAATCAGTCAACGTGAAAGTCTAAATTGAATTAAAAGATGAATACTTTTTAATTGACTCGCTGGCTATCACAGAAGACAGTGCATTCATGTATAAACCACTTAATGGTATTTATTCATCACAATACATTCTGTGCACACAGTACAACATCAAGAACAACAGAAACAACACCAACAACATAAAGAGGATAACACTACTAATACTCTGAACGATAAGAATAGATACAAGTGAAGTGTAAATGGGAACTTTGTGTTAGTTAGGTGAACAGAACAAAAGACGAAAACAATCACAAATGAATTCAGAGCTTACAAACTCTTTATTTGCTGAATGCAGGGCAATTCTCTAACCCATAGAAAAATATAGTAAACAGAATAATACTTTAATGAAAACATAGTAATAATAATAATAATGCATAAATAGTCACACAAAGTTTTTATCGTTAAAAATTAAATTGTATATCGGTGGCTAGATAGTAGAATGCTTGTAAGCCACGTATACGGCCTGAGTTCGATTACTGGCCTATGTGGACTTAAAATTGATCCACCTCTAGTATAAACCGTTAGTAACCTGGGAGAAGATAAGGGGTACGCTGTGAGGCTATCATGCGCACAGTATGAAAAAATAACTTTATCGCTATTGAGACCATAAAGCCAGAAGCCCTATGTTCCAGTCGGGACCTTTTGGAATAGCCTGTAAATGCTACGTGTTTCACTAATTCAGTTATCATGAAGATGTATCATATTGCTTTAGGCACTCGGCTTTCAGCGAATGGGGACTAAACTCGAATTCTTAACTACAATCTACTTCAACCTTAACAAATGGGTAGCATCACGAGTCTTAACAAAATGCTACAAATGTATGACTAAGTCTGGTATCTGTAAGATCTGATCCCAGCAATTAAGTTCTAACAGACTTCGGTTATCAGTTCTCAATGCATCTTCGACAACAACAAAAATAAGACGAGTTTTAGTTGTTTGTAAAAATTACACTGCATTAAGGCAGTTTTTTTCCCGACCGAAAGCTGCTACCTTGACGTGGTGGTCGGGCTTGAACACCGAAATGATCTATTCAAGCTATACTGGTTGAGACTTATGTCTCCTGAGGTTCTACCATGTCAGGCAGGTTGTTTGGATAGCGGTTAAACAAAAAGCAGCTACCCCATCCAATATCATGATAAATACAAAATCACAAAATTTCATGCCGGATCGGCCGTGGCCCGGATCAACAACGACCGCGCTTCCTGCTGACGTGTCACAGGGCAGGAGTGATAAGTATGCTACTGAGACACACCAAACAAAAGAGAACAAACAAAAACAGGCCGAGTGTGACCGGCCTCAAGCAGTTGTCCCCAGGGCTCTGCGGTCACGCAACCAACTTCCACGGTGTGGGCAGCCGGGAAGTAACAATCGCTCTCACAATCCAATCCGAAAAGGCAGTTTTTAATCCTGTTTTTAGGCTGATCAGACGGTTTCTCTACTTACTGAAACGTTTCAATATGATTTAAATCTAAAATTTAGCTATGAAGGAGAACTTCTAGTGAGTTTGTTATGATAACTAGTAAGACTGTCTAACTAACTGACCGACTGGTTTAAACATAGAACCTTGTACAGAAGTGTAGCAGTTGAACTTGATACACTACATTTAGCATACAAAAGTAGATAAAAGAGGAGAAAGAGATACAAAAGAATGTGTTTGAGAGGGGGGAAGAGAGAAAGAGAATGGTAATGTGGAGAAGACTTTGATGGTTTGATGAATAAGGAAGCTCAAAGAGAGTGAATGCATCCAGCACTACTAAGAACGTCGATTTTGTGCCACATCACCAATTATCTCCAACCATGGGTTCCTAGTATCCTGAGGAGGAAGTGTGCACCTCCCTATATGGTTGGCTTAAACTAACTGTTGAAAATTTAATCCACTAATTCCAAGTTTTCGCCTGACTACCACTAGTTCATCTCTAACATGATCCATCTTATGTCAGGTAACATTAACCTTCGAGGAAGCTAACTGCTTGAGATGCGTGAAACCTCTTGTCCTAAATATCTCAGTCAAATGTACCTTCAAAACTTCATCCGTTGACTTTCCATACTTACGTGACTCTCGATGGTTAACCTCATTATTAATCACACTATTATACCTACAATATAACATGGGGGTTATAACGCAGACAGCTATAATAAAAGACAGCCAATCATTTCACATATTCAATTTCAATGACCATGTCTCACAGCCATATAGGAGGACGAAGTGAAGTAGTGAGCAGTACACATATCGTTTGATCGAGAGCCAGTCGAATATTACATATACACCAGATATGACGTAAATCGGGAAATTCAACAGTATTCTTTTGTGTGGTTGCTGAGATTTCGACATTAATCAGAAAACTGTGCATTTTATCAGCGTCTTCACCTAGGCGGACTATTTCATCCACACATTCTAAGTCAGCAAGACTATTCTCTGGTAAAAATTTAATCCCTTAGTCGCTGAAGTCAGTTAGATACAATTCCATTAGTACATCTGTGATGGAATTAAACAGAAATGGAGACAGTAGGCATCCTTTGCCGACGGACACCACTGGTTGTCATCACTTCAGATGACAACTCTCCGTAGGTTCTCAGCTAGCTGTATGTATGAGTTCAAGTAGAGTGCAGTCACTAGTACGATGCACTTTCTCAGGACTCTATTTACGGTCAAACACTGCCATATTACCTCTTGGATGACACAGTCGAAATCCGCCTTCAGGTCAAGAATTATGTCAGTTTTTGGATACCGGAATTTTTGAAAGGTGCAGATATGATCATTACACCATCTAACTAGTCTAAAGCCCAACAGATTGCTTGTTTGATACTCGTATAGGAGAGATTTATAGAGTCGAGAAAAACACTTACTTGTTTTACTTCATCTAATAGTTTAGCTTTCTTTGTTGATAAATCAAGATAATGTTGTTCAGTTTGTATTGTTAATCGTTTTATTTCACTTTCAAGATCTTTATCATCAGTAGTATCCATGCAGGGATTTGAAGCGATCACGTTAAGCATTCCTCGCACTGATTCTACTTCTTTACACCATATCTAAAATGAAAAAAGAAAAAAAAGAATGAAGTTTGGTATTCCCTTCAGTGTTTTAATAAAACTCTTTATTATTACATTAGTCATACCGGAGGTATAGTAAATACTGAGCATATGAGTATGCCAACTCCAGCGCATATATTGTTAATGTAAACTTGCACAGTAGTAGCAGTATTAACAATAAACCGAATAATCTACAGTTGTGAGTCAGTAGATGAGGTAATCGTCTGCTGCTGCTACCGTTTTCCTTGTTGGCTTTCAATTACCTCATAGCATTCAAGACTTCTGACTTTTCTGGAAAAAGCGTTGGTGCACACTGGCAGTCCTATAGCTGCTCACGATATTTTCAAACCAGTTGTACGTGATGGTCGGGTCAAGAGGCCTATGAAGGGGTTAGTGTATTGTCTCTTGTACTCCCTTCACTATCTGATATTGGTTTCGTCTGTGCTGATCTCTTTCCAGAAAGCATCCTAGTTATCCAGTATAGTGTTCAGATATCCCTTTTACTTGTATTACGTTCCGCTTCAGTTGCAAATGTTTCGTGTGATTATCTTTGTCTTTTCTAAAACTCTTCTCCACTTCTTTGTTTAATGCGTCCACACTTTCGTGAGATCGAGAAGTTTACCGAATTTTTGGAGTGTCCATTAGACTGAGATTCACGCCGCCTTATGTATATCCTCGTGATTCTACACGCAAACCCTGACCACTAAATCACTGAAGGAACTCAAGTCTGCGAAGAGTTCTCCGTCCTCATTCATTTCGCCGACAGCCTCACAGTTAAAGAACAGTTCTCTTCGTGTATTGTCCGCTCTCAGTTTGGAAAATTATTCCTTAAATTCAACAACAACTCTTTTTCTGTACAAAAGGTACGTTGATGATGCTTTTATCATTTGTGATAGCAAATGTGACCTGAATAATGTATTGTTAATTCCATTAACAATCTTTTATTTTCTATGTTTCTTCGTATATTTCTGAATAATTTCTGTTGGGCAGTGTGTTATTCCCTAGTAATATTCGCCTTATTTGTTTCATTTCCTTGTTTAAATCTTCTGACCTACCTGTGAGTTAGGCTCCTGGCACGATCATACATAGACAGACAATTTAACTAATCCTATCTTCCTTTATTGATTCTGGATGGGATGCATTGAAATCCAAATGTTTATTTATTTATTTTGATTACAGCTTGATTCCACACCGTATTTTTGGTACATGTATGGAATTTTCAGCGTGGATATCGGTAGCCCAAATTTCGCAGGCCGACCATAGATATCAGGTGTGCGTCGGCGTGGGTTCGAACCCCGGACCATGTGCATGGTCGGCGAGAGTCCTAACCACTGTGTATGTCGGGATCCTATAAATGCTAAGTGGTATCTAACCCATCATCTTTTCTTCGTTTTACTGTACAATGTAGCATGACCAATTCACCTTATTCACTTTCTCACTCAGAAGTGCATTGACTTCCGTCTACTATTGAGTTTATATGTATGTGTGTATGAACAGCTGAAAGATGTGTTTAGGTTTCGATACAGTGAATGTGTGTCATCTACTGTATCCTAGGTGGAGGAGGAGTAAACGTTCTGAAAGCTTTATGTTCCCAACTGTTCATTATATATGTCTTCTACTGTTGAGGATATTGGTGATTCATCGCACTGCTGCCATCATTCGTTTGTTTACATAGTTTATTTTGAAATTCAAATACAATGAAGGTGAGACATAACTGAACACCTAATATTATTTCATCAACCAAGAGCTCAGCCCTACTTTTGAATTCAGGACCAATGTTCATTTCACTTTCTTAACTGCCTCCAGAGTTGTATTTATGGGCATAATTGGTATACAAACTGGTTACGTCAAAATTGTGTTACATCATAAAATAAACTACTCAATGCCTCATTCAATATGCCAGCTTAGAACAATTGAGCTCTTATGTCCTGTTGATGAATAAACATGACAGAAAATCTGAATAAACACGGAAAAATGTATGTGTAATTTTAAACATACCTCCAAGTGTTCCATTTTTCCCGAATGGTTTAGTGGAAGGTTTAGTGATACATTAACCGGGTCGTTTTGTTCATCACTGACATATAAATCATTTTCGTCTCTTCCACAACTTTCTCCTTCTCTTCCGCCTGCTGACCAACACTGTCAATCTCATCTTCACTCTGGCAATGATCCAATATTTTGGCAGAACAAATCGATGATTCATTAAGTATACTTGAAAAGTCGTTCAGCAGTGTTTGAATTTGTCCAGTTTCAATAAGTCGACTTCTAGTAGCTTCCTGAAATATATATGTACATATAAGACAGGAGAATAAGACTAACTATGTGAGTATATGAAGCCAGAAATAATAAATAGCCAGCTCTTAAAGAGGATTACAGTCATCATCATCTATGCCAAATAAAAGTACTGCTTAAATATAAAGATTTATGATTACTGCTTGAATGTGTTTAGTATTTGTTGGAATTAACACTCTGTTACCCTGAAGAGATTTTGCGTCTACCAGGATATAAACCAATAGAAATTGTGATACGACAGTTTAGTCACCTGTCACGTAGCAGAAAGCGGAAGGAGATTCAAATGCGAATAATATTAACAGGAAGCCCAATAAATAAGCCAATAAACAACATATTTAGTGAGAAAGTAATTATAATTATTCCCCAGGGTTCTAAGTGGAACACAGACCTTCAAAAGAACATCTACATCTACTCCTGTTCTCTACATTCTATAAGCTTTCACCTCATCGTCACACGATCACCTTCATGTCACCTTTGAAGACACACGCTCATCTCATCGCTCCCCACTCGGAGACATACTGCGCGATGCTAGCCAACGTTCTCCTCAGCGTGTATCCGACTGATCTCCTTTTTCTTTGGATTATCTGTTGAACAGTAGCTCCTTGATTGTTTCGTTCCCAGAGTTTCTTTTTGTTCATCCCCTCTGGCCATCCCACTGGAGTAAATGAAGGCGGCCATTGATGAAAGTCTTCAGGGGGCTGTTGGATATGCTTTTCGTGACGCGTGACTAACTTTTCTGACTTCTATAGAATATTCACGTGTTGGTTTGTAGGGATTTGATTGGTTACAGGATTTCATCATGAGCTGACATTGGTTAGAGAACCGCTCACTAGCGACTCACCCTATTCAGGTAGGTAGTTACCTAGGGTTCTAGTGAGAAGTTGTGACCAGTCGGCTGCAGCAGGTCGGGTGTGACGACAAATACTCGGCGAAGATATTGGCTAGTGGTCGCGCTATGTCGTGAACTGTCAGAAGTTTGAATTCGTGGGCTGGCCATTAGATCGTGTCCCAGTGGCTTAATGGTCTACGAGACAGCTCGCCTTGTAACCAGAAGGTTCCGAAGTCGGACCCCGGTGGGTGCGTACCGATGAAAACCCCAAACTAGGACGAAACAGCTATCCAGTACTCCAAGGTTTTCCAGTGTTCTTTAACTGATGTCAGCTCATGATGAAATCCTGCATACAATCAAACAAAAATCCTTACAAAACCAGTACTTGAAAATATTTCAGGTATATATAAATATATATAAATAAATAGTTGACTTACAAGAAGGATAGATGATTGATTGAAACTGACGATAAAATCATTCATAATTTTCTCCACTTTTTGATTTACAAAGGGTATAACTGATGTAATAACATCAGACGCCTCTTTGGTACATCTACTACCGGATGATAATGAAAGAAATTCCAACTGAAGGCCGTCTGTTTTATCCTCCCATTTATAATCTTCATTCAGGTGGAGAATAACATTTTTGAATTCATTGCCATCTTTGACTATGCATTGAATAATCGACATTTGAGAACAGTTTTCAAGACGGAATAACTATGATAACAAAAAGAATTTTTAAAATATTAATTTTCTCTTGTTGCGTTATTATAATAATAATAGTGATAATGTTTTGTGAAGTAGTTCATTTTATGAGGTGCAATGAATTAAAACGGAGAGAGAATTAGTATTGCATAAGAGTAAAGCCTAAGGGACCGATTCAGTAGCATGATTCTTGTGATATCAACTTGACTAACTCTGCGTGCGTTTGTCAATTCATCTACTTGTGTGGAGCTAGGTATATCGGTCGTTCGATTCAGGTTTTGTCCAAGAGCGTGCAAAAACACTATGCTGCGTGGTAGTTACGAATAGGTGGAAGTGTAGCAATGAGAAGTGCGATCACTGAACATCTGATCGATAATGATCACCCTGTTTCTCTACAGCCTTCGCCTTTAAAGTCATCCACGAGGTGAAAAGTAATTTGCCCAAATCACTATGTACCCCACTCATTTGAATTGCTGAAGCCATCCTTGGCTGTCGTAACAGAAAAGCCAGATCTCTGTAGAATCAAAACGTTCGTTCAACACCTACCCACCCCGAACTTTCATGGTCTTAATTCCCCTATGGTAAAGTATGATAATCTCTAATCAGATTTTGGCTCTACCAGTTATTCAATTTATATACTCTCCCTTTATTACGTCAAATGTTACCATTACTATTCTCACTCTGAATTGACCCCGGTACTATTTCACTTGGCCCACTTGTCATTCTAAATCAATTCTGTTTTGCAATGTTAAATTCTATGTTATCAAATTTCACACAATGTTACGTAACGCTTTTATTTTTATTCTATTTGCTTACTACTCCAGTAATTGTGCACCCCGTTCCAGCATCTATAGATCCTATGAATTATTTCTTATATGACATTGACTGTTTTGCCACATGACATATAACTATGATTATAATTACAAATATTTTAATTTCATTTCATACTACTATTACTATTATTTTATGCATTCACATCTATGATTCAATTCCCTCACTGGATATAATTTCTTACAACACATTATACGATTCTACAGCTTGAGAATAAATTCGTTGTTGAATTAGAGTCCCTTCGTTGAATCGCCACTTGTTTTGATTTTAACATCAGTTTCTCTTCAAATCTCTGTTAGTCGTCTCATATCTTGTGGATTTCTAAGAAAAGTTTTCTTTTTTGAATTATTTTATAGAGAAGTTGGAACCTCCTCTTGCATTTTATTAACTCATGTATTCCGCCTATTCTTCTTTTTTATTCACTGTTTGTTCTTCCCTGAGCTTCTCAAGAACGAATATTTCAAATAAGGAAGAACATTGAAGGCTGTAAGCAAGCAGGGTTAGTGGCGTGTGCGTGCGTGTGTGTCTTTCATTAAACTAACTGACATTGTGAGTGATGGGGATTTTAATTTTTGCAAGTAGCAGGCTATTAAACACCCTCTTCATTTTTAGCTTTCGCATTGTATGTCATAAGAATTTATGTTCTTACTGCTAAATGTCAAAAATTACACCACACCATATTTAGCACGGTTTCATGTGAAGATATTTTACGTATGAATACATTTATAAAAGGAGATACCTTTCTGCATTATACGTAAGCAAATGCCAAAAATCCCACTGCGTATAATAAAGGGATTACAATCATTACTGTTACTTAGTCCGACCACATATAGTCCGTTTATAGTGGTTTTTGAAGAAAACTTTACCTCCAGTTACAGAGCTGGATAGACTTCATCGAGATGCCAAATGTTCAAAGATGACACCATCGGTCATCACCCCAGTATTTCGATTTCGAATAAATTCTCCCAACACAGATTGAGAACAACTTACACTTCCTGGGATAAAATAGCCTTCAACACAAGAAGGGCAAGATACTAACCGAATTTTAAAGGAAACAACATCATCAAAGATAATGGACCAGTAGAAACAAGTGAATCGTTTGTTCAATAATTATGTGGGATATCTCTCTCTCTCCCCTCTAACTTTACTGATAAAAGAATGGCGTACATTTACAAGTAATTATGTCAACTTACTGTTATATTATGCAAATGTGAGTTCAAGTCTTCAATGGGAACTTCATTTACTGGTTTTATACTGCATTGTTGTAGTCTGATTTTTAGTTTATCCACTCTAGGATGCATTATCTGAAATTTTGAAAGAAAAACAAGGAACAATATATATATAATGAATCTGGGTTCGAGTCCCAGTTGGGTTAACATCATCCACTGGAAAACAGATAGATGCAACTGACTAATTCCAAATAAGACGTCGAACGTACTCTAAACTCCGTGTCAAACCAACATCAAATAAGTTTTGTGTAAATGTGACTCAATGGCTTTAGTATTTCACTTGTATTCAACTGGTCCCGGGACGGATTCTTCTCCCAACTACTTCAATCTGGACATCTGGGTAGGACGATCAACTCTCAGGTAATCAATGTGGTTCTTAAAGTAATAAGATCCATTAATGAAATTCACAATTTTCAAATGAGTTAGCAATTTGCAATGGATACAGTTTGAGGAGTAAGATTTTCACCATGCACTTTCCTTTGAAAAAGAAAATTGTCCAGGTCACGCACAATGTATGATCTGCTTAATACCATCATAAATGCTTATCAAGAAAGCAAGCATATATTTGCATAAAATTACATACTACTCAGTGACTGAATTGAGTAGCTGGATATCAAACGTCAGTTCATCTAAGTAGCTAGCCAGAATTTGAATGGTTTCAATTGATTCAGCTCAGAGAAAGAGCTGAATCAAACCAGATACAGCGCCGAAAGATGAACTCAGCACCAGACGGGTGAAACAGCTGTCCAGCATTTAGATCACCTCGATCTGGTTAGCTAGTAAACACTCCTGGTTGATGGTGTGAGTGGTATAGAACTACTCATCTCAATCAATCAATCAATAGTATATGGCTTTATGTGGCATGATCTGTTCCAGCCAACCGAGTTGAAACTAATAAATTATACCTTGGATATTGTCTTTTGTCAATTATGGTGATTTCAGTACATGTAGGAATTACAGCTTAAAGCGAAATGGATGTTTATAGATTTCCTAAAAGTGAGTCAGTCACAGGAATTCATGACACCATTGAAGGTGATAACTAGAAATTCGTCTGTCATATACATATGACTGACTGACTGTCTGAATTCCCTACATAAAACGTTTTAGCAAACTTTATAGCAGTTCCAACTGTCATATTTCAAAAGTATACATAATTCCATAGAAAAAGATGCAAAGAAACTTTAACAAATGGAAATTTATATCAGAAAACAGAATAACATTAAGAATGGTGAGAAATCAATAGATTTAGAAGATCGCGAAGAGTGAATACATTTGCATCATTGCGAGCGATATCCCATCATGTCACCATTAGTCGCTAACAGCTGATTCTTGATATCCGAAGGTTCACAGTTCCCCAAAATGGCTAACTCGAACCAATTTTTAATTTCTCTCCTATTCCCTCCCCCCCCCACATGTCATTCCTCTCATCTCCTGTAAGTGGGACAAGTTGTATTGGTTAATTTCTAACCATGTCTTTATTTACTATTGAAGTTTATCTCACTCGATATATTAATAATCTATTAGATGTATAATAATTATTTTCTTACAATCGGACGTCATTTACTGTATATGCTTTATTCATATACCCTTTACTGTTACACACTGTTTATCCGTATGCCTTCATTCTGTGTCTGGTATTCGTGAGCTGTTTGAATAACACGTAGATAGCCTTTGGTATAGTTTTGCTGGTTTTACTTAGTGATTCAAAATGATTGTGCTTTTTGACGGCGTTCAGCCACAGACACCTCACAATTATCGTTTGCATATTATATTTCATATTTTATGTTTAGTATAGTAGTTTTAAACAAATCCTGTGTTTCTGGACTTTACGCGTCACCCTACTTTTTTTTTCCTTAGCGTTCCCAGTAGAAATAAGGCTTCAAGCTACAGGCTTGAAGTTTCAGTGGGGATGTGGTTGCTAATCTCGTACCCAACCTTCCTTCTTTATCATTCTTATTACTGATTTAGCGGGGTAAAGGAGTGAGTCGTGTGAAGATCAAACGCCAGGCCACACGTGTGGTTGGCGAGCATTCCATCTCTGTGCCATCGACGCACTGTCACTCAACATGTGGTTATAATAATCATTCGATTATCGTCCCGAATTTCTTCGGGAAGAAACTCAAGGTTTGGTTTGACCAGACCCTAACTCTTTTTTGGTTACGCAATCCTATGTCAATTAACACTGATTTGTGAGCTTGAATATGAACTCTTCTAACTGTTTAGACTTTCGTCAATGAATAGTCACTTGAGAATTAACGATTTCTTTAAAATTAGCTGTCTACACATCACTGGACATTGAATTTCTTGTATGTTATTTTTTTTGATTACAGCTTGATTCCACACCGTATTTGTGGTACAAGTATGGAATTTTCAGCATGTGATATCGGTAGCCCGAATTTTGCAGGCCGACCATAGATATCAGGTGTGCGTCGACAGGGGATCGGACCTCGGACCATGTGCATGGTCAGTGAGAGTCCTAACCACTGTGCTACCGACAATTTATCAATTTACATGTAATGACAGTTTTTTTTATTCCTTTACTTTCCCAGTGGAATATAGGGCTAGATACTTGAAGTTTCTGTAGCAGTGGTGATTATTTCTACAGGATGGGGTTCCTAGCCTCATGCCCTCAACCTACCCTCTTTACCAATCATACTACTGGCTTAGAGAGGTAAAGGAATGCGTCGGCCGGGGATCGAACCCCGGACTACCTACGTGGCCGGCGAACACTCTACCGCTGCCTCACCGATGCACCCTGTAATGACAGTGAATGAGGTCAATTACATAGGTCAGTTAAACTAGTAGATCAGGGTTAATCGGATTATTGGAATACAGAAATTTAGCTCGACATAGAATAACTGAAGCTGCTAAGTTAAATCACCTAGAAAAAATCTCAGCCACTGCACTGCATTCATCCCCATGTAAACACACAACGGTAGAGTGGGTGGGACAGGGTAAGAGTATTAAAGAGTATTATTATTATTCCATACTTGTACCAAAAATACGGTGTGGAATCAAGCTGTAATCAAAAATAAATAAATAAAAAAATAAAAAAGTAATATGGTTAGGTGGAGAGAAAGAGAGACAGGTTGATCACTGAATCCATTTTAATCGATTCAACACCGCAGCACACGTGAAATCGGAATGACGCAACGCATCACCTATACCGGAGATATGGAAAGTGGCAACCGGAAACAACAAAGGGAAGTTGGAGAGACAGAACAGACAGAGAAAATATACGGAAAAGACAAATTTTGAAACCGTGTGACTAAATTTGATATGATTATGAGTAGTGGCAATAACTTATGCTCGAAACCTTGTCATCCAGTTGTTAATACTGAACCGCTTACTTTGTGATATTTAAAATAAACTAATCTAATATGGAATTACATTCTACCACAGTGCTCAGTGCGTCGGTGGCACAGCGGTTAGGATGCTCGCCAACCATGCACATGGTCCAGTGTTCGATCCCCGGCCGCCAATGCACTCCTTTACCTTGCTAAGCCAGAAATAATGCTGGTAAAGAGGAAAGGTTGGGCATGAGGCTAGCAACCCCATCCTGTAAAAATTAAACACTGCTACAGAAACTTCAAGCCACTAGCTTGGAGCCCTATGTTCCACTGAGAACGTGAAGGAAAAAAACAGTGTTCAAGCTCTATTCTATGTGTCACTGAAATGTGTTCATCAAGCGAAGTTAAAAAATCATAGCCAGAATCAAAGTGACCCTGGACAACCATTTAGAATTTAGATTCAAACAGCCGGTTAATCACTGAAAAATGTAATGAAGTGTATTCCAAAGATGATAGTACACTGAATAATTGTCTCTTATGCATTGTAGAAATGTCTGTCATTTACTAAAAGAATAAGGCATAGAGTAATCACACAACAGTCAATAGATTTATTCATCCGAGTGACTATGGATTATAGTACTTTGGGACTTGTTGATATTTTTGAGTCTGCTCTTTAACCTCCCCTCACCCTAACCTTAACTTTAATTCCAAAGCTTAACAGAATAAAGTACGCAGGAATAATAATTAGAATCCTTTATCTGGCGTCACGAACGGATTCTTTTTCTTTTCGGAATGACCATTCATAGTGTTCTCTAAATGTGATTGGTTTCTGAAGGTCAATCTCTGACAGACGTTGACTTTGGCGACAGTACTTTAACTTCGTCCGTCATCATCCAGGCTGAAGTTGAAAGATAGGAAATTCTAGCTTTAGTGAATGTCACAGAAAAAATTCAACATACCTAAAGTGGAATAACTTTGTAGTGTACATCCGTGTCGTAGCAGTTCTCTTGTTGGTATAACAATGATAAGAACTATAGTTTGAGCAATAGATTCTGGAAATTATAATTACCCTCTTCCTTACCAAAGAATTTATTTTTACTTCTAATACACTCAAGGAATTTATCGTCACAGCCGACCTGCTATACCCTACTGGCCATCACTTTCCACTAGAACCCCAGGTAACCACCTACCGGAATATTCCCAGTCAGTAGTGAAGAGAGGTTTGAATGGTTACAAGATTTCATCGTGCGCTGACAACGATTAGAGAACCATTGGAAAGCCAGTAATGGACAGCTGTTTCGTCCTAGTTTAGGACTATTCACCACAACATATCCGTCGGGGTTTGAACCCGGTACCTTCCGGTTACAAGGCGAACTCATGGACCATTAAGCCAGTGAGACACGATCCTCAAGCTGGAACCAAACAGCTGTCCAGTTCTCCCTGAAGATTTTCTAATGCTTCTCTAACCAATATCAGCTCATGATGAAATCATGTAACCAATCACATCCCTAAAATCCGATTAGTGAATAGCAATGATAGGCCCACTAGAGACTGGGTCTATTCAGATAGGTAGTTACCTGGGGTTCTAGTGGGAAGTCGTGACCAGTAGGGTATAGCAGATCGGGTGGGAGGACTAATACTCGCCAATGACCTAAAGAACTGTCTATTTATTGAAGTGATTTCTCAGGAATTTAATTAACTTCATTTCGACACACGAGCTTCTTAAACAGATGTCTTAATATTATCATTAACACTAACTAGAATTTATTTGCTTAGTAGTAGCTTACCGTGGTGGGCAGAACGCATATTTCATGCAGTGGGAGAATATTCAGCAGGATGTGCCAAAATGAGACGAAACTAGCTTACTGGCTTCTACTACCAGACAACACAAAATAAGCAGAACGGAAACTTGTCCATCCTACTTGCGGGACTTTGAACCGATAAGACAGATCAACACTGGTCTACACGGTTCCCTACTTTTCAGACTACCGTTTTGTTTATTTTTAACCAGCCATAGCCATCATTCTACCTGGAAAGGTTGGGCTAACCAGAACACGACTGTTTAGATCAATCGACTGAATCTAGTTGCCCTGCCTGTGAAAGTATCGGCGTCTGATCAAAATGTACACAAATTATCTTCCAGAATAAAATGAAACAAAAATGAATAATCAGCTTACCGATAACCATGTTGAAAGACGTTCAGCCAGTTCATAGGCAAGAAGTAAACGTTCATGATGATTTTGAATATGTTCCAAAAAGTTTACAATCACTTCATTAATTTTAACTTGTCCATGCCATAGAGGCACTGAAATACTTGGTATACAAAGCTGTCTAGCGTCATAAGGCTGTTTCATCAAATCTTCTGTAGACTTATTCTCAAAGTCTTCATCAGCTTCAAATGGTAAATCATTTATGCCGAAATCAATTGAAGTAGTTTCATCAGCCAAATCTTGAAGTCTACCGATTAATCCCTATAAAATCGAAAGAAAGAAGGCATTCAAAAAAGCGGGAAAGAGTTATTCGGACATTATATATTTCGTAATATAACTCATAGAAGATATATGATATTTGATCTTCTATATATTATTAAGCATTGTTGAGAATAACATATCTAGTTGTTGCTTTTCAGTATATTCAGTTTGTACCACAAATCGGTGACAAAGAATCAAACGGAAGACTCAAGTAACTGATACTGTTAACAGTGTTAAAATTTGTCGTCGAATACTTCCGTATCACAAAGACAGATTCAGACAAAAAGCTCTATATACTAAACAGCACTTTCTGACAAACAAGATTTCATATTACTTCTACACAAGAACATAATTTTTATCAATATAGGGGATAGTGACCAACAGTGAAACCCAGGATACTCATTTCCCCCTCCCACCTTCCTATTAAGGACTCGTTGGGAGGATGTACCCATAGCCCCATAGCGTGTGTTGGTCTTCCACTTGACTCGGAACCAGTAACCGTCATTGTAGACGCCAGAGCGTTGGCCACTTTAGCAGCTGAGCCTCGGAAGCTACCTGCTGCAGCCGACTATTCCGGTCCAATTAATCAACAGGTGGATTAAAATTGGCCTGAAAAACGTAATAGCACGCTTTGTACCTAGAGGAACACTAAGGCAGTCTAAAACTCACATTATTCCTCGTGAGTTATTCACACCGCAAGGGTCCAGCAAGCTACATTGGCCGGAACTAATGTTCCTACAGCTCCTCCCATACCAGAAATGTCATTGAGATCAGACTAAAGGCAGTTACTGGTACAGTGTAAGATATGTTACTCTATGCTTGTGATCTGTGGACAAGATTTGACTGCTTGGACACAGGGATGCAAAAAGGTCATTTCCTCAGACAACTATCATGCTAGCGCCCTTCACCCTGAAGACGGAGAGTTAGAAAGGACTAAGTTCCCCTGTGACAGTAACACCTTAGTACGGACACAACTCTAAGAACCAATTCAAACAGGCTCTGTGTGTGAATAGCTTCAAGCAGTTGTCCTCTGGACTCTGTGGTCATGGAACATTAATTCTCTTTTCATCAAGGTGTGTAACAGCAATCGTCCGCATCCATCTTTATCATTTACATCCTATTTATTTTTCTTGATTTCCGTTTAGCTACTTACTAGTAGTATTAAATATTCAAAGCATGTAAACTGATTGCCTTAGCTCTGTAGTGTTTGTCCAACATGATATTAAGTTCAGGCTCACACTGATGGTAATAGTGATAACGGAAATACGATTGCAAGGAGTAAATCAAAATGATGACCAGATATAAGCCATGCTTATCAATTCATGTTGGTTAAATTCAACTTGAATTACATTTTCACCGATACAGAAAAAGGTAGCGTTTATATACATTTAAGGTTAGATAACTGGTTTTATGATACCATTACTTCTTATCGCCAAAGATGGGATAGAGTTATTCTTAAAGCAGACTGTTACATGAAGGAAGACAAAAATGGAATATGAACGTGTTTACTGAAAATCGAAAATGTCTACTTAGCTCTGAATGCTGATACAGATTTAAAAGGGAGCACATTTTCAAATCAGTACGGTATACTCCTGATTTGAACCTTAATTTGTGTCTTGCTACTACTAGTGTGGTGAGAGCAGGCTGCTAGCCGATTGGTTGGCACTAATCTACGTTAAGGTCTAGGTCACTAATATGGGCCGTGAACAAGCCTGAGTCAACAACCAATCACAGCAAAGTTAACGTGGCAAAATATGATTCGCAGAGAGAACTCTATTTGTCAAGGAATCCCGAAACAACCAATCAGAAGCCTGCGTTTGTCTACCTAAACAACCAATCAGATGACTGCGCTTGTCTATAATAATGTAGTTGAAAGATGTATAAATACGTGTTGATTTTCATAATAAAACGATCTGTTGCCTGGCCCTTGTCTTCTGTTGTTACATTTGGTGTCGCTGCCTACCGACAAATGAAAAGCCTATACCCTGCAGTTTTTGATGGAGACATATGGATCTTCGGGCAGGACTTCAAGGCTTCTGCGCAGTTGAGTGGCGTTCAAGATCTGTCAGCGATGGAGCTGCTACTTGAGACGCTGCTGGGAGGTCGGGCGAAAGCAGCATATGAAGGTGTGGGCCGAAGTATGGACGAATGTTCGACAGGGTCAGGCAAACAGTTTCCAAAGTGGGAAGGACCATATATGGTCACTTCGAGATGGGGTTACGCAGACACAGTCGCAATGGAGAACAATGAGAGGCGCGTGAACGTCAGCGAGCTCCAGAAATGGATACAGCGAGACAAGCCAACGATGACGCCTGCACCAAGTAGATCAAGCCGACTTCAGTCGCACGTATTTGACGGGGGGACGAGTGTGGTGAGAGCAGGCTGCTAGCCGATTGGTTGGCACTAATCTACGTTAAGGTCTAGGTCACTAATATGGGCCGTGAACAAGCCTGAGTCAACAACCAATCACAGCAAAGTTAACGTGGCAAAATATGATTCGCAGAGAGAACTCTATTTGTCAAGGAATCCCGAAACAACCAATCAGAAGCCTGCGTTTGTCTACCTAAACAACCAATCAGATGACTGCGCTTGTCTATAATAATGTAGTTGAAAGATGTATAAATACGTGTTGATTTTCATAATAAAACGATCTGTTGCCTGGCCCTTGTCTTCTGTTGTTACACTAGTACTCACTAGCTGTGACTAAAGAACGTTAAGACTTGACTTCTTCCTTCTAAATAGTAATTAATAAGACGCTATTCGCGTTATATGGCTTTCGGAAGCCATCAGTGGAATCTAAGACTGTATTTCGTTAGTGAATAACACTTCAATGCTTGAAACGATGAATACTGTGATGGAGTTTCATCGTGAACGCTTCCACTTACTCAAGATGCTGTTGCATCTAACTAATGAGTCGTAAATTGGCTGGAGGAAATTCACAATGAGAATTCCATTGTTAGCCGATATCATCAACCAAGTAACATTATATTCCTTTCAAGACATTATCGAAACGTGTATATTAGCAGTTTACATGTTGTCAAAAGAGACTGAGAATTTCAGTCCGATATAAGTACTCAACTGAATATTCGATAATGTTACTTCGGCGTACAATACACTATCAGTTCGTAAACTTATGAACTAATGGAGAAAACAGATGAATAGGCTACCTGACTGGAATATATTCATCACTGTAATCACAAGCATCGCTATATTATTGACGACACCTCAACATTAACTCCTTCCTTACATAATGAAAGTAAACTGAATCGTTTAACAAACAAGGATATATTGAACTGATAAGAAGACTCTAAAAGATCTAGACTTCTTGATAGATTTATGTCTAATGTCACATAAATTTGAAGACTTACAAGTGAAAATTAACAAGTTGGCAGAAAAAACAGCCAGCAAAGACAGGAGTTCAAGTGAACACAGAGAAAATGAAAGTGACAAACATAAACAACCACTACCAATAACAACAACAAGAATCATCAATAACCATCAACGGGAGAAATTAAAAAGTGGTCACTTCCTTCTTTTATTTAGGCATCGTTGTTTCATCTGCAGGCAAAGATAAAGGTATCAAAACCAGTCTGGACCGAAAAGGAAAGGCAGATCTTCATCACTGTGAAATTAGTTTGGGAATCTTCTGCATTCAGAAGTACAAAGAACAAGACTTGAATTTCCAGCACCGGTGTCAAGTCAGTGGGTTCTCCTGTGTGGGTCAGAGACTTTACTGATACATCAAGAAAAGCATTTCCAACGCGTGGATATACACTTTCATTCAGCTGCCTCAAATGACTCCTCAATAAGGGTAAATTGACGTGTCAGCCGGTTAGAAAGAATTAGAAACCTGAAACTCTGGGAACGAACCAATCAAGAACCGATTGCTCAACAGATATTCTGAAGAAAATGGAGATGGATAGGATACAATCTGAGGGGACCGCTGGGTGACATCATACGCCAGACCATCACTCGAGTGTAACCTGAATGTGAAACGACTCCTTGGGCGTTACTCCAAGGTTGACATGGAGGAGACAGTATGAGAAAGAGGTGATGAGAGCTTCTGAGAAACCGTTGGGTATAGTTAAAGAAGAATACAGAGAACTGGACAAAATAATAATAAGTAAATACAAATGTCATTGAATATTGAATTCTACTTACTTTAGTTTCAGACAGTTTATTTCTTAATGATTGAACATATATGCGAAATATATTCGATGTGATGTATGTTTCATTCTCAGACACACCAATATCTTGAAATGATGACAACGCGGATTGTTTAAATGTTTTCTACAAATGAAAATAAAGCGGATAAATGAAAACAGTTTTTAATATTATAAAATTGGATCACCTAATGTAAACAGTATAATTTAACATTGGACAGATAAGAAAATAACAGAAAGTGTAGGTAAAACCTGAAAGTTATCTCTTTATTCCCCTTAGTATTATTAACCTTTATATTAAGCTTGATCACGAGGTTGACATCAGTTAGAAAAACAATAAAAACCAACAACCAGGAGTACTGGGCAGGTATTTTGTCCTGGCTTAAAACTCATCATCAGCACACACACACACATTGTCACTTGAACCTGGGACCTTACACTTATTATGCAAGCTCGTAGACCATTCGCCGATTGGGACCCGACTGAAAGGTCAGACCATGAATTCTGACTTCTAACAAAATCATGATTGTTTAGCGCTGCCGGTATCAGCTTATGTCATCCTCAAGTACTTTTCTTCCCTCCAGACCTGGTTGACTCCGCTGGTCATGAATTCAATGTTCCTGTCGTCGAAAAGAAAATCTTCTTCGCAGCAGACGTCTTTTTTGATTCGGCTCTCTCAAATGAGTCAAACAGGGTGCACCGCTGATGGGCTGGGCCCCAAACGAAGGAAACAGACGTCGGCTGGCTAACAAGCATTGACGTTTGGCATGAAGTGTATGCAGCTTCTCACTTCAATAAATAATAGTATATATTTTTGCAACTTGACCACTATTGAGCAGTCATTAACAACTCACATGTGTATCTCTCTGAATGATCAAACACAGGATCATTAGGTCGCATGATGAGTGTGCTACCATGCCAAATCAGTTAAGTTGTATTTCAGTTCTTCAACATCCTGCAGTGAATGTATATGTGTGTAAAGAATTTCAGTTCATGAGAAAATTCAAATTGAATTCAGTGAAATCCCCACTATTCCAGGAAATGGTACTTTTAGGTGGATATAAAGTTCTTTTTAATAGTAGAAAGTTACTATGCATGGCAAATACTCACCTGAATGTTTACTTCTCATGATTACGAGCATAGTTTCATCGTCTGCAGTCAGATCAGCGTGCTTTCACTGTTTTCTAATCAGAGTCAAGCTAAGTGCCATAGATATTATATGAGGCCCAATGATACTAGCTCAGACTGATGAAGCGAGTTGTGAGCTCGGAATTCACTGAATAAAAGTTGAGTACTTGAGCCAATTGCTTAGACCTCTTAAGTTTGATTTCAAAGGCTGTGTCATTCTACTCCTTTGCATCCCTTTAGTTGCATGTGTTGGATGCAGATGGTATAAGTAGGCCTCCCTACACCTATTTCAATGTTAGTCAGTTAATTCATAGCACTACTTTAGAATTAAACTAAATTCACAACATTTAAAAAGGGCTCAGGATTTGCAGTGATGTGCAGTCACATGATAGGCTAAGACAATCCTAAACATTCGTACTTGTGTTCCAGATACTAAAAACCACCATATCACCACTAAAATGGAGGAAACAAGTCAAGTGTACTCAATACTGTTTATTCTTTACACACTTAGAAAACCATATTCGCCTTTAACCTTAAAAACCTCCGATCTCCAAACAAATCATTTGCCATTTCTGTTAACTTTGGTAACTAACTAACTCACTATACAAGTGAGATAAAAGTATCCACATTAAAAACGAGAGGCTTCCTTTGAAAATGCATGCTTACATTCTGTGTATGAAAATCAAAAATGCCATAGACTTACGAAACTTTGATGAGTATTCCTCTATATAAAGGGAAAATTTCCTTGAATATAATTATGGGAATAGGAAATCAGACTGATAAGAAAAAGCGTAAATTATGTTAAGTAGTGAAGTTTTATAACATTTCAAGATGGTTCAGAGGCGGTCATCTTTGATACTGTGCCATTGAATGAAGAATAATTGTATTGCGTTAGTATCCGTCGATCACAGGAATTCTTAAAAAGATTTTCAAGTGCTGGTTTGCGGGAATTTGAGTGGTGACAGGTTTTCATCATGAGCTGACATCGGTTAGACAACCATTGGAGAACCAGTACTGGACAGCTATTTCGTCACACTCTGGAACTCATCGGAAGTATTCACCACTGCCAGGGTTTGAACTCAGGACATTCTGGTTAAAAGTCGAGCTCGTAAACCACGAAGCCACTGAGACGAATGCAGCGAAGAAAATTTTCTTTCATTAACTAGATATCTGTGCACTCGAGTAATTGTAGTAAATGGGTGCTGAAGTTCCAGAACTATATCTAGTCAAATTAAATCTGGATATAGTTGAGGCATTTGGCGATCAAAGATTTCAAGCATTTCACTCTAGGTGTTCAAAAGAAAT
Organism: Trichobilharzia regenti; assembly: GCA_944472135.2. Classification (NCBI taxonomy): domain Eukaryota; kingdom Metazoa; phylum Platyhelminthes; class Trematoda; order Strigeidida; family Schistosomatidae; genus Trichobilharzia; species Trichobilharzia regenti. The sequence goes on along the minus strand of OX235262.1, from coordinate 2,541,180 downwards.
ATGTCCAACCGTTGTCTCTACCATGACCACCATAAAAAGCCACCTCTATCAATCATGATTATCCTTTTACCTTTCCTATCCAACCGTCCTACGTATTTGAACTTTTTTTTAAAATTCCATTCTGAATTAATATTTTTGGCATGGAGGATTTCATCATGAGCTGACATCAGTTAAAGAACCACTGAAAAAACCTGAGAGTACTGGACAACTGTTTCGTCCTAGTTTGTAACTCTTCATCAGTACGCACCCACCCACGCATGATGGGAAGTAATTCTGGAACTGTCTTATCCATTTTTTACCAAAAATACACAAAAATGTATAGCTGTCTATTTTCTTCACTGCAACCATCTTTTTAATAATTCCTAGCATTTGTCGACGGAATACAACTTCTCTCAATAGGCGTCTGAGAGGTCATATGCAATTCAGTTACACGATCGCCTACCTCCATCCCCTCTTACTCAATGCAATGGCAAGTGCAGGAAGGCATCTTTTTGAGTGTGTGCTTCATAAGCATAATACTTCCTCATTTTCTTTGCGTTTCAAATGGAATATAAGATTCCAAGTGGTCTCATTTTTTTGCCATTGGGTAAATTTGCTAGTTTCACGCCCAAAGCATCCCACTTTTATCGGGTTAACTAAAGGCTGGCAAACTAACGAGAGATGTAAACAGAAAAGTACGTTAACAGCCGGAAATCAAAAACAGAATCTCCACTTTTGTGCTGGCAAGGATTCTACAATCTACTCATACAAGGGAAAAGAAATTGATAAAAAGCATAAAAAATATGATAAACTGTAATTTTTCCTTTTGTAAAGGAAAACTAAATGGTTAAGCACTTACTTTTAATTGATGGAATTCCACGAGAACCTTATCAAGTCGATGGTTGAAACAGAATTGTTCAGACACTGCCAATCTCACAGTAAATCTTCTTTGATATCATCACGTAATTTATTGATTTTATTTATTCTACTAATAAATAGTTCATTTTCATGAAGGACATCACCACATGAGGATTTTAGGTTGTCTAAAACAGAAATTTTTTTAAAATTATTACACGGAAAGGGAAATAAATAGTTCACTTAACTTATCACAAGAACAAATGAGCCGAATGATTAAATCCTAATAAATGATGTAATGGTATTTGCTTGACAGTGGTTAATTTTTTTATTCCTTTAAGTCCCCATTGAAACGTAGGGCTTCAAGTTAGAGGCTTGAAGTTTCCGTAGTAGAGGTGTTTATGTTTATGGGATGGGTTGCTAGCTTCATGCCCAACCTTTCCTCTTTACCAGTCTTATTACTGGATTAGGGAGGAAAAGGTGTGCGTCAGCCGGGGATCGAACCCCAGACCACCTGAGTGATCGGCGAGCACTCTACTGCTGTGTTTCCTACTAACTAGCACTCATCTTCTGGATGGATATACCTGCACTCTCACCGATCGATAGTATTCCCTAATGAAACTCAAACTCAGTACCCATAATTTAAAAGTCTATAACTGCTAGGTAACCAAAGTACCAGAGCCACAGGCTGTCCAACGAGCATCAGCTGTCATTTACTGAAAGTATCATTATTATGAATTTCTCGTTGGTAAATTATTCTGAACTAAATCGTGTCAGCGGCTCCCAGTACGGATACTTAAAGGATGTCTTGAGGTTCAAAGGAAGTTATTCAATAGACAGGAAATTCAAAATAATGAAAATCACTATTGTTCCTTGGATTCCAAGTGGGACATAGAGCTTCAACAGCACATCCCATGCAGTCCTCTTCAGTTGCCCCCACGATTTCTCATAAGCTGCCATCGCCTCCTTCTAACACAGTTTCCTCCATATCAACCCAGAACTCACGCTCAATACGTCGCTCCACATTCAGGTTCCACTCGAGTGAGGATCTGCCATATAATGTCACCCAGCAGTCCCCTCAGAGTGTACCCTAGCCATTTGTATTTTCGTCAGCATATCTGTTGAGCAATTGGTTCTTGACCAGTTTGCTCTCCGCGTTCTTCGTTTCTGATTCTTTCTGGTTGGCCGACACGCTATTTGAGTCAGCTGTTGATGAAAGTGTGCATTCATCCGTTGAAAATGCTTTTCGTGAAGAAAACCTTCTTGAAAAATTATCAGAAATGATAGTATTATTTTTGATGAACTATTTCGCGAAAACCTTTCATCTGACTAACCGATCCAAAAAATGTTTCACGAAGTGCTTACATACTTCATGGCGCGTCTGGGATGAAGCCATTCACTCCACAAGAACATGTGGGCCAGCATATAAACATTAAGGAGACGAGAAGCACCTTTAAAATGTGATTTTCTTTTAAGAGATAAGTGAGATGCCTTCATCAATGGTTCGGAAGAAAGACTTAGTTGATTTCTGCCTACAGTACAACTTCTATCCTTATACACAACTCATTTTATTTTTCGCTCTGTAGTTGTGACCAATTACAATAACTCCTAAAAGGTTCAATCCAATTAACCTAAATCCATAGTTATTTTAAGTGTCTGCATCGAACACTTACCGCCCTCCTCCACATCAACCATCAGCAAACAAAATCAGTTTTATTAATATATATGCAAAACTTGAGTACTTTGGTGGCATGCAATTCCATGTTAATTTATTTATTAGATATACTACACAGTGAAACAATATTACAGCTTATTGGATGACGTTTCGAATACAATTTGTTAGTGTTCGTAATCATATTAATCATAACCACACAACTTTGAAACTTCAGTTTTATAGTTTTCTTTATACTTTCCTATTCGTCATCGAGATGTAGTAGAATTTTCCAGATGCCCTAGTGGACAGGTGTTGATTTCTTCCTATTAAACGTATTTTCAGCTGATTCATTGAGATAAAGCTTCCGTCATCAATCTGTCTCTCCAGCCCGTTGTTATATTAGATTTCGGGACTGTCAACTTACCCCTTCCTATCTGTGCAGTCGTGGGTAATTGCATGTCGTGCTATCTACGGCTAAACTGTTCTCAAGATTTCTTATCTTATTAGGGTGAACTAATCTAGATTTCGCTAGGTTTCGCACTCCGCTAGTCTAACTGCCTCCTTGCTGCAGCTCTGACTTATGTACTTAACCTGACAGTCATCCAGCAGAGGGTATTATATGAACTAAATTGTTTTGTTTAATGGGTTATTTCACAGGATTCTTTCACCAACAAAGCTTGTTTCTAACTGCGTTTGTGGGTCATTTGAATGCCACTTTGATTTCTGCATCACTGAGAATTCTACGTGAGGTTTCAAAGGTCCCTTTTTTGTACAGAAGTACTACTGATGATTTATATTCCCTATCGTTGATGTTGTCATTATTCTGACACACATGTTTAACATAAATTTCGTCATTAATATTACGATTAATATCACTATCACTAATATTATTATTTATTTTATTTTTACATTTTCGAAAATACTTGCTGATTCGTTTATTAGGGTAATTATTAAGTATCAAAGCTTCTCTTATATGCCTCACTTCCTGTCTTAGATTTTCTTTGATACTACTTGGTTTTTGTACCCTATTACTTAAACATTTCACCAATCCTATTTTTAGTGACATAGGGATGGATCATTCGAAATCTAAATATCACTTTTAAGAGGTGGGTTTTCTGTAAACGCATCTATGTTTATCTTCCAATCTTCTTCACTTTTTCTGCTACAGACTAACATTGGAAACTGCTCTTCCTGACTTCCCAGTTCACGAGTGAATTGAAGTTGTGCAGTTACAACTGATGATATAATTATGAACGACAATAAGTTGTATTCGAATCCTTGTCATCCGGTAAACAGTAATACTGCTTCACTCTCTGTGTTTGTGTGTCTAATATGTCTATTAAATGAATAATAATAATAATATGAAATAGCCAGTACAAATCGAATACTTGCTTAACAGACTATGAGAAAATAAAAGCCCTTTCACAGTGTTCAATCAATATGTGAGATATTCGCCAAAATTACTCAATAGAACTAACAATAACAACAACGATAATAAAACGTTTCAGATGAAACAAAAAATGGGTGTATCCCCCTTGTATCACATGTCTCCTCGTTTCGACTTTATGTGTATCCCATTTCTATATGTATATATATACATATCTTTGTCGGTATGTTGCAATACCTCTTTATTATAAATAATTGAAATTGAGTAGTTAAAACAATGACGTACATTTACTTGACCCTAGATAGTGTTTGCATATTGCATAAATGCGCTATTTATTATCATGATTTCTTCGAATAAAAGTGCATATTTTTTTATACATATTTAATAAACACAAAGCGAATTTCGGTGTGTTGCAGTGCATCATGTAGAATGATGTATAGATAACAGTCTGGCGAAAGACTCATTTACTAAAGAATGTAACACACCCATTCTATTGCAAGTACTTATAGGATTTTGACGTTTTAGGCTACATGAAATAGAGTAAGATCGAAATTCATTCATTCAGTCACGTAGAAAGGTTTAGACTTCCTGACTGGTTGGGGTCCTCGGGACGGTAAAATCCAATGGCTGTCGCAGATGCATGCACTCCTTATGACTTATAATTTCCAATTAAACTATATTGTTCTTCGTTATTACTATGACTCTGTCTTATATCCCTGTTCACTCTCTCTATTTTGCATTTCTTCTACTTTCTTCTCTTGCTTTGTGTGCTACATGGAGGGAGTGTGGCGACTAGAACTGCTGCACATCGGTGGAAAGTTCTTTATTGAAAATAGACAGACAGACAGAGGCCCAGTCTGTCTATCTATCCATCTATCTATCTGTCTATCTGCTGATCACCTTCAACCAGGCATGACTCCCTGTCTACAGCCTCCAACCGTCTAATAGAAACAGTTAATTTACATCACTGATTATATACCAGTTGCTCAGTATAATGAAGCGCATATACACTACACAGTCACTGCAGAAGTCAAAAGAATAACTTCTTTAAAATATATCCACAACCAGTGATCGCCTTTCGAACACTTTCTGCTAACACAACAGGAAGCATGACAATTAACATTAGTCGGCGAAGTAAAGTACTTGAATAACATCACAGATATTATTTTGATAAAGAGTCCCCTGACTACATCTTAAGATAAGGTCAGCTGCCTTAATGTTCACTTCAGAAATTAATGAGTGCTGATATGTCATCTGAAGATAGACACTAAATTCATCTGGCACACAACCCATTTCACTTAAATGAGTAATTATTTCAGCTTAGATGATTTAGTTGAGGATAGCATGTTAACAAAGTTTGGCCGCTTTGGGTCATTCAACTTGGTGACTTATGAAATAGGCAAGACATCCATTTGTCGACTGAACGCAAAGCGTATCGCGCAATAGAATATTTGATTCTGAAATACCATGATTGAAAAAAGGTTATCTGTGTAGATTTCAAGTCTTCGACCATCACAGTTTTCTCAACACTACTCTTATTTGTTGAAATTGTTACGTTAGCAGTGAAGAAATTAAGCAAAGAAGTCTTTGGCAAGAGCCAATGTGGTACTTTGACCGAAAATAGGAATAGAATGAGCCACATACGGAAGTGTAGATTAGGGGAGTGTTATTAGAAGATAGAGATTTTCCGACAAATATGATGTATTTACGTAATACATTTCGAACAACAATATGACTAAACACATTGGCTTTTCAGATCCGTTCATATGAAAAATGGAAAGTCAATTAAAATAAACAAGGTGAATAATAAGAATAATTAACACTAAATTTGCTTATCTAATCAGATAAGGACTACTAAGGTAGGTTGAGAATAATAATACACTGTGTTTGTACACACAAGGGGGGTTGAGGCGTAATTTTAATGAATAGCTATCGCCTCAACGTATTTCAATAAACGCCCTTGATCGGTTTTAGAAATTACTTTAAAAGCTGTTTTGATATCAATTTTGTAGTTCATATCGAATAGGTTTTTAGCTATAGATGAAATTGGTAGTCTATCGATTTCTCGAAATTCATCTGTTTTCCTAACCATTTGAGATTATGCTCTCCCACCCTTACATACGAAGCCGATTAATCCCCTTTTCCCCAACACTTCCATATAAATTTTCATTTAGTGTGGGATGTGACATAATCACTTGCACAATCAATGCTCAGGCTTGTAGTTGAGCATATTTTCAGCTTTTTCAATAACTATAATCCGGGTTGCAATAGTAGGTGGTTCTATGGAGGACCGAGTTCACTTACTATCTTAAAATCCTCCTCTTCATTCCCCTATTGTATGGTAGATCATTTAATTAAAACACCTTTCTTACGGATGGAATATAGTGCAGATTTTCAAAAACTAACTGACTTCGACAGTGATTTCAAAATTTTTAAACGATATCCTTTTCTGATAAGAGTATTTACCAATATTTTTATTTATTTTTTTAATCTATAACACCAGCCATTTAATAAATATACTGAATCCTCTTAAATAAACACTTTAGCAAGCCTCTCCTATACTCTAGCCAACAGAAACTGTGACAAATTTTAAATACTATTCCTTTTCAAGTAGGCTTTCTATAAAATGACCAGTCGATAAAGCGAATCACGGACATATATATATATATATACATCTTTAAATATTCCCCTTATTCATATTAGAACAATACGTCGGTAGCACAGAGGTTAGGACTCTCACCGACCGTGCGTAAGATCTGGGGTTCGATCCCCTGCCGACGCAAGCCCGATATCAGTGGGCTACCGATATCACATGCTAAAAATGCCATACTTGTACCAAAAATACGGTGTAGAATCAGGCTATAATAAAAAAATGGTATACACGAGCAATATTGTTGTTTTCAATTATATCTTATAAAAAGTTTAACCGATGGCGGTGAGTTTGTGGATCAAATAATAATAATAATGTTCTAAATGTTTAGAACGTCAGTAATAACGATGATTGTAATGATAACAAAATAATGATAGTAAGGTTTATACAGGCGGTGATAAGAATAACAAAGGTAGTAATATGTGTGTGCATGTAGACAATTCAATAAATGAATAAATAAAATAGGTCAAATCTTAAAAGTTATATAACACTAATATAATATGTTATAATACAGGGCGAACAAATAGATAGTCCAACAAAGGCATTTATTTGTGAGAATTTCTATTTTGACTCATTTGATTGATGATAGCGGTCACCAAGTAGACAGAAATATTGTCTTCAAAGTTATCTATCGCATTCCATCGAGCTTTTCAAAAGGAATTCGACCCCGCCGTTTACACATAGTCGAAGTTATGAGAATTCTACATAACAATCCTAGTCTTTGCACACAAAACAGGTTTGTTCTACCATTGTCCCTCCATTGCATTGCCTAAGTAAAGTCTACTTAAAACCCTTCATCCCTTTCTTATTTTCCATTTCCTTCGTACTTATATGGTATTTATTTAAACTCTGATTATCTCTGCCAGCTCCAACTTTAACAATACGTAACTTTTAAGATTTGACCTAATTATTTATTTATTGAATTGCCTACACATACACAAATATTACTACTTATTTTTTTCTTTTCACCACGTGCATAAACTTTATTATCATTACTTTGTTATCATTAAAATCATCGCTTTTACTGACGTTCAAAATATTTAACATATTATTATTATTATTATTCGAAGCACAAACTCGCCATCCTTGGTTAAATTAGAATAAAGCCTGAAGACTACCTAATTGAAAGCAGCAATATTGTCCATTTATGTGTCTTGTTCAAATATATACATATATATATATATATCTCATTTACCTTCAAGGTGATCTAATTCCTCGAACCATCTGTACATCACTTGTAATCCATCACTGATGTGGCTGACACTGTAATCATTAGTATCAACCTTATCGTGCTGTTGACTAACAATCAGAGGAAGTAAACTGCCACTGCCAACAACTGTTGTCTCATCCTCCATAGGCTCTTCGTTGAATCGATTCAAGCTTGAAGGAAGTATTGACCATGAATTAAGTAGTCTTTCATAATTCTTGTCAAATTCACTAATACAATTAATGATGTCTTGGGGTAAAGTAGAATTCTGAAATTAAAAAAACAACAACAGAAAGACAATTCAAATATAACTCACTTTACGCTTGTGATCATTTATATAAAACCATTTTATTTGTGCAGGAATAAATTCAAACTTAAAGAATAGCATTTGGTGGTACTTAAGCTTGAGAATAAATTATATAAAAAGTGAGGGGAATTAAGTATTCAAAAATTGCAAATCACAGACACTACTAACTGATTCCAAGAGGATTCCAACTTTACTACTCTTATCCATCAGTAATATATGTATATATATATATATACAGCCGCCATACACTTGATTTGATCAAGTTAATTTAGAAAATCTTATAAACATTACTATTGTGCCATTGCTAGACATCTTGTCGATATGCAGGTCATGAGGTGGACGTTACGAAACGCTTTAAAATTCTCAACAGACAAAATAATTCAATTCTCTTTAAGTGCATCAGCCGAAGCAGTCGCTATCGAATGCTTGAAACCCGATTTATATGTTCACAAAGAAACAGTTATCAGTCCTTCCTTGCCCTGGTAATCGAATTTCCTCATTCTGTATCACTTGGTTAAGTAATCTTTGGATGTAACCTCTTCTTCTTTTTACACAGTGCTTGTCTCTAGTTTTTATGGTTTGAGCTGAGCAAGTGACATTGTTACTCATTGTCTTCTTCACCTTCCATTGTAACCAGGTATTTTATTTATTTATTTATTTAAACTTGAATTCTCTACGTACGGACAACATAATTATAGTTTCTGAACACTGTAAATTAAATTTGGAGTCCACTGTCATTAAATGACTGTGTGACATTCACAAGTTTATTAAAATTGATCTCGACACAAACTTAATAGTTTCTTTAGGCTGTAGGCAGATGGATGATGGCCTGTCGACGGAATTTACGACGGTGCCATCTCATTCTGAACAGATTATCGTTGTTATTCTTGCTCCTGGGGAGCCAGTTACATAGGCCGTACAATTAGGCGTGATTCTCGTCGGATTTCCGAACATCACTCTCTGCGTGGTTAAGTAAACGGCAAACAAAATCCATTCGTAGCGCTATTCTATCTGATCTTGTGGATACAGAGCACAAGACTGATGTTAACGAGGCAGCTTTCAAAGTCATTTACCACATGTGAACAAATCTTAACTTCGTCTTAAGAATTCGTTTACTAAATATTAATGAGGCTGCGTCATTCGTACAGTCCTCGTTGCCGCTGCAGACTAAATTCTATCAGTCAACTTTGCAATGTGTCAACCATATTAGGTCTTGATAACGGTAATTTCAAATGGATTTGAGTAAAACGCAATTATACATAACGTCAGTTAGGAAACTAGCAGAACACTTGGGAATACTGAACAGCTTTGTCTTCCTAGGTTTGGACTTTTCATCACTACGAACCCACCAGAGGGGGGTGAACCCATTGTGACCTGTTCCAATAATTCATGAATCTTAACTTCTGGTATTTTGTATATGTCACGACCTCTAGCTAATACTATAGTAGAATAACTGGTCTGACTTGGTGGTGGAGTCTTAACCACTGTCTATCTGTCTGCCTGTTTTCGACATAGAACTTTGCACAAATGTGCGGAAGTTCAAGTCGCCACATTCCGTGTAGCACGCGAAGCAAGAGAAGAAAGTACAAGAAAAGCATAATAGAAACAGTGAGCACAGGTGTGAGACAAAGGAGTAATGAAGAAAAACAAAACAGTTTCATTGGAGACCATAAGTCACAAGGAGTGGATGCATCTGCACCACTGAGAACGATTTTGAGCCATGTCACCAATTGTTTCCAACCATAGATTTTTACCGTCCCGAGGACCCCAGCCTGGAAGTCTACACCTTCCTACGTGGCTTAGACTAACTGTTGTAGATTTCATTGACTGACGCCAAGTTTTTGTTTGACCGCCGCTAGCTATTTTCCAGTCTGACCCTATATCCGCTAACATAGCTCGTCGAGGGAGGCGATGGCTTGGCATACGGAACACATGTCCTAACCATCTAAGTCTTTGTAGCTTCACGGCTTCGTCGATTGATTTCCCCTGTTTACCTAGAACTCTGTGCCTAACCTCCATGTTGCTCACCTTATTATGCCACTTTACACGGGAAATAGAACGCAGGCACCTATGATCAAAGACAGCTAGTCTTTTCATGTCTTCCACTCTCAGTGGCCAGGTCTCACAACCATACAGGAGGACGGAGCGGACTGATGAGCAGTACACCCGCCCTTTGGTCGATAGTCGAACATCTCGTCTACGCCAGAGTCGGCGTAAACTGGCAAATGCGAAACGAGCCCCCTGTATTCGTGCTGAGATTTCGTCAGAGATCAGCCCGTTGGCACTGGCTGGTTCAACTTCCCAAATAAGTGAAGCGGTCAACGTGCTCTACCACTTTACTTCCTACTTTTAAACTAGGCGTCACTGTGGTCTAGTCCTGTAACATCATCTTGCATTTCGGCGGGAGCGAATCGCATGCCAAACATTCGTAGATTGCGGCTCAAGGTGTTTAGAAGACTCTGCATTTCGTCAGCGTCTTCGCCTAGAAGGACTATATCGTCTGCATATTCCAAGTCAACGAGATTATTCCCTGGTAGCAAGTAAATCCCTGAATCGCTGAAGTCACCTAGGGTTAAGTCCATTAACACATCTATGATGAAGTTGAATAGAAAAGGAGATAATGGGCATCCTTGACGGACACCATTGGTCGTCATCAGTTCAGATGATAGCTCGCCGTAAGCCCTCACCTGGCTGTATGAGTACGAGTAGAGTGCCTTAATCAGTGCAATATATTTTCTTGGAATTCCCTTTACAGCCAAGCATCTGCAGAGAACTTCTCGATCGACAGAGTCGAATGCTGCCTTTAAGTCAAGAAATATAATGACTGTTGAACGCCGGTAGGAATTCCTATGTTCTAGAATCTGTCGGAGGGTGAAGATATGATCAATACACCCTCTTCCTGCTCTAAAGCCTGCCTGGCTCTCTCGTGTTTGTGCTTCCCGAGCACCACTCAGTCTACGCATGATTATTGAGCCTAAGACTTTAGATACTATATTAGTCAAGCTAATCCCTCTGTGATTATCACACGAAGACTTGTCTCCCTTCTTGTATATCGGGATAATCAGTGACTTACACCAACCCGATGGGACTTCTTCTGATTCCCAGACGCTGCCTAGTACCTCAGTTAATCCGGACAGTAAGCTGTCTCCACCGTACTTAAATACCTCTGGAGTCATTCCATCAGGTCCCGCTGCTTTGCCTAGTTTCAGATTGGTGACAGCTTTAGTAACCTCAGTCAGTGACGGAGGACCTGTGTTTATATCCCATTCGGGGAGGTGTTGGATGCTCGGAAGGTTGAACGTGGCTGTGGGCAAATTAAACTGCTCCTCATAATGCTCTTTCCAACGATCCAGTCGTCTATCCTGGGAGCTAATTATAGTGCCATTTTTTTCCGAGATTGTCTCACTGATGATTTGTCTTCTCCCATCCGATTCCCTGATGAGTCTAAAGAGGTGCCTGGTGTTGCCTATCCTCGAAGCTTTCTCCATCTCTTAACCACTGGGTGCGTACTGCTGAAGACTCCGGAAAACAAGAATAAAACAGTTATCTAGAACTCCAGTATTGGTTTTCCAATTGTGTCTCTAACTGATGTCAACTTTTAATCAAACCGTTAACCTTTAGGGAAATCCCCGAAAATCAACATTTATTAATTATGTCTAGAATAATTCTTCATGAAGATAAACAATAGACAGACAATGTGTATGCTGGCACAGGGTTACAACTAACCTGTAGTGATCCAGACTCTTGAGTGTATTCCTCCTCCAATGAATCGAATACATTTCTATCTATGGATAATTCTGAAATTGCCTTCTCATCATTCGTCTGACTAAGACTAGTAATGACTTCATCATATTGATCAATCATATTCTTTAATTGATTTGTAAAATCCATCAAATTTTCAGAGATTAATTCAACAGAAATAACTGAATTCCGGATATTTTCAATATTATATAATGTTGTGGTTGTTGTATCTGCTGTCGAGGAATCTTGTTTCGCCATAGGCAATTTGTGAATTGAATATTGAAATTGTTCTACGGAATTATTCAGCTTATCAACAATACTTCGATGATTATTTTGAACACTGTTCAACAGTTGCTGATTGTACAGATGATAAAATAGATAAAAATAGATCAGAGGAAACAGAAGAGTTAATAATTTGACAATATTGAAATCATCAGCCAGAAAAATTTTAGAAATCACAAAGAACTTCTAGTATCGTCAGAAGTACTTCATATCCAATGGAATCCACCTTGTCTGAATAGGAATGATAGACTAAAATTGAATTTGACCTGGTTACAACACTTTCCTCTCATACAAAATGACAAAATCAACATAAATGGATGATAAGCTATTTCAGTATGTAAACATATGCTTCTTTTCTAATTTTACACACTTATCAAATCCAACAATCTACACCTGGTTTTGTTGTCTTTACCAATTGGTTGGTCAATCTGACAATGCAAAAATGACGCAACACTGAGAGACGATGATGAAGTTGTAATAAATACGCTGAGATTTTGTAAATTCTGGTTTACTAATACTACTCTGATAAAGCTATTAGCCTTAAGTAGCTGCTAAACGTCAGTAAAAACAGCTATATCGCCTTGTTTTTCATTTATTGGGAAATACGAAAAAGTATTGGTTTTGTAGGGATTTTGTTTGATTGTATGGAGGATTTCAGCATGAGCTGACATCAGTTAAAGAACCACTGGAAAACCCAGTGGCTCAATGGTCTACGAGCTCGCCAGCCTTGTAACCAGAAGGTCCTGGGTTCAAATCCCGGTGGGTGCGTAATGCTGAAGAGTCCCAAGCACTAGGACACAACAGCTGTCCAGTACTTCCAGGATTTCCAGTGGTTCTCTAACTGATGTCAGCTCATGGTGAAATCCTCCATACAATCAAATACGAAAAACCTTTATTATTATGAATATAATATACCCAATGCCCAAATTTTCTTAAACTGTTAAAAGTCAACTTGGTTTGGACATATATATATATATATATGTGTTAGTAATTTGGCCTAGAAAAAAAAGTTGTTCCGAAAAGCTGACTAATGTCAAAGATTGAACCATTCTTCATAAGTTAGTTACCAGTGTCTCAATAGTCTAGGAACTTGACTTGTAAACAGGAGGTTTCGCGTTCGAACCACCCCCCGCACCCCGTTGGTGGTGAGCAATGGTACTGAAGATGAGCGCCAAATTACAGAGAAATAGCTCTCAAGTACTCAATGATGGTTTTCAGTGGTTCTCGAACTGATATTGACTACTCTATAGTGAACAACTCCTGTATACTAAATCAATGCTGTTTTGGTATAAGGTATAAGGTTACTTATGTGCTTAATGTTTTCCAGTTTCTTTTTTGTTGTTGTTGTTGTTTTTTTTCTCAGTCAGATTCTTTTATACAACTAGAGTGTTATGTTGGAAACAAGCAGTAAAAGTCAACACGGCAGGATTGAATGAATTCATCAGTAGAACATTTATTCTAACAGTACAAGTGTGAATGAATATAAAGCAAAGACTCTGAAGGATATCCTATCTCAGAATACCCTCAAAGAAAGGAGCTCCAGTGAAACTATTCAAACAATTCTAAAGACATTTGTATATAAAAGTGAACTATTCAAAGAAAATTATGTACAAACGACGACTCGATAAAGTTATGAAGAGAACTAGTTGTGCTGCAAAACTCATCTTCATTAACACCACCACCACCACTAAGTGGGTGCTTCAGCAATCTGCGAACGACTAGTTGCCAATCCTCGGCACTTCACACTGCCTTTATCAATTTGATTAGTGTGTATGTGGAAGTAAATACAAAAGTTGTACAGAAAAGTAATTGTCTAGATATGATAGAGAAGATTTGTAGCTCAAATTGAAGTATGCGCTGAAGATGTCATCTAGTAGGGTGATGAAAGCTTCGCAAATTAACCATCCAGCTCAGAGAACAAAACCACATCAAAAAGTAATTGTCTACGCGTTTCAGATTCGGTGGAAATGGTTGAAGTCAAAGTGCCTAAAATTTCGATAACAAAGCATGTCTTGGACGATGGACATGATATTGATGCTCTCTTAAACAATTCACACTGTTATCAGGAGACAGACAAATAGGAAAATTGTGAATGCTTGTGCGATTAGAGTTTTTGAACCAGGTATCTCTGTGTGTACAAGGGGAAACGGTCGCCACTCTGAATCTACCATGTTAATAATAGAAATTTTTCCTTCATATTTCCGGTGGAACATAGGGCTTCAAGCTAGTGGCTTGAAGTTTCTGTAGCAGTGTTTATTTCTACAGGATGGGGTTTCTAGCCTCATGCCCAACCTTTCCTCTTTACCAGAATTATTTCTGGCTTAGCGAGATAAAGGAGTGTGTTGGCTGGGGATCGAACCTCGGACCATGTACATGGTTGGCAAGCGTCCTAACCGCTGTGCCACCGACGCTACCATGCTAATAAGTTTTACTTATTAACTTTCATTATTATTATTAGTAGTAGTAGTATCATAAACACTTTATTCTACCTCTTATTATTACGACTCCTCATTCATTTAAAACTAACTTTTATCTGTAACATTATTTCAATGCTTTTTAACCCTATTGCAAGTGCAGAATTTGGACACTGTGGTGGAATTTAGTAGTGCATCGTTTTAACACAACTATTTTTATTACTTTTATTGTTACTTTTATCATCATTACTATTTTTTTATTCCTTTACGTTCCCAGTGGAACATAGGGCTGCAAGCTACAGACTTAAAGTTTCCGTAGTAGTGGTGATTATTTTTACAGGATGGGGGTTGCTAGACTCATGCCCAAACTTCCCTCTTCAGCAGCTTTTTTTTACTGGCTTAGGGAGGTAAAGGAGTGCATCTGTAGCCGGGGATCGAACCCAGGACCACCTGAGCGGTCGGCGAGTACTCTACAGCTATGCCACCGACGCACCGCATTACTATTATTATCAATATTGTCTAGTTCACAATTCTTGGTATATATTCAAGTCCTTTCACTCACTGATAACTAAAAAACTGTTTATCTGAGTGATGTAACTGAACCGCATAAGGCATTTTATCCTAATTTTATATCTTTCCTTGTATGTAGAAAATTCATCAGCTGAGGAGGTGTTCTACCGAAATTCGAGGAATTCATTAAATTCTGTTTTATATAGAAAGATTTGTTACTTGTTATAAATACGTATCAAGAAATAAATGTCTCCCATTTTTACCAAGTTATTCTTCAAGCTTCAGACAATTCCATTTCTTCAACTGAAGAAAGACGAAATTCATGACATTCCCCCTTCTTACTTATAAGTGACCAAAAGATGCTAGTGGCAAGATAGAGACGTTGATCATCGAGTGACCACTTCTCAAGAGACTAAAGTTACTTCTATACCAACTTCCATTCCAGACTGTAGACGAAGGTAGACAACAACAACAACAGATTATAAAGTGATACAAAGAAATCTCACCATTTCGACGATAAGCAAGAGATAATAAATCTAAAGAAGTAATCAACAGCTTCAGGCAAAAATTTCCAATCAAACCAACTCCACTCAAGCAGCTATCGAATCCAAATTTACAAACTTACCAAACACTGGTCTTTACCAGTTCGAAGAGTCTCCAGTTTTTCATAAATGACTAAAGTAACCTCTTCATTAACATCTCGACTGCTGACAATTGTCTGTCTACTGTTATTTTCTTCTGCCAACGGTACTAATAATACATCTATTTGACGTTGAATAGTCTTCAAGTAGCATGCCGCATAATTCATAGTGTCATGATACGTTTGAACGGCTGGCAAACATTCCAACTGTAGATTTTGATAAATAGTCATACAGTAGTTAATTAGTTGAGCCAATCCCCTGACAGTTTCATCAAACACTACAATTTCTGAATTGTTATTATCACTGTTAATAATATCACTGTCGTTATAGTCTCTACTCGCAAAGAGATGACACCTATCCTCAGAGAGGATAATTGGTCCAAGATGGCCACGTAACCAGTTCATTTCGCCTTGTATATTGTCAATTTGATCCTGTAGGAAACGAAGGAGAAAAACATATTCATATAAGAAGATAATCATAGAAAGCTTAGGAAAGGTGAAGAATCCTCTTTCCGTTAAAGTTCATCTGTACTTCCTTAAATTCCCCGGATAAACAGAAGAGTCATTGTAGTGTCTGTTTATCGAATAACAACTCATCACCACATCAACCAGATGATGTAGCCTACCTGGTTGACAAATTGAGATCCTTATGATACGAAATTTTTGTGCTCGAACCTGCTTACACCGTTATTATCCAACAAATGGGGTTTCCGAGCTCCTTTGACATCTTTTGACAAAGTTCACCGTGAAGTAATCTATAAACACGAAGCACTGCAGTGCCTTGAATCCTTACCAACCTCATCCAACAGCTATATGGAAATACCAAATATCTAGAGATCTGCAACGGAGTTAAACAAAGCCGCATACCAACTGTAGTGGACTGGATTATGCAGAAGATTGTCAGGCGCCTTTTGATGAAGGTCTGCAGCTGCCTATCAGAAATGCTTTTCGTGACGTATGTGTTAATTTTCTGACCTATACGGAAGAATTAACTGACATAACATTGTTGTTAAGAATCTACATTGTATCGTTTATGCTCAGGAGTAAAGATTTTCATACTGATTTTAAAGCCATGAAGGTCTCCCTTGACTTTCTGATCCAGACTGGTTTTGGATTCCTTATCTTTGCCGTTGTCTGTGGCTGAAACGATGCTACTTAGCTGAATAGAGGAAGTGATAATTTGCAAAATTCTCCTGTTCATAGTTACCGATGATTCTTGTTGTTGGTTGATGGGTTGGTTGGTTATTTGCATCAGTTCCGTGGTCTCTATGTTTAATTGAAGTAATTACATTAGTAGAAAGGCATCTGAATACATGCGGGAAATGGTCTAAAACCATACTCTCCGAACCCCAACACCCCCTCTATTCCCAACTCTCTCCTTGCATCTCATCAGGTAGAACCAGAAATCAGTATAAAATAATATACGCTTGTACAACCAAGTAGAGAAACTCAACGATACCATATTTAACCAGTGTTCTAGATGACAGAGACAATGTTAAGCGCGAAACCTATGACTTGATTTGTTGGTAATAACATAATTTTGGCCCTTTTATTTCTCCCTTATATTCTCCTATTCGTACTCTATAGTGAACAGCCTTCTTAAGCATACTTAGCTGCCTAAAATTATTATCGTTGGCTTACTTTTTTATTCTTTATTCTATTCCTTCTTTTGTGTATCTACTGGTCCCGACTATATTATCACTATGAGTATTACAAAATTATCCTGTCATTAACCATCATGAAATATTAGTTTTGTGGTTGTTCTTTGTTCGGCACTATTTAACTGACAATCTTGTTTGTGAACGCCACTATCACCATCTTAAAAATTTTGTATTATGCATGATTACTCACTCTACCACAACAAGCACTGCATTAGTGCTGACAATAAAAATAAAAACCCTGAAATGTTTATTTCATGATTGTTTAGTGTAGTTCAATCAAATTAACTGATTCTCTTGGCTATAAAAATTCTTAAATATCATTTCATAACTTCTTGTATGATTATAGCTGTTACTGTTCACCACGCATAAACATATCATAGCTTCCACTACCCAAATACTGAAATATTTTTCATTACTGCTGTTTATTTTTCATTCTACTTCTTGGTATTTTTTCGCACTTTTTTGCTATTTTGTGTTTTTTTGTTCTTGTTTTTTTAAATTTTTATTTTTGAAATGCACCTTTTAAATGTTTGGCGAAATTAGATGCAATATTGTAGATAAACTGCTGAAAATTCCACACTGTATCACTAGTACTGTTTCTGCAATAAAAGCAAATTATTATTATATTTTTGCTGCGTGACTCTTCTGTAGCATCTTTGACTTTCGCTTGTAAGTCTTCGAGTCTGTGGGTCTTTGGAAACAAGTCGTCCACAAAGTCTCGATCTTCTAGAGTTATCTCGTTGGTTCAACATATTTATGTCCTCTCATTCCAAGAGTCAGTCGACCATAACTAGGAATACCATTGGTGGTAGTAGACAGCCTTGGCTAACTGCTGTATCCACTGAGCTTTCCGTTTAAGACCACCTGACATGTCAAACTGTCTCACTCTGACATATATATACATATATAGTTATCCGAGTGAATAATTCACTTACTGATATGAAATTCATAGCACCTTCAATAGCAAATGGTTTTGGTAGCTGACCAATTTCAGACGTCAGCAGAAAGTCAAACGATTGAAATTCTAAAAGACGTCTGATGGTTGGTGTTAGATTCTTTGTAAACTCTTCATAGGATGCAGTAATCTATAACAGAAAGGAGAAGAAGTTGAAGAAGCGAAAGAAAAAGTAAACGAATTAGCAACATACAGTAAAAATCAGTTATCAGTAATTAATTAATTAATTAGTTATCAACTAAATGTTTCGGCGGTTCACGGGTACAATAGTCGCCGCCAGCCATGCCTCATGTGGTTTAAGGGTGGATACTCGGCTGATGCATAACTGAACCCCACTGCTTAGGTGGTGATAAGGCTGATAAAGAAGGCACATTTAGCGTAAAACAGAATGACACCACTGCTTGTGAAACGTCAAAGCTGAAGCTTTAATTCTCATGCATCACTTGAAACACAAAAGAATCCAATCACAGAAGAGTCATGTAAGACCTAAATACTCTTGACTTTAACAAACGGTGAGCGAAATGAGTCTTTTTAGATTCAGATTCGTCAAACAAGCACACATGAAACTTGCTTTTGTTGTCAAGTAATTCATAATATCGAGGGAAACATTTATTTCCTAATGTACCACTGTTATGAATGCATCGTTTACTACTGACCCATTACTGACGTGCCCATTTTCGCCTATTCTCGAAAATCTCTAGTCAATCAGATATCGTCAGGTGTCAAGCGCTACGTCGGTTGTCGACTCAAACCTCTGTATTTTTCCTTCTCACCTGATGCTGACTAATGACTGTTTGCAGGAAAACGTTTCCTTGAGTTCCACTGAGAAGTTGTTACTAGTGCAGTCCATCCGATAAGGAGTGCGGACAGCTGCTCACCACAGATGACAGTGGCTGGTGCTAGTCGCACTAAAATCCCGAATGGATAGAAGTTAGAATTTATGGAATGGGTATTGAATCGGGTCCTAATGGCTGAACAGTCTGAACAGAGCCCGCCTTGCAATCTACAGGTCCTAGATTCGAACCTCACAGGACGAAACGGTTGTCCAGTACTCCTAGCTGGTTTTCCAATGATTTTCCAACTAATGTGAACCTCCTGTCAAATTTGAAACAATTCAAATCCCTACAAACCAACTCCTGAAGGTCATTAGACAATACCAAAAGATGAAATTATCTCTGATTAGTTTAACCTTCAAGTTTATACTGTCATCATGAATGCGGAGCATTTTTTGCTTTCTTAGACACTTAGTATCGACGGTACTGTTAAGTATGTCGGTCATTTCGTTCTCCTATATATAGACCAGGAACTTGGGTCATGATTGACGAAGAATACTTGTAACAGGTCAATGAACACTCCTCAACATCTTCTACCTTCACCAGTAGTACAATGAAGACCAGTTGGACTACCGACTGACCAGAAAGATTTAACAACACGAAACTCTGGCGGTCAGCGAACCAATCAAGAAATTATTGCCCAGTAAAAATATAGCGAAAAAGATGTTGACGGAGAACGACAACTTGGGCATGGGTCAGTGGATTAGATGGAGGGGATTGTGCGAAGAGGAGATGACAGCCAACAGACAATCGTGAAGGCAGCTGAAGATGACGTCAGAGAATAGGAAAGAACAGTGATGTTCTTTTGAATCTGTATATTGCACCAGGAACTCAAGGGAATAATAATAATATTCTTTTCATAAATGTAATTAGTAATTATCAATGAAAGTTTCTTATTTTATTTCGGTAACAAAAAGAATGCTTACCAATTCACGAAATACTTTTGGCATCAATTGTTGTGTTATATTATTCCATGTAGTATGAATAGTCCTGCCTAAGTGTACATTGTCTTCAGCATTATAAAATGGTCCAGTCAGTTGTAAATCTTGACAGAATTCAACTTCATCTGGATTGAAATTGTTATGCGTAAATTTATCGTAAGTATTTAGCATTCGCTCTAGACTACCTCTTTGATAATTATTAAGTTTTATAATAAACATATAAAAGTCATTGAGTTCTTTCTCCAAAGCTTCGGATTCGTTATTATTATGCCTTATGGTGTATTGTTCCAATTCACTTTCTTGTTCTCTTATCCATACCAATTGGGTTTTAATAGATTCTGTGAATTCATCTAATCTCTGATGGAATTGCTTCAAATGCTTTAGCTTGTTATCTATAGCAAATTGCATATCGATTAGTTCACCTTCAGTGGACTCCAGTCTCTTCTGAATTCCTTCTGTCTGACAGGAGTCTGTAGTGAACAGCGGATTAAACTTTATTTCACACAGATTTTCGTCAGTTTGTCTAATTTCTAACTCGATCTCTTCTAATCCAAGTATCTGTTTAAAGAGTGCACCAGTAGTTGATAAACTCGTGCCAGTTAGATGAGCATCACAGTCAGGATCATTCAATTTGCTAGCAATCAAGGCTAAATTCTGACTGATTGTATTCAACTCCCCGTCTATCTGATGTATAGCCGGCTGATGACAGTCTATGCATTCAATCAACTCTTCATATCTTTCCTTGAGCTCCACAGGTTTTATGAAATCTTCTGGTTGAATTTCATCTATCAAGCAGAGAAGTGTAAAGAAATTAACATAAACGTTAATGTTGTCAAAAATCAAAATAAATCACATATGAAGAATGACGAGAGTTTAATGAACTAAAAATATTAGAGAGAAGAGAACATGAAGTTCAACAGAAAAGTTGTTGATATTTTCGGCGATTTAATTCTCAAAAGCGCAGCTGTACAGTCACACTTATATACATAAGTTTACACAGATATAATCATGATTATTATTTCCTTTAATTCCTAGAGGAACACAGGGCTTCAATCTGGCGTCTCTATTGCGTTCGGTTTTCTGCTAGAGTTTTCACCTGGCTCCAAGTCTGCCCACACGCTTTCATCTTCTCTTCACATGACCTCCAAGTAACCCTCGAACTGACGATCAACTCGCCGCTTCCCTTTCGGGTCACACTCGAACAGTGGCTTGTCTAGTGATGTCACTTGATGGTTTCCGCAGAGTATGACCAGCCAATCCATCTCCATTTCTTCCTGCCTATTTGTTGTACAATCGGTTCCTGGTTGCTTCGCTCATTGCCAGAGATCCCTGTTGCTGATCTTTTCTGGCCGGCCATCTGATCTTGAGTTTTGGGAGAAGGCAGCTAGCTGTTGATGAAGGTATGTAGTTTGTTTGAGATGTTCTTTATGACGCGCAGTGCAAGTCTCTGATCCGTATAGTGAGTAGCACTAACTTCACATTGAACTTGAAAATCCGGATGTCATTTTTCATGGTGAGCGCTGTTGAACTCTACACAGACTTGAGAGTAATGAAAGCTTGCCTTGCTTTCCCGATTCTTGCTTTGATATCCTCGTCAGTTTCGCCTGTAGTTGAAACGATGCTTCCCAGGTAGGTGAAGGAGGTTGTTTCTTTCAGGTTTCTCCCATTCACGCTGGCTGATTGTTGTCTGTCGTTGTTGCTGTTGGCCAAGAATCTTCATCACCTCTGTTTTCTCTATGTTCACCTGTAGTCCTATCTTTGATCCTTCTTCTGCCAACTTGTTGCTTTTCACTCGCATATCTTCCAGTTTGTGGGAAATCAGACATATATCATCATCGGCGAAGTCCAGATCCTCCAAGTTTTTTTGTGATTATTATTATTTAATTTCTTAGAATAACGGAGAAGGAGGTTATAGGTGTGATATTAATTTCAACGTGATGTGTAAGTTCAAGGGTCCGAATATCGATTACAAGGGGATGAGAAAATAGTTGCTCGTGAACAGCTAGATACATAAGTCGTTTTGTGAGGGTCCTATTAAAACGTATTAGAGAAAATTATTCAGCATGGCTGTAGTGGAGAGGAGGCACTGGTTCATCAAAATCGCCATAACTGAAGGCCTTGTCAACACCTGTCACAGTATCTCAACTGACTCATCCATCATTCAGTCACTTACAAAGTAAACGGAAATCTACTAGAAGAAGTGTGTTTCTGTCTTCTTCGTACTGCAGAAGCTCACACTCTCAAACTTTGCATTCAAGTTAACGATTATTAGCACATCTTTAACTCCCTTCTTCTTCTCTGTTATGTAGAATTAAACAAGAATGATTGAATCTATGTAGACTTAAGTATATAAATGCGACTGACTGGGATTGCCGTAAAGAAGATTTCAGTTTGCTGAACTTCTTGTTCTTTTCCTTCTAACGTCCTGATGGGTATTTGCCACGATCCGAAATATCCCAAGGGGCAAGTATATATATATATATATATATATATATATATATATGTATCTACACCATTAACTGACAACCATTTTGACTCATATCATGAAGTGTCTCCAGTCACCGGATTTTACCATCCGGAGAACCTCAACCAGTCAGGAAGTTTACACCTTCCTCCTGTGTAGTTGACTTAAACTAAATGTTGTGGATTTCACTGACTAGTGAAGCTATGTTTTGGTTTGACTACTACCATTGGATCTTTCCCAACCTGACCCAATGTCAGCTAACATTGCCCGTCGAGGAAGGCACAAAGTCAATAACACTTTCAGTATCCCTCATCCGATTGACTGACAAAACTTTCACATTTAAGTTGAAATTCCAGTTTACAAAGAAATGCTTGAAAGGCAGTTGTCAGTGTTGATGAATACTCAATGGTTTGTTTCTTCGAACTGAACTTCACTGAACGGGAGATAACGGTAGCGACCAGTGGCTTAATCGTATGTTTGGTTACCGCAGGACCGGAGAAATACAATAAGAAGAATTGTACACTGTATATTTTATTGACGTTTATTGACAGACTTTGCACACAGTAACGTGTCGTCCTTTTTTGTAATTGGTGGAGGAATACGCAATTGTATTATCCTTCCGTGTCGGTTACTGCGCGTATAATATTCGGCGCGTTAGGCGTACTCTTCTGAAACCAGCGATAGGCTGAGATCTGGGTATTTAACATCACTTATCCTTAAGTAGATATAATGTCATCTTCACTAAAAATCAATTCACTCAAGGCTACATTAAGCATTCTTTTCTAATGTTGTAAAGTTCTAAATTGTTACTTTACTTTGTCACTCTGACATCCACTCATCATGTCATACAAAATTTTTATAAACTTAACCACTGAATTTAATTGTGTGTTGCCAAACTCTTTTTTTAGTTTATTTTTCTCTGATGATCTGAATTCTATATACGTTCGTTACCTTTTTATTTCCAAAACGATGACATTTACAAATCAGCAGATAAAGTTTAGTCATACTAAGAATTGTAGTACTACAGTTAGAGTAGATTTAAACAATGAGAACAGTCTATTTCTGTTAGGATGAACTAATTAGAACAAGATGCAGATTTTCAACACAAATGTGAAATCAGTTCTTCTATACGAGTTAGAACATTGGCCAGAATGTCACGAACAAAAATTTCTAACAGGCCACTGCAGACTTTTATCAACAGCTGATGCCTTCACTGGCTCCATACTGGAGATCAAATGGCGAGAAAGAATAAGTAACAAGAAACTCTGGAGTGGAAAAAACCAGCCAAGAACCTAACGCTTAACTAAATATGCTAGAGAAAATGGAGGTGGATCGGGCATACACCATTAAGGAGGCCATCGAATGACATCGAGCTTAGTGTAGGTTATTGGTAGAGTGGAATCCTTATGGGAAGCGACGAGTGGGTCGTCGGTGCAAGGGTGGCCTATAGATTGTGTGAGTTAGGGGAGCAGATGGCAGATTCAAGGGGCAATCGTGTGGCTGGCCAGCTGAAGAGGACAGCAGAAAATAGAACAAAGTAGAGCTGTGTTGTAGAAGCCCTATATTCTACTTGGAACGCAAAGGAATAGTAAGAATAACTATACTTGTTGGCCGGAAAATGATGATTGATGCAATCATCAAGGTTGTTGTTATGATAGTTAAATCTAACTTCTGTACGTCTTCTCAGTGTGGGGGAATACCTTCAAATAATCAGTTGTCTAGAGGTGCATTGTAGTCAAGATAGACAACAACCATCAAACCACTAAAACTGGCAACGGGGTATTCAAATCATCGTCGTCATAATACATTTGGCGACGTGGTATACAATTCAGAAGAATATCAGGCCATTAATTTTCAGCAAGATGTTTTTAAATCATGTCCTCCAGTTCTGAGTCAGTCAAGTTACTGTAACAACAGACTTACAAGTGAAACTATGTGAAGTGCTGCTTACTAGTAAATTGTATTTGCAGTTATCTAGTCATGAGCATACTGATATTATTGATTCTGTCATTCATTCAGCCATAGAAGCACAGGGTAATTTATCAACTGATACATTATTTGCACAGTTGTGTTTCAAGGAATCTTTGAATACTGGTGTTAAAACAGTCAGAACGAGAATCTGTATTCCAGTGATGCATCGAAATCTAGTGTGAAGGCACTATTTGTGCAAAACCAGGAGATATGACCACTTCAAGTGCGAAGAGATTTTCACTCCAGTTTCTTACCTCTCAGATGAGAGGGAAAAGAACTCTCCCTACAGTTTCCATTACTTTTCATGTTGTTAAAAATACTTCTGGAGATATTTCGAACTTAGTTGGTGAAATCTGTCAAGATGTCATATTCTTTTCAAATAATTGGGAAGATTTACGTCATCTTACAAAACGTCATGACTAGAATCTATTCGGCATTCATTCGGTTAGTTGAACCAACCTGTTGGAAAATACTTTTTCACCATCATGATTCTGATGAAACGATCTGAATTTCTCGTAAAGTGTTCGGGGAATATGCATCAGTAATCAGTATCCACTGAAAATGCCTAATTCTGATCAACGAACAATGTAACGACTTCTTTACTTTTTTCTGGTGAAGTCGGCCATACATCTAGAAAATATCCAAAACTATTTATAGATCATAGGCAGAGAGTACTCAGACCCACGAATATCTTCCAGTAGTGGTCCTCCAGCTGAAAATCTATTGAAAGAGGGAAGATGCTGGGACTGACTGACTTTCAGTGTTAGCCGTAAAATTATGACTGGTACAATCAATCAGATAGTCATTAATTATCCATGGTTTAAATTTCTGCTGATGGGTACAGGATAATTTACTGTGGATTGTGAATAAAAGGTTGTTAGTGTTGCCTCAGTTTTCTCAATTAAATCCGAATTCTATGTGTCTACTCAGTGTGTGTGTCTGTAACACAGCAGTAGAGTGCTCGCCGACCACACAGGTGGTCCTGGGTTCGATCCCCGACCAGAGATGCACTCCTTTACCTCCCTCAGCTAGTAATAAGACTGGTAAAGAGGGAAGGTCGGACATGAGGCTAGAAACCCCACCCTGTAAAACTAAACACCACTGCTATGGAAACTTGAAGTCTGTTCCACTGGGAACCTTAAGGATTAAAAAAGAAATCAGTTTGGGGGAAATAATTCTAAGTGATTAGTTGGCTACAGCGAGCATCATGACTGAAGGCTTATTCTAGTGTCAAGTGAGAAACAAACAGAAACATTACAAATCCTCCGTTGTTACAACACTAATGTGAATACATTTCAACCTTGTTAATAAAGACTTTTTTTTCTGCACGTTCCCCAGTGGAACATAGGGCTTCAAGCTAGTGGCTTGAAGTTTCTATAGCAGTGTTTATTTTTACAGGATGGGGTTGCTAGCCTCATGACCAGCCTTTCCTCTTTACCAGCATTATTTCTGGCTTAGCGAGGTAAAGGACTGCGTCTACAGCCGGGGGTCTAACCCCGGACCATGTGCATGGTCAGCGTGCGTCTTAACCGCTGTGCCACCGTTGCAGAAAAGTAAAGACTTTGCGAAAAAATATTTTTGAAAAAAATTTATTTTCAGAAGAAAAAGCCAACCTGATTTAATCGACGTGAAGTTTCCTATTGAATCCGACTGTAGCATTCCATCACTCTCATTACAGCTGATAACATTCGATGATTCACCGTCACTCCATTTAGAGAAATTAACATCGCTTGTTACTTCAGTAAAACTGCTCAACTTTTCAGGATCATCAATACTATGTTTACAATGGCAGTTGACGAGTAGACTCCATTTCGTACGATTGAATGAAGAGAATTCTAATGTAGTCTCAAAAGTATCTTGAGAATCTCGTGTAGAATCATCTTCATCCCAGCGTCCCTTCACATCACTGACATCATTACTATTCATATGATTACTGTTTGAAGTTTGGTAGGCAGAGTCATTTTGACTCTTCTCCGAATCACCATTCCTTTCTTGGTAAATACAAAACGTATCCAACACCATTGTAATGTGATCATCAACAAGCCTGGTGTTCTCATTGGCCAGATCAATTGGAACTATGTGTTGTTGAAGGCTGTAACAACGACAAAAATGCAAAAAAAAAATCACAATGAGCTGGTTGTAAACATATTGATCAATATTGTCTACACAATCCATGTCAAGTCTTTTTATAATAGTTCTAGTAAATAATCGTCATTTTTGAACATTTATGCAAACCTGGTGTATTCAAAAACACAATAATGACTCCCAAACGCTTCAAATAGACATACTGTGGTGTGTACTACTGACAAGATTTGCCATCAGTAGTATATAGACACAGATTGATAGGAAGTAGTCAAAACTGAAAACAACTGACATTTTATGACAGTGGCTGCAGAAGTAGGAAGAAGCATTTACCTCTCAAATCTGGACCAATCTAAAGAATCTAAAGGCATGACCTTCAGAATATCAGCGACCAATCAGAACGGTTTACTATCATCTATTGACCTAGCTTATCATAAATGGAGCTAAAAATGTATAATTATGGTGTGGTTTTCCTTAATGAATATGCTCCGTAACCAAGTTTTATTTTGCCTTCTTCCGTTACGATACCACTTGGTAGTTGAGAGTCAAATGAGCAAAACTATATACTACGGATTCAGTGAAACGATTAGTTGCACACCACTCACATCATCGACCAGCAGTGCTAATTAGCCAACAATATCGAAGTGATCTAAATACCAGATGGCTGTCTGCATCACTTATTCACGGATGAACTCATCACTGGTGTACCTAGTTTTACTTCACTGAAAGCGATAACCGAATATCGGACTATCTAACTGGTAACACTTTCAATGAAATTCGAGGCTGATGGAATTTCACTTCATCATTTTCTTATGGTTTCCAAAAGAAAAACCAGACCACACATCATGATCTGCTTCATACCGTAAATATTAGTCAAAGAAGTAAGCGTAGACATACAGGCACACTATTGATTTACATGAGCCTTAAGCGACTACTCGTCTCAATCAATAAGTAATATTTGTTTTTCTGGATTTATTCTCGCCTCCCTGATTACCATTTATGGTGTCAAGCAGATGACACACTGCAGTGATTTGAGTAGTTCTGGTTTCCGAAGGAAACTGTATGGTGAAATTCCCACACCCCTATGACGGTGTAAATTGCACTCTGAGCTTCAGAGAGAGATTTCTACAAAGAGTAGAGATCGTTTTGGGCTCTTCTGTTACAAACATGTACTGTGAATGTCATCCCAGTAGCTTCCATGCCAATCGCTTTTCTCCGTTGTTCGAAACGGGTGGAAAACCGAAGGGGTGTAAGAGAGATATTTCTCTTCCACTGTTGTATCACGACCACCTGAATGTGGCCCAAAAGGTCTTACGACTCATTTAAACATATGCGGTTTCTTAAATCATTTCTCAGACTAATCACAGATTGAATAAATACCATAGACGCTAAAGAGTTTTTGGAAGCCTGGTATTCAACTGAGTCAGCAACTGACATCGACAAGATTTACCAATCCATAGGGAAGAAATCTCATGCACAAAAAAATTAAACTTCAGTTCAAGGAAACAATCAGCAGGAATACAAATAGACTAGAAGATGTGAAAACACACAAAGGCAACTAATCACGACATTCAAGCTAAACTCGTGGAGGACTTTAAAAGCTCTCTTCAAATTGAAGCATGTTTTGAAGATCTTGTCTAGTAAGACAAGAAAATCTTAGCAGCTAAACCATCCAGCTCAGAGAACACATTTAACACCAAAAGCACCTACTTGGGCAACAAATCTTCTCCAAATTATACCTGTTATATTCTTAAGGCACAAAAAAATTATTGCGACATTTGGACGATCAACGACCGCCTACACAGTTAAAACCCGATATTGACTTCATGATCTGAAATAATCTGTCGGCCTCTTCACTGTCTACCTTCTTCTATTTAATTCTGAATAAGTTCACTAATCGAAGTATGAGTAATACAACAGATCTTGAAGATACACAAAATCATCGATTTCTTTACTTCTTCTTCCTAACATCCTGCGTTTGGCATGAGCACAACTCAGTTAACTGTTCCATCCACCAGAAGTAATAACTGCCATGAATGAACATGCCTACAACTGGAGCATACAATATTTTCCTAATAGCTTTAAAAACAGTAAAATTGTAAGTTGTCTGAGATGAATAACCATTTGCGTTCCGATTGGAATATAGGACATCTGGTCTCAGGCTTAAAAGTTTCAGCAGCAATGATGTTGTTTTAGTGGGGCGAGATTGCTAGCTACACGCCCAACCTTCCGCTTTGACGGGCTAACTATAGGCTGGGAGACATTTAAGAGTGAGACAACTGGGAGTCGAACACGGAACATTTATAGGGCTGGCGAGTACTGTGCCAGTGCCTCTGAGGTCAAAGGTAATAGAAATTAGCGAATAATAAGTAAACCAGCCATCTACATGATTCATGAGGTCCCATCAGCAACCTTTTCATTAGGGTTGTTGTGACTTTTAAAATAAGTGTGAAGCTCACAGCATTTACGACGAACACATCATCTGCAACACATTCAGAATGGAAATTAATCCATACTAGTTATATATTACTGTCGTAAAATTAGGTAGGATTGAAGTGAAGCAAACTAGCCACTCAAATATTTCATCCCAGGCAAACTCCATAAATTTTACCTATAACAGTACTATGCCATCAGTGGAGTTTTAATTGAACCAGCCTTCTCTCCTGAGCGTGAATTCAATCTCTATGAAGTTCGATGTAGACAGAGTTACATCCCATCACCACATGTGTAATAAGATTACAAAGTGAGAGAGTCTGACAGTCCAATAACACGAAGATGACATCAATATAGCCAAGGCATTTACTTACCAACTGAAATAAGCACACGTCTTGTAGTGGAAATCTTCTTCAAATACTTGATTTTCGTCCATTCGGGCAAATTCATCTGCGCCACTTTCATCATTATCACCTGTACGGGTAATCTGTTCATCTTCATTAAGGCAGGATAATCCCGCTGATGCTTCAATAGAGTTCCGTGTATAATTACCATGAGTTTTGATGACTGATTCACTGTAGTAATTATAGCGGGTTGATGTAATCTGTCCACACTTTGCATAATAATTATAATTCTCATGATTGCATACACGTTGATCATTTTTCTGTTCATCACTCACACCTTCATTCAATCGTCTTTTACCACCGACTGACGGCATGGTGAGCATGGTTCTATATGTTACAGGTGAACCGTAGTTGAATGGATGCATTTTCGGAAAGAGCGTATAATTCTTATGTCGCATGAAATTTATACGCTATGAAAGAGATAATAGACGGAAAATACAGAAACAAACAATATACACTGATAGAACATGTATAAAGAAAAAATAAATTTATCGTATTACATAATAACAAGAGTATTGAGTGAGAACAACTGGAATGCAAACATCAAAGTGAACAAATGACTAGATCAATCGTTAGACAGGAAGACAATCCTTTGAAGACACTGAATCATTCTTAACTCCGAGAAATAGTTCAGCGGACTTGAGTACATGACTTTCACTGAAACTGAGCACTTGACACTTATTACACAATAAGTGTGACGGATAGCCTAACACATGTAAAGAATCTCTACCAGATAACCAAGTTCAGTGACACAAGGAGGAAGTCTTGTAAACATTTTGAGTAGCTACCCAAAACTCTTTATCAGTGTCTTACAGAATGAAACTAATGTACGTGAATTGCACATGCTTCCAGAAGTACCTTAACTCTGCAAATAGAGATAGTCATGGGACTATAACAAATCGAATGTAAGTGTAGAACTTGGGCACTGTGTGGCAGAATGTAATTCCATACATTAGATAAGTTCACTTTCAATATCTCACAGTGATGATGATGCAGTATTAACAACTGGATGACGTTTACAGTAACTTTCCACATCTTCGATATACGCGTTGCATCACTTCTACTGCACGTATGCGGTGTTGAATCAATAAACAAAGATTCAGTGGTTAATCACTCTCCGTCTCTCCCTCGCTCTCTCTCCACATAACTATATCACTTTTTATTACTTTCACACAGTCCCACTCACCCTATTTTGTGATTACATAATAATAATAATAACATGCAAGTGAATGCAATAATTAATCTGCTTGAGTCAACTATTCTACCTCCAACTAAATTTCTATCTTCAGATAGTCTAATTCACATTGATCTAGTGGTTTGACTGACCTATGCAACTGACCTCACAGCTATTACATCTTATTTAGTAAATTATGCTATTTACCTTAATTGCATCTCTTGGGTCCGTAAGCCAACAAAGTTTATCTCTGAGACAGTTGGTTGATTGGGTGGTTTCAATGCAACTCTAATTCCAGCCACATTAAGAATCCTACATAGGACCACTTATAATCCTTCTCTATACGACAGTACTAAAAAAGCTATGATGTTCAGATTATTTTTGTTATTTTCATTATTAATTCAGGCTTTTTAGGATTCTTCATACACTTCGGAATAAATTCAGGTGGGTAGTGTGTTATTCACTAGTAATATTTACTTATATCATGAGCAGACATTTGTTAGAGAACCATTGGGAAACCTACATGGAGTACTGGGCAGCTGTTTCGTCCCTCCTAGTTTGGAACTTTTCACCAGTACGCACCCACCGGGATTCGAACCCAGGACCTTCTGGTTACAAGGCGAGCTAGCTCGTATACCATTAAGCCACTGGGACCTAATCCAATGTCAGCTCATGATGAAATCCTGTAAACAATCAAATCCCTACAACCCAACACTTGAATATCAATGAGATGCTCACTAGCGACTGGCCTTATTCAGGTAGTTAGTTACCTGGGGTTCTAGTGAGAAGTCGTGGCCAGTAGGGGGCTGCAGCGCGTCGGGTGTGAGGACAAATACACGCCGAAGACGTTGGCTGGGATCGCGCTATGTCGTGAATTGTCAGAAGTTAGAATTTGTGGGCTATTGGATTGGTTCTCAGTGGCTTAATGGTATACGAGCTCGCCAACCTTGTAACCAGAAGGTCCTGAGTTCGAACCTGGCATCGGTTGCGTGCTGATGAAGAGTCCCAAACTAGGACGAAACAGCTGTCGAGTACTCCCAGGTTTTCCAGTGGTTCTGTAACTAATGTCAGCTCACGATGATATCCTGTAACCAATCAAATCCCTACAAACCAACACTTGAATATTTACTTTGTTTTTTTTATTTCACCACTTAAATCTTCTGACTTAGTACTTATTTAGGCTCCTGGCCCGACATAGACAATTTAACTAAACCAACGTTTACTGATTCAGGACGGGAGTCAGTCACCTATAATTGCTAGCTGGTATCTAAACTGACATCATTTTTGTTCTTTCTATTCTACGGTCTAGCATAGCCAACTCACTATTCAGGTTATCCCAGAAAGTAGCAGACATATTTACAGATATTTGAGAACATCGAATTCCCAGAACATTTAATCTCGTCCCTAGGTGCATAACAAACGCTCTGTTCAGAAGAGTTCTCAAAACGAATATTTATGAATCCTATGACATCAATATGTATATTAGAGATTGTTCAAGCTTCGAACATAGGTAAACATGTTCTAATTTCAAATAATTATACTAACTGGATATCTACAATGCACTGAGTGAACAAATATTCCTGACTGAACACTAGTCAGTAACTAGTGCAATGTGTATGTGTCTAGTCCAATCTTTGCTGCAGAATGAATTCTATCAGTCAGTCAAGTTTGCATCGCGACCACCATGCGAGGTGGCTCGCCACCTAGTGTGCAACCAAAAATATCCAATACAGTCCTACAGGAGGTCAATCTCGAACCTGAATAGCTCAATGGTAACGTCTGTGTACAGCAGCACTGGGTAACGATGTGGATTCTAATCTCAGAAAGGACATGAGTTCGTTCGAGGTTGCAGATACGCCATGGTGACTGGGGGAGTGCCAACCAGCACGACGCCTAGATCCAAGGCTTCCTGTCGATTGCCTCCAACCAGCTAATACCAAACAAATATTCAAATACAAGGGTCATTAACTGAAAGCACTTTGTCAAGTATTCCTTTTTAAGGAATTTCATCGGCTACAGGATTGATTATGAGCTGACATAAGTTAGGAAACCATTGGAGAACCAGGGACAGTCGCTCACTCGTGACACTGGCTGACTATTAAAAAATTTTGGGGGAAACGGGGACCCGGGGGGGGATACGTACTGAATAGTAGTCGCAAACTAGGATGAAACGGTTGTCCAATACTTCAAGGTTTTCCAGTGGTCTTCTAAATGATGTTAGCTCATGGTCAATGTTGATGACAATTTTAAAAAGTTCACTAGTTCAACAATTCACTGATAACACTGATAAATTTAACATAAACTAAGTGACGCCAGCATTCGCACAATGGTCAAGTGATGGATTAGGCACTCGGAATTCATCTTATGTGTGTGGCACATTCGAACACCCAGCTGTCTGCCTAATGAGATATAAGTAATCAGGTGTTGTCATACAAAATTTTTGGGCATATTGTCAAGTGAGTAAGCATAACTGGTTATTCAACAACATTTCGATGGATTATTAGTATTCGCCTGGATTGAGAAGGGAACATATGGCTTCAGCAGCATATTTCCATTTAATCCTTTCCTCTGCAGTCCTCTTTGACTTGTGCTACGATTGCCTATAGTCTCTCATCTCTTCCTCACACAATCTCCTCTGTTTCACTGTCGGATCCATGACCAACTCTTCGTTCCCAATGACGGCTTTACACCAGTGGTGGTCTGGCACGCGAAGTCACCCAACGGTCTTCTCAGCGTCCATCTGATCCAACAGCACTTTATTTGGGATAGTTGTTCGACAACAGGTTTTTAATTGGTTCTTTTCCAGATTCCCTTGTCGCCTATCCTTCCTAGCCGGCAATCTGATCTTCACTATAGAGCCAGCAAAGGCAGTTGTTGATAAAAATCTTCAACGTTTTTTGGAAATGCTTTTCATGATTCACATGTCAACTCTCTAGACCATATGGAAGCACTGATTTCACATTAGTGTTGAAAATGCGAATCTTGTTACTTATGTCGAGTGAGGGAGATATCCAAACGTATTTCAAATTAATGAAGGTTTTTTTTGCCTATCTGATTCTGGTTTTGACAACCTCATCCGGCGTGTCACTTGTAGTTGAAACTATGCTACCTGTATAACTTGAAAGAAGTGACTCCCTTCAAATTTCTTCCGCCGTTCAGTGATTTCTATTGTTAGTTATCTTCATCACTCTCTTCTTCTCTATGTTCACATGAAGTTCTACACCTCACCGCCTGAACTGACTGTTAGCTTGTTGATTACCCCTGTAGATCTCGTAGACTGTATGAGATTAGACGTAAACCGTCAACGGAGTTCAGATCTTCTAGGATATTCCTATCGGTTCGTGCACATTCGCTTCCCACTCACATGATCCAGTTCACCCAAACTAGGAATATTATACTAGGCAGCCATGTCCTACTCCTGTCATCACTAATTTTTCTGTTGTTGATTACTTCACATGTGGCATTTTCATATAGCTCATGGATGAGACTGGCAAAGAGTGGAAGCAATTCGTAGTGCAAGAAAGATTTCCAAATTTAAATATGATTTGTGCTTTCCTTGGTGGCTTTTGCTTTGATAAGTTGGCTTGGGGATATGTTTTATTTTTATTTTTGATTTGATTACAGCTTGATTCCACACCGTATTTTTGGTACAAGTATGGAATTTTCAGCATGGATATCGGTAGCCCGAATTTCGCAGGTCGACCATAGATATCAGGTGTGCGTCGTTGTGGGCTCGAACCCCAGGCCATGTGCATGGTCGGCGAGAGTCCTAACCACTGTGCCACCGATGAAATTCCGCGGATATCCATTCTTTTGGAAGACGTCCATGAGATACTTTTCTTCAATTTTCCTTAAGGTGGGAGTTCTGCAATGAGTCCTTGCTCTCTTGAATAGTGTTTGTATGCAATTCCTTTTGTGTGTTATTGGGTTGTTGCTGTTGTAATTCAGGATTTGGTTTGTGTGAGTTGATTTCCTATAAACTTGAGTTTCTAATTCTTCTGCGGTTGTTCGCCTGACTAAAACGTCCAAAAATGGTATTTTGTTCTCGGATTCCTCTTCTCTTGTAAATTTGATGTCGTTGAAGACGTTGTTTATTAAGTCGTGAGTTTT
Source organism: Trichobilharzia regenti (assembly GCA_944472135.2). Taxonomy (NCBI): domain Eukaryota; kingdom Metazoa; phylum Platyhelminthes; class Trematoda; order Strigeidida; family Schistosomatidae; genus Trichobilharzia; species Trichobilharzia regenti. The sequence continues at coordinate 2,506,526 of OX235262.1, read as the reverse complement.
ATCTAACTCATTTCTTTTGAATTTAATGAATATTAGTCGAAATGACAAATTTTCAAGAAAACCATATATCAACACTTATGCTTAACAGTTAAACTGAATTAGGTGGGGAGATGCAGACTTCCAGGTTGGGGCCCTCGGGACTCTGAGAATCAATGGCTGGAGACTATAGGTGACATGGCTCAAAATCGTTGTCAATGGCCAGCTCAGATGTATTCAGTCTCTGTAATCTTTCATATTCCCTTCTACCATTACCCATTCTCTTTCACTCTTATACTTGTCAGACTGTATTGATTCTCTTCACTCATCTTCTTGTCTACCTCTGTGTGCTATTTGGAAGGCGGCAACTCGAACTGGTGCACTTCGGTGCCACGTTCTATGTTGAATCCAGACAGACAGACAGACATCACTGATCACTTCAGTTACAATGCTCTGCAATTAATATATTTACTAATGATGTATGCAGTTGAAGAGAATCCAAGAAAGTAAAACGACTCTGTATTATCCTACAAATAAGTTCGTTCTTTATTCAAACTAATAAATGGAACCGGCTGTATTAAATTAATCACAGTTCATATCTCTATAAAACAATGTATACTACGTTGAGTTGGGGCAGGGTTGGGGAGTAGGGTGGGAAACCAACCTTCTGTGCGTCGGTGGCACAGCGGTTAGGACTCTCGCCGACCGTGCACATGGTCCGAGGTTCGATCCCCTGCCGACGCACACCTGATGTCTATGGTCGGCCTGCAAAATTTGGGCTACCGATATCCATGCTGAAAATTCCATACTTGTACCAAAAATACGGTGTGGAATCAAGCTGTAATCAAAAAATAAATAAATAAAATAAGATACGCAGACGTGACAATGATGCATAAATTCATTGATGTGTGCTCAAATGCAGTTGCTCAGGGAACGGCTTGTTGACAGATATTTACAGTTGGTTACCCATTAATCGCAATCGGAACTTGATAATATCTCTTGCGACTAGGATCCAAAGAATCTGCAGTCAATCGATGAAGTGATCTCTATTTTGAAGAAGATACTAACTGAAAAAATGGCCGCCCACCACGCCTCATAGGCAAACGCATAAAACTCAAAACCAACAAAAAAACCACATCTCAATGCCGAAGAAAGTGCTACACATGAATGTAGAGTTCACAGACGACCTTCTAGCCGATATCCTAGAGAAGAGTATATCAAACGCATCAAAAAGAACACCTTCTGTCGCTGCATTACCAATGTTCTTCAACAACTTCAAAGATAAATCATTACCTCTCACCACTTCTACATGTATCTAGATTATTCGATGTGAACCTTATCAAAAGAGTCAAAGAACATTATTCCGCTTGGCTACAGATAGATAACAGTGGATCAATAATGAGTGCCATAATCGAACTTATATTCAACACTGGTCACTCAGTATATACGGAGAATTCATTCAAAGTTATCTACAAACTTAAAAGGAGCCTCCTGAAAACAATAAGCCTTCACATACTTCGCATTGCCAAGGCCTTAACGATTCGGATGAAAAACCCTGATTAAAGTACACAAAAGAAACTTCTCCACTGCCCTCCTTCTACCTTGAGTATAATTTCACGTTCAACTACTTTGTTATTAATACCGTTCTCGGCACTTTTCTTATGACATTTATTATAATCATTTTCTTAACTAACCTTCTGTTTACTCTTTTCACCTACTACATAATTTATCTTGATACTTGTCTGTAAACTGTTCTGTTAACATCCAATTTTTTCTGAACCTTTTAATATTATGCAAAACTAGTGGAAAGCTGACTAATATTCACCCCCACCTCTCCTAGTTACAGTTCAGACTATTCATCAAATTTTTTTTGAAATATTTTGATAACACGAACAATTACCCAAACTAATTTTTTTTCTATTCTTGTTTGACAAGCCTAGTGTGCACATGCATAAAAATAATTATATATATAATTGTGACTGTACAGCTAAGTGAATGAATTCGCCGAAAACAGACTATTCTCTGAAGTATTTGTTCCCGTTTTCATGTCTGAATAGGTAATTTTGGTGAGTTAATATCAGCGTTGTTTGTTTTGGTGATAACTGCCAGTAGAATCTATGATTTGCACTTTCTTCTGTTTGGGACTTCTCAGATGTATATTACTTTCCCCAATAAATGCGTCAATCCCCGTCGTGACACGAATCCACTGCCCATCGTTTGTAATCCACTAAGCTACGGAGACATCCAAATTATGTCTTATGCTACAGGATTTCATCATGAGCTGAAATCAGTTAGAGAACCATTGGAAAACCTGGGAGTACCTGGGGTTCCAGTGAGAAGTCGTGACCAGTAGGCTGCAGCAGGTTGGGTGTGACGACAAATACTCGCCACCGAAGACATTGGCTAGCGGTTGCGCCATATCGTGAATTGGCAGAAGTTGGAATACATGGGCCATTGGATCGGATCCCAGTGGCTAAATGGTATACGAGCCAGCTCGCCTTGTAACCAGAAGTACCTGGGTTCGAATCCCGGTGGGTGCGTACTGGTGAAGAGTCACAAACTAGGACGAAACAGCTGTTCAGTACTCCCAGGTTTTCTAATGGTTCTCCTGTAACCAATTAACCAAACCCCTACAAACCAATACTTGAATATGTCTTATGCAACGGATATCAGCAGGAAAACTACAATTCACTTGGAATGTTTGTACATTCGCCTGACAAGGCCCAGAAATTCACGTCTTGGATTCCATTGGTAGCCACCGGCAACCAAGCCATCTGACTGCTTGACTGTTAATATTTTAGGTATAATACTGATGGAAATGCAAAGCTTAATTAATCTGAATAGTGTAAATATGAAGAATTTACAATCACCCAGTATGCATGCATTTACACAGTCCACCCAGTTAATGAAAAAACAGTAGTTACAATAACGTTAAATTGGGGACAAGAAAAGTCAAAGGAGCAAATATATAAGTGAAGGGGCATCTTAGTCAACAGGGAAATAAGTCCATGAATTATTTATCGTTATAATACATCATACAATAATTGTATTTGAGAATTTATTATACACTTCTCTCTTATATGGACAGAGGAAAAAGAAAGAATAGTAGTCATAATAGTAAATATTTATCCTGTTACACCCTTTCTGGAATGCCTTCAGCCCAGTTACAGTTAAGTTTAAAAAAAGGGGAAACAATTCAATCCGTTTTATTTGTCACACTTAAATGATAATGGTCATTTAATGGCAAATGAAAACCAAGAAGGCATTCAATGTGAGATTCATCGAATCTCTTAGAACATGTAGAAGACAAGGGTAATGAGCACAGTCAACCAAGCAACTAACAAAACAAGAACAACAGAAAGAATCACCAATCACTGTCAATGGAAGAAATTTACAAAAGTGATCACTTCCTTGACTTATCTGGCCAGGAGGCATCCTTCCATCTACAGATAACAGCACGGATGAGGATATCGAAGCAAGAATCGGAAAGACAAGACAGACCTTCATCACAGTGAAACCAGTTTGGAGATATTCTGCACTCACCATAAAGGACATAATCCGTAATTTCAACACCAATTTTAAGTCAGTCAATTCTTCTATACCGGTAGGAAACTTCAACGGTGCATCACGAACGGCATTCCTAACAGGTTGCAGACTTTTATCAACAGCTGCCCCTTTGTCTAGCTCCATACTGAAGATCACATGACCGATCGGAAAGAATTATCAACAAGAAACGCTGGGAATTAACTTACAAAAACCTACCGCTCAATAAATATGGCTGAAGAAAATGAAGATGGATTGGGCACACACTGAGAAGTCAGTTAAATGACATCACCTGCTAGACCATTCCTAGAGTGCAGGCCGAATGGGAAACAATGAGTTGAGCGTGAGTGCGAGGTGACATAGAGGAGACTGTGTGAAAAAGAAGGTAAGAGGTCATTGGTTATCATGTGGCTAGCTGAGGAGGGCAACGTGAAGATGTGCTGTTGAAGGCCAATGTTCCACTCGGAAACCAAATGAACAATAACAATAATATAATGCATTCAAAAGAAGTCTCCTGGACAACTGAGACCTAACTAAATGATGACGTAAACACCACCACCCTTTACGTATATTCTCAAACCCTCTGTTATCATAATCCTTTAATCCTATCACATTCTCATTAAAATATTTATTTACTTTATCGACTTATTACGCTTAAAAATTACAGCAACAAAGTGATGTTTGAACTGTTGATCGGTGGTCTGTCAGCTGAAAATCAAGTCTTCTATAATGTTTCATTTCCCTGGGTTCTGACTGAGTCACTGCGCTTCAAACTCTGAAGCTTCAATTGAGACGGTGCTGTTTTCATTGGCTGATAGCTTCCCGCTCAACCCTTTCTCTTTTCTGAGCTTAATACATAGAGACAATAAACTAGACAATGTTCAGAGAGTCTATCAGAATCTAATCCGGACAACTTATATGGTAGGCGAACATGGCACTGTTGAAACACCGATGTGCAGGCTGTTAAACTTATAGACTTCAACAGAACATTTTTCGGTAATACTGAGACTTCATGGGCGACAGAAAACGCATAAAGATGGCTACCTCTGTGTCCGAGTAGTGTCCCAATATCTGGATCTCCTAATCATCCATTTGCAGGTTTACACTTTACAAGGAAGAGGTGTCGACAGTTGGGAGTGTACAGACGATATAATCATTTTAGATAAAGATAATGATTACTGTATGGCGCATATTTCAGTGCATAAAACTCAAATTTATTGACTAATCCAAAAATTTTAAAATGTCACGTGCAAGACGTTATTTACTATCTGGTGTTCCACCAAATTATCTAATAGAGCCCTACAGGAGATCAGTCGCGAACCCAAATGGTTCAGTGGGAACGTCTCTAACTGTGGCACAGGGTGATCCAGGTTCAAATCTCAGAAGGGACATGATTGTAGATACTCCTTGCTGACTGGTGAACCCCCAACAAACACGAGACCCAGGTCAGGTAGGTCTTCTTTCCTACCATCTAACCTAGCTTCATAATGTATAAAATTGAGCAATACTTAAACAAATCAATATGCGAGCCTAAGACATAATAACAGAGAGAAAGATCAGCCGACAAGGCAGAGATATTCCATTATTTAGCAGGTGGCGGTTGGCGGTGGAATCCGAAATGCGTGTTTCAAATGACTCAGAACTCTTCAGAAATATTTCTGCATTCCCAATGGGTGATATTATCATAATCTCAATACTAAGAGACGAAACTCCATCAGGAAGCAAGCATTTCGCATCTACTAAAACCAGGCAACGGAAAATTCACTAAATCACATAGTTTACACCGATGTAATATCCAGTTCTGGTTTGCATGGGTTTCATTGTTTACAGGCGTGATCACAAGCTGACATCAGTCACACAAACATTAGAAAACCTGTAGGGAGTACTGAGACTATGCAATAGTACTCATCCACCAGGATTCGAACCCAGAACCTTCAGGTTACAAGGCAAGCTCGTAGACTATTCAACCACTGGGACTCAATCAGATGACTCTTGAATCCCACTTTCCAGTGCACAATATATATATATATATATATATAGCGCAACCGCCGGCCAATATCACAAGCAAGTAACTGTTCATTTACCTGACTTAATGGAGCCCGCTAGTTACGACTTCTCACGAGAACTTCCTGTGTAGAGCCAGTCCCTAGTGAGAATCAGATTAGTTGTCAAGTGTTTGTTTGAAGGGATTTGACAGATATAAATGAGGAAGCAGATAAGTGATAAAATTTATCAGAGAATCTTGATTAGTAATTATTTAAAGGAAATTTGGTAAGACTTACCCGAAACAAGGAATCCATTCGAGTGAAGACTGAATAAAGCGATTTGGAATACTCTTCCACTTTTCCAGTAGTTGATAAAAATTTATCTTCAATAATTAAAAGAAAACAGATAGAAGCCCCCTGAATAACATTTGAAGTAAATATTTAATAAATTTATATGAACTCTGATCAAGGCTTAACTAGATAGCGTGGCAATAATTGGATTGTGAGTTAAAAACAGACTCAAAGCGGCCTGCTTTACTCACTGAGCTACCAGAATTTCCAACCGTGAAACTGTATTTCTTCTGTATTTCTTATTGTTTTATTCGTGCAATTATACCAGATGACCACAACATGAAGGAGTGCGTCGCTGGCACAGCGGTTGCGATGCTCTCCGACCATGCGTATGGCCCGGAGTTCGATCCCCGGCCACAGACGCACTCCTTAACCTCACTGAGCCAGTAACAAGACTGATAAAGAGAAAAGGTTGGGCATGAGGCTAGCAACCCCATTCTGTAAAAATAATCACCACTGCTACGTAAACTTGAAGTCTGTAGCTTGAAGCCCCATGTTCCACTGGGAATGTGAAAGAACAAAAAAAACTAAATGAAGTCACCCGCTTATTTAATTAACCTCCAACTAAATATTATGCAATTATTTGACGAAATAATGAAGAAAATACTTAGTAAATAGGTTTTTCCTTCAGATGCAGGAACGCTTCGTCGTCCGATACCCTTTAGATTATTACTTTATATGAAAACCGCGCATAAAGAGGAAATATTCTGGAAGTAAATACTCTGAAGGTTTCGACAATTTATTAACCTTTGTTGCCTGTTTTAAATTCGTATCGGGAAATAAATGTTTCCAAAATTTCATTTATGAATCCCATCTGGAATGGTAATTTTGAGAACACTGAGTGATCAGTAGGAAGCAACCGATGGCATGATTCTGGTCCTTTGTATCAGTTGTGATTGGATTCTATCAGTCAGTGATGCAAAATGATCACCAAACTAGGTAACCCATCATCATGGTGTACTTTGAATCGGTGTTAGATGGTTCAAATCTAATACTGGAGTATACAGTGCATCTATTACAGTCCTATAGAAGATCACCCTTGAAACCTACTAGCTTGGTTGTAACGTCTTCAACAACAGTATGGATTTATGCAGGTTTAAATCTCCGAGATAACATCAATTCTTTTGAAATTTTTAGATGTACTTTACCAGCAAGCATGAAATTTAGGTACAGAGCTTTCTACTGATTACATCCATCCTCAGTTCTAAAACATCAGGTTGTTTGTCTTCTGAACAAACAGTATTTAAATTTTTGATTGACTGAAACTCTTATAAATATTCTACTTACCGATAATACTCTTGTCATTTGCATATTTTATCATAATGCTTAGATTATTGTACATTTCACTGAGACAGTCCTTGTTTGAATTGAAAACGCTCAATGCAGTTGGATAGGATAATAACTGTTGTAATAGATTGTAAATTATTCGATTGCATCGCCTTGTTAAAGCATAACAATGCGGAGATTGAATATCTGAAGTCTAAGAAATAAAAACAAAGACAAGTAGAAGGTGTAATCTTAATGAATTAAATATCAATGAAAGACAATGAATCGTTATACACAAGAGATAAACAGTTGACAGAAGGTAATCAACAAAATACAATCATTTTTTGCATAATTTCATTTCATCAGTATAATTCATTATACATGTGGATAATGTATTCAATAAGCATAAAGACCAAGGTGCTAGTGTTAAATCATCCAGTGCTTTTATATGGCTGAGAGATTTGGAACATGTGTCACTAAAAGAATTTCCAACAGGTTGTACACTGTCATCGCTAGCTGACTTTCTCTAGCTTCATATTGAAGATACTGTATAGAAAGTTAAATCTTCCTCTTCCTTACTTACTGAAGCCTATGTCTCTCAAAGTGCTGTTCTATCTCCTCCTCCTCCTCCTCTTTTTTCCTTCTTTTTACATGACTGACTTGCCTCATTCAGAAGAAATCTACTTTGCTGACGGCCTGACATGCTGCCTGGTTGCCAATCACTTCCTGAGCTAGCTGTTCCAAACTGACTGAATAGCTTTGTGTCCAACATTAGCTAGTGGTCTAAGCTTAGTGCTCTTACGTTAAATCCCTCCAATAAATGTCAGCTAGTCAATTTCGAGTTCAAGAATAAACGTGATCTTAATGAACTCATTAGTTTATATGACTCCTGTAGCTTTGTCAGCACTGATATAGAAGGTAGATCAAGCATAAAATACCTTGGAATACTTCTATCCTCAGACCTATCTTGTTTGGTCATTCTATACTTTGTCGATTATCAAGAAAATGCTCCGTCTAACCACCATCTACATTAAGAAGTTAAGACAATCTGGAATTATTCAACCATTACCTTTTATACTTTTTTAACACTTGCATATTCCCTGTTATTCTTTATTACTGCTCCCCTTCAGTCTTTCCTGGGCTACTGAAAAAGGACAATATCATATTGCAAAGAAGGGCATTAAAGGTTGCCGGTAGGGCAAGTGGTGTACCACAAGTGAGTCAGCTTGTAACTATCATAGTCGACAGACACCTAAACTTATGTGACAAATGGTCCAAATCTATATTTTCTGACTCTCAGCACCCAACTTCCACCTTGTATCTCATCAGGTAGGACTAGAAGTCATTAGAAAAGATTGTTTGCTCGTTCGCACAACCAAATAAAGAAACTCAACCATGCCACATTTGGCCAGCCCACCTACGTCCTATGTGATAACGATAGTGTTAAACGTGAAAATTACGACTTAATGTGTCACTGGCATTCAACACTGACTCAATTATTCTCCTATATTTGTAATTTTATGGTGACAATCACTATCCTAATTACCTTATAAGATTCTGTCATTAATACTAATATTATGAATTTTCAAGAGTTGATTTGCCAGGATTTGTTTTTCGAGTTTGACCACGGATTGATTAGAGAACCATTGAAAACTACGGAGTACAGGACAGCCGTCTCATCCTAGTCTAAGAATCACTGGCAGTAAGCACACATTGGCGCTCGGACTCAGGAGCTTCAGGTTACAAAGCAACCTCGTATACAATTCAGCCACTGGGTCCCGATTCAGTGACCAGCCCATGAATTCTAACTTCTACCAATTCGTGATTTTAGCGCGACCACCAACCACTGTCATCGGCGGGAAATCCATCCTCACTCCCAACTGTATGGACCTCAGTACCTGTCACTTAAACACGCCAGAGTTATCCATTAGGCTTCTGGATTATTAGACTCATACCTTGTGCAGTGGATATGATTTGGATTTATTTATTTATCCATGCTTGTGATTTACAGTTGATATAATTACGCTGAACTAATGATCACCTTAATTTCGGTATATGAGCTCGTCAATGCAATGTGCCTCATCATGTCTGCAATTCGGAACATTATCTCACTACCACTCGATTTTGATGATATCATGGTTTCGAGCAATGTAAAATGAGGCGGACTGAATTGTTACACATTACACAGACGTTTGAAAAGATTCACGAAAAGTATTGTCAAAATCTGTCTTCTTCCAATAACTAAGATCACATAGCTAGCCACAAAGAATTAGCATAACGAAACTCTGACAGGGAACTAATCAAGAACCTATTGCTCAAAAAATATTCCGAAGAAAATGGAGACGGATCGGACACACTACCAAGGAGACTCTGAATGACACTGCACTCCAGACCATCACTCGAGTGGAACCCCAATGGGAAACGGAGAGTTGGAAATGTGTCTGAGGGTGACATGGAGGAGATCATGTGAGGAGTTGAGAGCTTACGAGCAGTAGTGAAACCATCTAAAGCCAACTGGAGAGAACAGGATGTAATGGAGATTTGCTGCTGAAGCCCTTTGCTGTGCTAGAAACCCAAGAGGAAAAAAGTAATAACACGCCTAGCATCTGTAATTAACTATGGCGTTCTGGTACATCGATCCAAAGATCGAATTTGCAACTAGTCAGTGGAAGGTTGAAATATCATCTAATCCACTAAAACTTGATCAACCAGAAAGTATCACTAGACTACGCACATTAAATACACGACATCTATCCGGTACATGAAAGTGAATATGGCTGACGAAAAGTGAAATTTTAATCAACAATCCTTTTGTACTGTTTTTACAGCTGATGATGAAGTATACTTATTGTGTGAGGACTGACTAAGTGACTGGTTTCAGCACAGAACATTAGACCAGTTCAGCTTGTCACACTCCTTCCTTGTAGGACACAAAGCATGAAAAGAGAGTAAAGCGAAATTCAAAAGAGACATCATAAACAGAAGTGTGAGTGAAGGAAAAATGCGCAAATCATGCAGTCTTAGCCAACTTGGTAGATACTGAACACTCGATAAAACCTGACCAGGCGCTCTCACTTATTTACCGCCTTCCAAGTAATGCATCCAGAGGAGCTCAACTGTGTCTTCTGTCAGTAGCTGTAGTGGTAGCAATCAATACCAGAAAACCGGTGCTCTTCATACAGAAGTATGTTCAACCACTATGTTTGCAAATACAATTGGCCTACAAGAAGGCCAATAAATCCCCCATAAACATTTGTAATATAAATTCTTGTCTCAGCATTTTCTTTTCTTCTTCTCCTTGGTTTCATTGACAAACGTTCATTTCTGACCTTTTACGACTTCATGACCTTTCTTATGATTTCTGCTATTACCTTAGGTTTACATAACGCCTTTCTGACTTGTTATCATATTAATACAGTAAGGTTCATTTCACTTCACTAAAATTGATAATCATTCATCAATAGTACTTTTAAGTTTATACCCCCACATCATCGTTATTATTTCATAATCATTATTATTGTCTTTATTTTCAGCCTTGAACTTACGTCTGGTTTATTTTTTGTAGTTTTCATTTTGTCTCACACATCGCTGATTACACTCATACATATGTTAAGTAGATTAACTTTTGTAAATGTACTTCTGTTGACGACATATACACGTATATTTTCAATAGTTGGTTTGCAAAGATTAGATTTGTTTTGACGAGTTTACCCACGGATTGATATCAGTTAGAGAACCATTGAAAATCAAGGTGTACTAGACAGCTATTTCATCCTAGTTTGGGAATCATCGGTAGTACGCACCCAATAGGGTGAGAAGTCGTAACCAGTGAGGTCCATTCAGTCAAGTGTAAGGATGGAGTTCCCACCGATAACATTGGTTGGTGGTCACGCTAAATCACGAATTGGTAGAAGTTAGAATTCATGGGCTGGCCACTGAATCGGGACCCAGTGGCTGAATGGTGTACGAGGTTGCTTTGTAACCTGAAGCTCCTGAGCCCGAGTGCCAGTGTGTGCGTACTGCCAGTGATTCTCAGACTAGGACGAGACGGCTGTCCAGTACTCGTAGTTTTCAATGGTTCTCTAACTGATATCAATCCGTGGTCAAACTTGTTAAAACATATATGTATATATAAATAATCAGAACAAGACAATTCAGAGCGAACATTTGTTTTTTCTGTAAATTCTTCTACAAGCTCTGCAGTTATAAATCCATAGATATTAGAATACAAATAGCCATTGAAGGCATGTGAAAATTATGTCGGAAACTGTATTGCGGTACATGTATAATATGTAGTATTTTACTACAGTTCGCGATTTAATCTCTATTTTATCACTACACCTGATATCTGTCAAACCTTGAACTTACATTCAATGTTCCCTCCCCATTTTTTTGGTATTTGTTTGCATTTGTTTTATGCCAATCATTTTCCTCGTTTGCCATTGAATATAATTCATCCCCATCCTACCCCCATCACAATGAATCTTATATTCTGTTGACTATAAAGACATTGGCATATCACTCATTTGTCTATTCACACTTCACCTTATGTTCTAAATGACTGCACACTTTTTATATACGTTCATTTGAAAATATTGAATAAATAGCTATCACATTCCATAATATACATGTACCCCAATACACTTTCCGATATATATTTTCACACAAATATACTAGTCATGGATTTATAACTGTGTAGAGCCAGAAATAGAATTTATCGAAAACAATTGATTGCTCAAAATTATCTTGTTCTGATTACACTATGGGGATTTTTTACTTTACACATCATTAAATTATTTCATCTCATCTTATCTCATGTACTCATTGACCATACATATTCAAAAACTAACTGACTATTTTCAAGAGTTGGTTTGTAAGGAATTAGATTTGTTTTTACGAGTTTGACCACTTACTGATATCAGTTAGAGAACCACAGAAAACCAGGGAGTAGTGGACAGCTATTGTCTGCTTAAATTAATGGGTTTATGGTTGTAGAACCTAAAGAAGAATTTCTTGAAACCAGAATTGTTCGCTGGAACCATTTTTGTTCTGAATAAATTATGGAAGAACAACAGTGTTTTATTGGGTAGATATGACAAATCATAGAGAATGAATCCATCCCCTCATCCCCATGCAGAACGACTTTTAGGTATATCACCAATTGTCTCTAGCCATTGGTTATTAAAGTCTCAAGTATCCCAACCCAAAAGTCGACACTTCAGCACGTCATTGGCTCAAACTAACTGTTATGGATTTAACTGACTGATGAAGCCATGTTTTGGTCTGACTACCACTAGCTGTTTTCCAACCTGATCGTATGTAAGCTAACATTGCCCGTTTGGGAAGGCTTGATTATATGAACCTCAGTAGGTGGAGTGGGCTTACAACCTGTGATCCATTAGTTAGGAGTCTACAGTCTAGACCAAGAACCAGTGTAACCCCATGGTTTTTGAGTTACATGAGGAACTAGTAACACTGTTGTAGAAAGACGAACTTCCTTTATCTGTTAGTTTGAGAACCAGTATAAACTAAAGAGTACTGTAAAACTGTTTCATTCCAGTTCGAGACTTTTCAGCAGCACCATTCAGGACCTTCAGTTGACAAAGTAAAAGTGCTAATCATGAATGAATGTTACTTAAAAGAATGAAACAGTTCTCCAGGTCCCTCTGATTCCCACAAGTTCCCAAAAGGATATTAGTTCTATCATATTGGTGTAGTTGAACAGAACAATAGAATGAAGTTTAACAGTCGCATTACTCTACTTCTGACTAAAATTAGACAGCTAAAAGTACACCGATTTATTTAATACAATTTTGTTACACAACAACAAAAATGATAACCTATACGTCTAGGTCATATTATTATAGTAACCACCACGTCATAGCAATTATCAGAAAACTTGATATTGTTGTGTATTCTATATATGTATAAAGGTCACTACTACTATTACTACTATTTCAGTGGTTTTAACTCAATGTTTATCATTTTAGTCATCATTTCACCATCCACATAATCTGTGTTATTTAACGTTGTTGTGCCGAAAAATTAGAGTTTGTTTCAGTAAAAAAAATGTGTAGTATGGATAAAATATGTCATTCTCCATTCGAAAAATGATCACGAGGCAAACGAAGGATAGATAGCTAGATAGGTTTTCCATACATTTATGTGCATTTATCAGTCATACTACTCCTACGGGGACAGTTATGTTGGGCATACTACATACTAGACAGCTTAGCCAAGTAACATCTTACTAAACATCTTCAATCGTGGTTTGGCAAAGGACACACAAATATCATCCGCAGATCCATTTTGTTACATCTAGTTCATTGACAGTGGAGAAAACGAAAAGTATTCAAGGTGAGATTTGTGCATCCTACTGAATCTTATCTTTCCAACAGACTTCGTATTCGTCCACTGCAAATAGCTGAGGTGATAGGCATTCCCTAAGACTATTAAGCCTAAACAATGCATTCAAAAGTCTGTCGTACAGCTATTATCCTTTCCTTTGGCCAATTAAGACCTAACGAACTGATGACGTCACTACCACCACCACCACCACCCTTTACGTATATTTTCAACCCCTCTTTTTTCATTATGCCTTAATATATATATATATATATATATATATATATATATATATATATATATATATATATATACAAGCTCCCTCCTTCATGTCACCCTTTAACACACTCCTAACTCGCCGTCTCCCATTCGGAAGGCACTCGGTCGGTGGCCTGGTGCGCAATGTCACCCGAAAGTCTCCACAGTGTGTGTGTGTGTGTCAGATTCATCTCCATTTTCTTCGGAATATTTCTTGAGCAATATATTCTCGACTAGTTCGTTCTCAGAGTTTCTTGCTACCACTCCTTCCTCTTGTCGGCCATCTGATATTCAATATGGAGCCAGCGACCCATATAGAAGAACTGACTCAACAATGGTGTTGGAAATCTTGTTCTTCATACTGTGGAGTGCAACAGATTTCCAAATTGACTACAGATTGATAAATGAAAGTGTACCTTTCCTTTCTGATTCAGACTAGTTTTGACATCCTCATCTGCGTCTCTCAAAGTTGAAATAAAGAGTGTGGCTTCGTCCAAGTTTATTCCGTTAGCTGTTGCTGTTACAGTTCGTTAGTTAGTTAGTTAGTTAGGCATCTTCATCATCTCCGCCTTTTCTATTTATACTTGAAATCGTATCCACTTCGCCAGTTTCTTCTGTCAACTTTTTGATTGTCATCTCCTAACTTTGTTCCGTTTAATACACAAACAGATCAGGTGTCTGTTCAAAAGCAATTAGTTATCATGATTAGATATCCTGGGAAGTAAAATTTCTCAAAAAAAAAAAGAAAAAATTATTCACTTACAACATTCTTTTCAGTCCATTCACTGTTGATATTTGATAAATAAGCATTCATTTCGGATAATTTGGATGTTAATACTAACCAATAGCAGTCACATAGTAAATTCCATGTTCTTTGTATATCTTGATTTATCCTGTTTTCAAAAGTTAAATAACACACGCAATTGTTATTTCAGAAAAAATAAAAATAGTTTTGTAAATAAAAACTAGACCTCGATTAATCACTACAGTGTAACCAATGCTATGTATCTACTTCTTAATACGGGTGCTTAGTGAAAGTCGTTCTCAATGGCTGGCGTAGATGCATCCCCTCCTAGTGGCTTATAATTTCCAATAAAACAATATTTTTCTTCGATATTACTTTTCTTTCCGCGTCGGTGGCACAGTGGTTAGGACTCTCGCCGACCATCCACATGGTCCGGGGTTCGAGCCCACGCCGACGCACACCTGATATCTATTGTCGGCCTGCGAATTTTGGGCTACCGATATCCACGCTGAAAATTCCATACTTGTACCAAAAGTACAGTGTGGAATCAAGCTGTAATCAAAAATAAATAAATAAATAAATAACTCTGTTTACTGTCTCTGTTCTGCGTTCCTTGTTACTTTCTTCTCCTCCGCTGGCTTTATGTGCTCAGTGAAGTATGGCGACTCGAATTGCTGCACATCTATGCAAAGTAGTTCTATGTTGAAACCAGTCAGTCATTTAGTGGAAGTCATCAGCAGGCCAGCTGACTAGCCATCTTGATGCATTTTGGATTTATGTTATTTGATGACAGTCAGCCAGCAAAGAGTCTACAGCCGCCTAACATCAATTTGAAAGTGGATCTCACTTGCTCTGATTGTAGTTACATACTTATAACTCTAAAATTATACGACTAAATTTCAAGATGAATGGAAAATTAACTGCTATAATATCTGCAAAGAACAGCGGAAAACACGGAAAAGTTCTTCTTCTACCAATATATGATCAGCTTCATAAATGGTCATCAAGAAAGCAAGCATATTTGCATAAAACTGCATACTACTGAATGATTGAGATGAGTAGTTGCATACCACTCACAACATCAACTAGTAGTGCTTGTTAGACAAATCTGAACATTTAGAGACTGTCTCACTCATTCGCAGCCAGGCTCATCATCGGTGTACCCAGTCTTGCTCAGCTCAAAGGACAGCCGAATCAGTTGAAACCACCCGACTTCTGGTAAACTAAATTTGATTTGTGGTGTCACCAGCTCGCTCATGTAGACAGCCAGAAGTCAGGTGGTTTGAACCGATTCCACTGTCCTTTGGGATGAATTAAACTGCATACACTGATGATGAGCTCGACCTTAAACGAGTGAAGAAGCCTCCAGGTGTTCGGATCATCTCGATTCGGCGGGTTAGCAGGCACTAGTGGTTGATGGTGTCAGTGGTATACGACTACTCATTTCCTCATTCAGTAGTAGAAATTTTTATAGAAATTTACCCCAATAAGATTTCTTCATTTATCTCAATGATGAACAGTAATGCAATGGGTCCACAAAATGTCAGAAAAAAAAGTTATGAACTGATGCAAACTTCTGTACATCTGAATAACTTACCTAATTATCATACATACTGTAAAGAAGAAATGTCCAATGAGGCTCGAAGGCTACGGTAATGAGGACAAATGCATTGTGGACACATAAAGTAGGTATACCTTATTTTTATTTGCACATCGTTTGCAAACTGGTAGAATATTGCCACATTCGGTAGCCTGTTGGATTCTGCACAGTATTGTAACGTTTTTTTCACAGTTCATATCTTCGACTGCTTTTTCCAGTGCCCCAAAACATGCTGCTACTTTTCTGAATTCGTTTACTGATATACTACTTATATCTGATTATAAGTGGCACTCAGCACAATACTACTTACTGACAGATTTTATATGGAAGTCACTACTCATATAAATCAGAAAGGTATACTATCGTGCTATTTTGCTTGATCATTATTTGAATGTGTCGAATGGGTCATTTATTGTCATCTGAATATTCTCAGTTATCAGAGGAAAACGCGGAGAAGTTTCTCGCGGAATTACAAATTTGCTTATAGTGGATTTTATTCTTTACTCATTCTTTCTACCCATTCTATTTAAGGATGTCAGTTTTTAGATGTTTAACACAATCCAACCTGACTAGCGAAAGGAGAAGGTAGATATCTCTATAGTTCGATAATAGAACATTCGATGAACTCAAGACACTTAGCTCTACTTGAAAAGTCTGTCAAAATCCTATACAACAGCTGATCAAACCTCTTAAAGGGATTGAGATCAAGACATCTAGACATAGCTGAAGCACTAAGTAACCATAAATTAAAGCTACCTCTATGAGTATGCAAAAGAAGAACGTCCAATCTTTTCCTTTATTACGACCATAATAAACAATCAACTTTATCCATAATTATTATCCTACTAAGTTCTTTAATACGAACTTCCTGTTTGTTTTGTTATTATTACATTTTTAATCTCTATCTGTCATCCCATTATTCGTTCTAATTGAACCCATGACTGGGAAAAGCTCTAATGCTTTCGTATGCCTTTAATATATATATACAGCGATCTATCTAGTTGATGACTCCATAGGAAAGAAAGCCTTCCTTCGCGGGCCAACAATAAAATCCGTTTAGCATCAGATGTATTGCAAGGTAGAAGGGAATCAGTGTGAAAGGTTAGAAGTGGGATTAGAAGAATTTCGAACACATCAGGCAGGCGAAAATCCAAACGCCAATGAAAAAATCCATGTCCCTTATGACAACCTAACACTCATCACCCAGTGCTGCAGTCTAAATCTCAGAACGGGCATGAGTTCCT
The DNA here is from genome assembly GCA_944472135.2 of Trichobilharzia regenti. Taxonomy (NCBI): domain Eukaryota; kingdom Metazoa; phylum Platyhelminthes; class Trematoda; order Strigeidida; family Schistosomatidae; genus Trichobilharzia; species Trichobilharzia regenti. Next base: position 2,489,213 of record OX235262.1, on the reverse strand, counting down.
TCAAGGTGACTACAGATATGCCTTGCTCACCAGTGAGTGCCAGCGAGCACAACACTCAGGTCATAGGATTCCTGCCTATAGCCCCCAAATGGCGAATAAGACAATACACAGTGCACCGTAATGCCAAGCCAACAAGCCTGTTAGTGGCTATATTCAAAACTTCACTGAATGATAGACTTCAGTCTACACAAACAATTGGCAAAAGTCGGAATTTAAGAGCATTGGGCAGCTACTCAATGACTGAATGGTCTACGGGCTTCCCTAGTAATCGGAATGTCCTCGTCGTGGGAAGTTACTGCCGTTGAGTCCCAAACAAGGTCGACAAAACAGCCATCCAGTACTCCCCGAAGCATTTCCAATGGTTCTCTTACTAACAGCGACATGTGATTAATCATGTAGCTAATCAAATCTCCGAAAACCAACACGAACTACATTCTTTGTATTCCAAAATAGCTCGAGTAGCTAGCCAGAAATGGGACAGTTTAAAGTGATTCAGCTCTATGAGTGGATGAACTGGACCTAAAGCCAGTAAAACCATCGCCCGGTGTTGAGATCATTTCGATGTAGGTAGAAAGCATTATTTTTTGAAGCAAACGCGCTTCAACTACTCATATGACATTATCAGTAGTATTTCGGATCAAAAATTTTTGTCCTACACACTAATCCTAATAAACTCCTAATATATCTTCGCTCAGTCAAAATTATACTCAGACATATCTTCACTTCATGTCATGCAAAATCATGTCAAAAACAAAGACAAAGTGAATACTCATCACATAGTCATTTTTTTCCTTTTGAGCTGTAATCAGGGGTCAGTCAGTCAGTCAGTCAATATTACCATTACTTCTAAAATAAATGTGTGCATTATAGGACAAAGGTCAAGTCACAAATAAAACCACCGATGCCTAACATTTCGCTACACACTACAAAAAAATGCATTATTTTTTTATGTTAAGCTACCAGTTCAATAAATTCAGTTTACTTAGTCATTACGTAATCATCCATGTCAATCAGACAGACTGATCCTATTTTCAGGTCAGCCCGATATATTACGTAATACGGAACTGTTTAACTCTTCATACTCTACCGACTGGAAATAATAAACTACCAACAGGTCATCATCAAACAAACAATTAATCGATAATGCACTCAAACATATCTTCACCTAATCAAACAGACAAGTGTAATCTCAGTCAAAATCATACTTAACAAAAACAAAAAAAACAAAAGCAAGAGTAGAGTGAACATTCATCACATAACTGCGTGAAAATTGTTACCAGGGATTAGTCAGCCACCATTACTTTACTATCACATCTAAAATATATTTTCATTAATAGACAAATAAATGCTAAATAGTCAGATCTTGTAAAGATGAGTCATGCATAATTGAGACCGTTGTAAGTGTAAGACACATAACTAATTAATGCAATTAATGCATTCCTAATGATACTATTTTATTGTGACCTGACATTAATGACTGACTGGTATAAGGACTTTACAGTTTCTGTGGAGATTGGATCGATTTATTGGTGTAGGTTCGCTTGCTTCACGCCCCTCCCTTTCTCTTTTCCAGGGTCTTGGATCAACTTGAATACCAGGCGGAAATCGACTAGCTGGAGGAAGAACAGGCTGCGAAGATAGGACTTCAGCTAAGCAGGGATATCTGGATGTGATGGAGAAAAACAACTAACAACGCTAGTGACAATGGGCTTCAGTAACTGTCAATGGGAGGCATTTGAATCAGGTCATATGCTTCGCTTATCTGGCCAGACAGGATCGTTTCAACTACACGAGACAGCACAGATGAGAATGTCAAAACCAGCCAGGATGAGAAGGATAAGACAGACCTTCATCGCTTTGAAATCTTTATAGAAATCTTCTGTACTCCTCCGCAGCATAAACGAAAAGTTTAGATTTTCAATACCAATGTTAAGTCAGTCAGTCAGTTCTATTATATGGATCAGAAACACGGTCAGTGTGTCACAAAAGTATTTCCAACAGGCCGCTGAAGACTTCTGTCAATATCAACCTTCGCTAACTCCAAAATGAAGATCAAATGGCTGAGTGGAAAGAATTAGCAACAAGAAATTCTGAAAACGAACCAACCAAGAACTCATAGCTCGACAAATATGCAGAAGAAGGTGCAGATGAATCAGACACACGATGAGGAGACCGTTGAATGACATTCCACGATAGGCAAATCACCGAGTGGTCAACGAATAATTTGGTTTTATTCCGAGGCTAACATAGAGGAGATCGTCTAAAGAGGGGGTGAGACATTATGAACAATCATAGGGTCAGCAAAAGGCAATCACAGAGAATGGGATAAGGTGGAGATATGCTGCTGAAGCCTTATGTTCCACTTGGAACCCAAGGAACAATAATTTCATAATAATATGTAGGCATCGCCATGGCATTTTGCAGCACTGTATAACTGTATAGCATTGAAAAAAACGCTAAGAAAAGAATATTCTTTATTACGCTAGCAATAGAAAACAGTCTGAGTGAATATGTACCTTCGACAGAATTATAACCACTGAGAACCAGATTACTTCCAGAAGAATCCCTGCCTATCAGGCCACAATGTGCGACGCTTGACAATACATACTAGCTAGCCAGTTAGCAAAGATGATGTAGGTGGTAGGGCCGGAATGGCTGAGTAGGATTCGAAACTGCTACAGTCGGATTTGCATTATATTTCACTGGTCTGCTATTTTAGAGTTCCTGATAGGAAATTTAAAATTAATTTTGGGACTAGTTGGTTAAAACAAGAATATTTAATCAGGCCAGTATTCATTTTTTTGTTTTGATTTACAGCTTGATTCCACACTGTATTTTTGGTACATGTATGGAATTTTCAGCGTGGATATCGGAAGCCCAAATTTTGCAGGCCGACCATTCCATAGCAGGTTTGCGTCGGCAGGGCATCGAACCTCGGACCATGCGCATGGTCGGCGAGAGTCCTAACCACTGTGCCACCGACGCACGTAACGTAGACTATATTCATGAGAAAATAAATAAAACCATATTCAACCGTGTATTATACTTACCTATCAGTGTAATGAACACAATGTAAATTCTGTATCGACAGACACTTTTCATTAATTGGTATTGGACAATAGGAGGACTGGTAACAATCATGATGTAAATCTAAGGCTTCTATCAAAGTCGAATACTTAAAACGATATTTAACATCGTGTGAATTGACTCCAGTCGGCTTAGAATTCTGAAATAAAATAAAAATAGCAAATAATCACAGATTATGACATTTGCTTATCCTTGAGAGATTGAACACTGTGGAATTAATATCGTGTAGAAATCGTTAGCAAAGATTTAAACAATGAGTAATCTGAAATTTTCAAGAGTTTGTTTGTAGGAATTTGATTTGTTTCAAGTTTGAACACGGATCGATATCAGTTAGAGAAACTTCGGAAAACCAGCAGTGGAGTACTGGACAGCCACTTGCTTCGTTTGGGATTCATCGGAAGTACGAACCCAGGATCTTCCAGTCACAAGGTGAGCTCGTAGGCCATCCAGCCACTGGGACCCGATTCAATTGCCAGCCTATGAATTCTAACTTCTACCAATTCGTGACATATTTAACGTGAACAGCACTAGTCAATGTCATCGGTGAGCATTTGTCCTGACTATCGATCGGATGGACTCCACCGATGACAACTTCTCAGTGGAACTACAGCCAACTTCATCCTGTAGCCAGTCACTGGCGATGAAAACCAGGTTAATTTTCATGAGTTAGTTTTTGAAGTTACTCGACTGATAGTGGCTAGCATTCGAATCTAGGATACATGTGTGGTTTAACTATGAGTAAAAAAAATACCTCCTATTAATCTATCTCAGACGACTTCATAATTCTGATAGCTGAATTCAATTCATTCTAAGTCTGACAGTCTTTTACTCCGTGATTTCACTACACACAGGACAGGTCTAGTCAGATAAATACAGCTGTCTGAAATGCTTAACCTGCAGACACCTGAGGAAATCAACCTTAAAATAATCCTTTTCTTTGAAATAATGTGATAAACGGTGACTAGCAGTGGTATCCAGCACGAGAATTTCGTCTTACTTCGGACTTGCCACCTGTACGTGCCTGAGGCCGAACACTTCGGTTCATTCAATCAAAGGGAAAATCAGAACTGAAGTGAAAATGAATAATAATAACTGACACATGTTGCATAAGAGGTGACTCTCAGGGCCTGAGTGGTCTAGTGGATGACTCCATGGCATTTGAAACGAAGGGTACTAGGTTCCAGCCTCAATTGGAAAACCATCATTCGCCAGGGAATCCAGGGACATCCAGGTGATGAGTGTGAAATAAGATCAAATGAGCACCCTGGATTCAAATTACTGTCATTTTAGTTATTTGGCACAAAAGAGACCTATTGACAGATATTCATCATCGTGCTATTTTGCTAGTTAAGTCTGTTATGTAACCTAAATGCCTGTGTGTACGTATGAGTCTACAAATTCACATCAATATGCATATATATATATATATATATATATATGCTAGTGAACTTTGTAGCCATACTTCTACCGATAATAAATATTATAGGTCAATACTTCTGATAAACAATGGTCTGCCAAATAAATAAATAATTTTAAAAAAACAAAAATTTTAGAGCTGACAAGATTTAATTTATTCTGTATAAAATCATATTTGTTTTAGGCGTATATGACACTTCATAGGTTTCAGTGAATGTCCTTTCTCAATGAGTCTAATAGAAGCTGATTTAACTGGCTACAGGTTTGAACACGAATTGATATCAGTTAGAGAACCTTTGGAAAACCAGCATTGGAGTACTGGACAGCTGTTTAGTTCCGGTTTGGGACTCTACATCAGTACTCATTCACAGAAGTTCGAACCCAGGACTTTCCAGTTAGAAGGTGAACTCGTAGACCATTCAACCACTGCGACCCAAACCAGGACGAAACAGCTATCCAGTACTCTGGTGTTGGTTTTCCAATGGTTCTCCCTCTAACTGATGTCAACTCATGAACAAACCGGAAAAAATTAACAGTGAATAATTGTTTCATTCTAATCTAAAGCTCTTTTACACTGCACATCTAAAAGAAGTCACCAGAGATTTAGTCGAAGACAGTGATGCCTTGTGGGGAGAAAGTTTTAATGTAAATGCTTTAGATAGGATCCAGTGGCTCATGATATTTAATTTTTGTCAGTTTGTGATGTAATACACATAAAGTTCTGTGTGTTCAGTGATTGGGTCAAGAGTTAGTATTTTTATCTTGTGTAGGCTTATTGATTTTCTGGACTAACAAAACAAAGCCACAAATACCCTATCAAAATACCCCTCCGATTAGAAACCTATTTTAACAACAATGCCCAGGATTTTTGAGAATAAACGTTAATGGAAGTGCAGTTTATTGCTTCAGCTACTAGATTTCAGCTTATCACAGTAGCGTTTATACACCGTAAGTATCCACTTTGACCATTTCACCACAAATCTCAGAATTTATTAAAATCTAAATAATTCTGCTGAAGAAGTTAAAGCTTACACAGAGAAACATTCGGCCACAGTGTTAACTCTGCTTACAGCCTTGAAAATCCTACGTGACATAATAAAGGTCCTTCTCATCAGTTCAGTGATTCATAAGGAAGAAAGAATCTAATACAGGATCCAAGTTAGATCACGAACTGACTTCATTTGGTGAACCACTAAGAACCAGACAGTTTTGGACATCTAACTGTTTCGTTTTTGTTTGGAACTCTTCGTCAGTATGCGCTAACAACTCAACCAGAGGTCGAACAGTCATCAAATTTGAAATCACTTGAGTGCCTGCCAAGCAACACCCACAAATTAATACAGATTTATAAATTTCCAGATGAGACAAGAGGTTAAGTTGTGCCACAGTCAAAGGTTTTATAGTGAATGGAACGCAAGGAGTTGAGTAATGTTGTTTTAGAAAAAATAATCCCAGAAGGACAGCGTAAGCATTATCCTAAGCGTTTCAGATACACTGAGTTCTCAAGTGGCGAGAGAAACTGAACAAAGATCACAAGAATTTGAATGACTGCTTATAAGCCTAAGGGTCCCATTGGCTTAATGGTTTGCGAGCTAGCTCGCCTTATAACCAGAAGGTCATAGGTTCGAATGGCGGTGGGTGCATACTGCTGAAGTCGGTAGAATGCTCGCCAGCTATGCAAGAGGTTCGGGGTTCGATCCTCGGCCGACGCACTTCCTCACCTTGCTAAGCCAGTGAAGAGAAAGGGTTGGGCATGAGGCTAGCAACCCCATTCCGTAAAAACAAACACCACTGCTACTGAAAATTAAAGCTTCTAGCTTGAAGCCCTATGTTCCACTGGGAGTGTAAAGAAATAAAATAATAAGTCTAAGGTGTTAAATAGATCGACAAAATAGTAAACTAAAAGTATATTACTAAGTGAAATGATATTTTAGATTAGCGATACAATAATAATATACAGTAAGCCAAGTAACTTACATCATTCCCCGTAGCTGCCAGATTTAACCATCCTGTCAGGCTTTTCAATCTGTCTAATAGATACGTCAGTTTTTCATCTTGAGCGTATTCAAATGAAAAATGATTATCATGGTACACATGATATACAAGCCTGCATGACGATTCAAAAATACTTTGTAGAATAGCAAGAGACCTTTTTAAGTCCTGTAGATGTCAAAATTAAATAAAACAAATGAATGAATAGGTTTAAATACTGTAAACACATGAAATAAATCATAATCAGAGAGGTGGATAATATGTGTAAGGAAACAACTAACACATGAATAGACAGTTAATACGTTTGAAGGCTGTTTTCATCTGTATATGTGCCGCTTCCCATAAATGGTGGAAGATATACGCCCCCCCCCGCAATATTAAATCTCATAAGCAAAGATGAAGAGCACATGTATTAAATCACTTGACCCCCCCTTTCTAGTGCATCATGAAAGCTTCATCAGTGTAGGGAATCAACTGACATATCGATAAGGAGCCCAGCAACCAGTTCCAATAGTGTTAGGATTTGTGGACTACCAGTTGGAAATAAATAAATGAGGTCGTAATCCTGTTTATTTGTTCGCCTACATATCCTCGCTCTCTAGAACTGCACAGACTCTAATCCTCAGATACTGGATTTATGAGAGATTGATTAAAGTAACTCTAGATTCTATGACATATCCAAATCAGCTTAAAACTTTGGAAAACTAGAAAGCACTTCGCCGTCATTTCATCCTACTTAAGAACTCTTTATCAGTGTTCATTCTCTACAGCAAGTTGGAATCCAATACCCAGTGGTTAACTACTTCTCTTGGTTCGTGATACAGAACGCCTAATATCTTTCTCGAACATCGAGTAACCTTCCCACCCACCCCCTCCTTAAACTTGACAAACTTAAAAACTGCTGCTTAATAGACCGGTAGTAATTACCAGAAAACCTTATAATATTTGGTAGCATCACTCAGGAGACCAGTATGCAAGAATACTGGAACTCCTTGAAAGCGGTATTGGAGGAAACCTGTGCAGCTGTCTTAGTAAGGAAGAAGAGGAAAGACAAGGAAAGGCTCTAAATGGACACTTGGAAGCTAATAGAAGATGGAGGATGGTGGGACAGATGAACCAATGCAAAGAAGGACAATAGAAGAAGAAGCTCAGTTCAACGTACATCTCACTGAATAAAGAGTGTTAGAAAAATAAAAGACAATTAACTCAGCAAGACACTGGCAACTGGAGCGGAACAGGCTACAGGTAAGAGGGACTTCACATCACTATATCAGATAAACAGGTAGTTATCGGGGAAGAAATCAGCACACTGAAAGCAATGAAGGTTATTGAAGGGAACCAAACAACCAAAGAAGAGGAGCAAAGAAAAAGTAAGGAGGACTACTTCAAACGACTCTCGAACAGATGGCCACCTACAACTCTCCCAGAAGTGCCACCAACAGCCAAAAAACAGTCTGTGAACAATAACCTTCCGTAAAAAGTAGAAGTCTTGTATACCATGAAGTTACCAGAAACCGGGAGGATGGTAAGTTCAGACAGAATTCCCACGAGAGCACTAAAAAGGGGTCCAGAGATCCCGAGTGGATGCCCTGATACCACCGATTCAGAAAGTTTGCAAGGAAGGAAAGGTACCTACTAACTGCAAGGAAGGCTACCACGTCAAACTTCTAAAGAAGGGAGACTTGAGTCTTTGCGGGAACTAGCACTAAATTTCAGTCCTATCCACACCAAGCAAAATATTAGGTCGTGTCATTCTTGATGAGATACAGAGGTGCTTTGAATGCGAAACTCACCCTCTACCAGAACAATTTGAATTGAGGAAAAAAATCATGTTGCAATCAAATTGGAACTCTACGCATCATCATCGAACGGAGTATAGAATGGTAAGCAAATCTCTACCTCAACTTCATCGATTTTGAAAAATCCTTCGACGGCGTTTACACTAGGTAATTTGGAAACTACTTTAACACCATGGAGTGTAGTGCCACAAATTTTTATCAACCCTGTTCAACAGCTATATGGTGATGTCACTGATTCACAGCAGAAAACTAAGAGAAGCATTTTGAGCGAAGACTGAAGTAAGAAAAGACTGCCTATTATCACTGGTGATGTTCCTGATTGTGGTGAACTTGATCATGCAACAGACTGTGGGCGGCCAGAAGATGGGAATACATTAGACCGATAAGAAGAGTTCTGGACTTCAAGGATGATATACGTCTAATGTCACACAAACTCAAAGATCTGGAGGCGAAAACCGGCAGATTTTCAGGAGATACAGTCAGCGGAGACAGGAATTCAAGTAAATAAAGAGAAGGCCGGGATGATGAAGACACCTGGTCAGCAACAACAACAACAACAAGTACCACCCACCATCAACGGAAAAATTAGAAGGAAGTGACTCAACTACAGGTAACAGCCCGAATGAAGATTCCAAAGCAACTACTCTAAAACCAATTTAGAAATTTGCTGCACTCAGCATTAAGAGCAAGATTCAGATTTTCAACATCAGTGTCAAGTCAATACTTTTATGTGGTCCAGAGAATAGACGTCCAACAGCCTGACGCAAACTTTTATCGACAGCTGCCTTCCCTTTATACTTAAATTCAGGTGTCTGGTAAGGATCAGCAACAGCGAACTCTAGGAACGAACCAACCAAGTACATATTGGTCAATAAATATGTCGAAGGGAATGGAGATGCGTCAGACACATACTAAGGAAACCAGTGAGTGACATCTCGAGCCAGGCCATTGCTCAGGTGGAACTTGGATTGAGTGTAAAATGTTAATAACGTACAAAATAGTAAAAACTGGGATACTCTTACTTCAAATTTATAGATAAAATCATTTATTTCTTCAATCCATAAACCAATTTTCGTATTACATGAACATTTGTGCACATTTCTGACCACCAAGAAGTTTATTGTTCTCAATTCGAATTCTTTTAATACTGACTGGTATTCATGTTGGAATGAATTAACCTGAAACAATAGAGTACATTCATAATGAAAATACAAAATTCCTACAGAGTAAAAATACACAGGGACTCTAACAATAACTTCCTCGATTAAATAAACGTTTTACCAGCCAAAATAAGTATATATATATGCAAAAGTACGATTGAAATGAGAAGTGCGTCACTTGTATGTACGGCTTTACTCTAGTATTCAGTAAGTGTAGAAGCTTAATTAGGCTGGGTTAAGTAAATAAACATAACTAGGCCTTGTATCTGCGCCTAAGATCTAAGGAAGACTCATTGCATTTAGACGCAGCCTGCTTTGAGTAATGTTTATTGGGGACATTAATTATACCACTTCGCTGCAAAAGCCTCCGTAAGAGTTGTGGAGAGTTCCAGTGGCCGAAAATAAAGAGTTCAAATCTGTAAGCCACAAGTACACCTCAAGAATGTAAGAAACATCTACATTCTTTGTATTCTCAATTAACTCGAGTAGCTAGCCAAAATTAGGATCGTTTGGTGTGATTCAGCTCTCTGAATGAATGAACTGGACCAAAGCGAGCGAAACCAACACCCTGTGTTGAGATCAATTCGATGTAGGCAGAAAGCATCGTTTTCTGAAGCAATCGCCCTTTAACTACTCATATGACATTATCAGTAGTATTTCGGATCAAAACTTTTTGTCCTACACACTAATCCTAATAGACTCCTAATATATCTTCGCTCAGTCAGAATTATACTCGGCCATATCTTCACTTCATGTCATGCAAAATCATGTCAAAAACAAAGACAAAGTGAATACTCATCACATAGTCATTTTTTTCCTTTTGAGCTGTAATCAGGGGTGAGTCAGTCAGTCAGTCAATATTACCATTACTTCTAAAATAAATGTGTGCATTATAGGACAAAGGTCAAGTCACGAATAAAACCACCGATGCCTAACATTTCGCTACACACTACAAAAAAATGCATGAATTTACGATAAGCTACCAGTTCAATAAATTCAGGTTACTTAGTCATTACGTAATCATCCATGTCAATCAGACAGACTGATCCTATTTTCAGGTCAGCCCAATATATTACGTAATACGGAACTGTTTAACTCTTCATACTCTACCGACTGAAAATAATAAACTACCAACAGGTCATCACCAAACAAACAATTAATCGATAATGCACTCAAACATATCTTCACCTAATCAAAAAGACAAGTGTAATTTCAGTCAAAATCATACTTAACAAAAACAAAAAAACAAAAGCAAGAGTAGAGTGAACATTCATCACATAACTGCGTGAAAATTGTTACCAGGGATTAGTCAGCCACCATTACTTTACTATCACATCTAAAATATATTTTCATTAATAGACAAATAAATGATAAATAGTCAGATCTTGTAAAGATGAGTCATGCATAATTGAGACCGTTGTAAGTGTAAGACACACAACACACACAAGCTTCACTAAGCTTGTAAGAAACATCTATATCACGAAATGCTGGATTTCAGGTTTACAGAACTCTTTATCCGAGCAAGCACAGCGGTTGAATGTTCAAATCACCGGTGTGCAGTTGGTGATTTGGCTTTAAGACAGTATAAACAGTGCTTAGTTTAATGTGATTGTTGGTAAGGATATAAGAGTTTCAAAACAATTAAGCAACTGCATAGGAAAACGTATTAGCAGTGAAAAACGTGATGAAGAATGAAACTGTAAAAGAGTTTGGCAGGTATGCAATAAGCATATGGATACCTGAGGACACTTGCTACTTCTATGTCTACTTGATATGTGAAAAAAATGTGACAGCATTGGTAGTCATAAAAGGAAAAAGTACCTTATAACAGGCGGATAACTTATTTGGAGCAAATTGAGAAATGTTACCTCTTTAATCGATTCATTCTAACACTTCATGAACAGTGGGAATAAAGCAGCTGATCATCTAAAAAAAGAGTATAAACTGCTGCCACATCCCCTCCTTTAACTTGATTTTGTCGTAAGACATCAGCAGAGATACTTAAAAAGTGATAGTAATTGCCTTGAGGTTAACTATTATTCCTTTGATTTTAGCGCAATACCAGGGCTTTAAGAATCTACTTCTCCACCAGTGTAATTAAATGTAATTGAAAATCAGAACGACTATGCAAAATCGAGTTGTTTTGCTAGGGTTTACTCAAACATTTTACAGTTCAATATCCTTTTTTAAAATAATCACTTTGACCGAAAATAATACAGGTAAGATTTTGAAACATATAAAGAACATCTGCTTGTAAAATTTATTTTGACTCAAAAATGAAAGAAATGTTGAAAGTTAAGGAAACTTACGGCATTGCTAAACTGTTGCAAAAATGCTAAATGCACTCGATTTCTAGAGGTTTTGAAGAGGGTGGTAAACTTTGATTGCAAAATATTTATATCAGCTGCGATCATTTCTCGGAAATCCGTTCTACAGAGTGATCCCAGATTTTTAAATATTTCTAAAATAAAGATGCGTCATTTGAAATTAGAGTAAATTAGAAAACAATTATAGATATATGCAAATACTGTACAATTCTACACACAGACCTATACTTATAGTTTTGTATTATTTGTGCTTCTGATGAAATCCAAACCATAAGAAAAACGAGATGAACCAGTGGGAAATTATCCAACTTAACTACAGATGTATAGTCACAGATCCAGTTACCAAAGAAATCCAAAGTAATGTCATGTTTGTCTCCCTACCTTTCATCTGGACTTACGAGCATGCAGATTAAGAGACTAACGTTCGGAGTCAAAAATAATGAGAGCATAAATATTCAGACTACATAGTGCTATCTCAGTAAAGACTCGTAACTACCTGTCATATGCGTTTTTATCACTATTATAAACAGATTTTATCATGTACGGAAAATATGAGCAACAGGTTTGCTGATGCTTTTGTGTGCCGGAGAAAAATTAAACTTTTGGTTTCACCTGTTAGAGCCATGACTGTAACAAGTTCTTACTCAATCAAAGTTTTTTCACTATATTTCCTAATGAAGACTCTTTGGAAGCAACCGTCTTGAAATTCAGCGCATTTCTGATAAGGGTAGACGACCACGTGGGTATTCTTTTTAAAATATATCAAAACAAGATAAGACTGTGTAATCTAAAATCTCCTGACGGAATTTAATAATCTGTACCACATGGGTTATCACCAGCAAATAAATGAATAGCTGCCAAAAATTTAGTTACCTTTGGAGAGAATTCCACGGAAGAAAACACGCCACTAACCACTTAACGATAACGACTGATGTGTTTAAAGAATAATGATTCTTAGGTCATTCAATATTCAATAACAACATTGAAATATGAAAAATTAAATTTCACCACAAGATTATGTTGTCCAATATCGTTTTTACGAGCTAGTATAGATCAACTTGATTTCTTTGTGCTCGCCTCTTGATTCTGAGGTATAGGCTCCTGATCTTCGGTAAACTTCTGCGTAGCTCGTCCCGCCACTCGACTGTCGTAGCTCTGGTTGACTCCAAAGGGAGCAGGGCTGGGATTAATTACATGTTGTTTGTAGTATGCGGTGTGTTGGGACTTTGTTATTGCTGTTAGTGGAGTTAATCCTTTTACCGGTTAGTCCTCCGGTATCGTCGTCAAAAGAAAAGAATAATAATAATTGATATAATTAGTGAAGTTTAATTGTCTACACCTGAATGGTGTATGTGATGTTAAGGAGATAGGCCAGTTGGATGCAGTCCTTGTGTCTCTGCATGACTGTCCAGCCTCCGCTTAAAGGCGTCCACAGACGGTGCCATAGCTACATCCGTCGGTAAGGAATTCCAGGGACGGCAAACCCGCAGTGAAAAGAAGTGGGAGCGCACCCGGGTCCTTGCCCTCTGGTGAGCTATCCTTCTGGAATTTCCACGAGGAGGCCTATACCTACTCAATGGCAGAACACCTTTATTTGGGTGATTCTGGTCATTTGTTATTTTGTAGGCAGTAATTAAATCCCCCCTAAGACGACGGTAGCTAAGTTTGAACGGGCCTAATTTCTTCAGCCTTCATCATATGGTTTATTTCGGAGACCAACCACTCCTATTTTTGCCCGTCGTTGGACTCTTTCCAAGAGGTTGGCGCCTCTTCTAAGCGGTGGGGGTGCAATAATATCATGCATTTCAGAGTATGGTCTGACGTATGTTTTGTACAACCTTAGAAAGAGCTCAGGAGTGAGTGCACTTAACTGTCTATGTGTAAAGCCCATAACCGCATATGCCCTCGCTACATCCCCCGTTTAATTTACACTTGTGTCCATATTCTCCGTTAGACCTAGACCTAAGTCAATCTCGGACGTTGTGCAGGACGAGCTTTTGTTGCACAAGGTGTAACTTGAATTCTGCAGCCTACATGTGCGCAATTTCACTACTTTTTCGGACTGAAAGCGGTACCACTGCCCACCGCCCAGTCTTCCAGAAGTTTCAGGTCTGTCTGCCACCTATCTGAGTCTTCCGAACACTTTATCGCCCTCCATATCTCTACGTCGTCAGCGTATAGAACATTCGGGCGGCTTAGAGGGCATGAGAGATCAATGGTAAAAATCAAAAACATCAGTGGTCCTAGGATGGGACCCTGCGACACTCCAGATGTCGAGCTGTACCAAGGTGATCGAACTAGATTGACCTTAGTGCACAAATGCCTTTTAGCTAGGTAGTCCCTAAACCATGACAGAAGTGGCTTACTTATACCTGCCTGGCTTATTTTGTGTAGAGAGGGTCATGGTGAACTGTATCAAATGCCTTCTCAAAGTCTAGGAAGACCACACGGGCTGGAACATTCATATCCTAGTATGATGTTCAATCGTCCCAAGCTGAGAGTAGGTTAGTAACGCAGGATCTGCCTTTCCTGAAACCGTGTCAGGCTTCATGGAGTATATTAGACCTATCGAGGTATTCCCTGATGTAATCGTCAATAATACTTTCCAGTACTTTTGATAACACTAGGAGTAGGGCTACTGTGGCATTTTGCCTATCCCCACTCTTTAAGATCGGTGAAAGGATGGCTCTTTTTCACTCCCTTGGCAGTTTCCCCGGATCCATTGGGTGTTGGAAAAAGTCGCACATGGGCCTACAGAGAGCTTTGGCACACGGTTTCAGGACAGACGGCCTGATGTCGTTACAACCTGGGGACTTCCCAGGTGTGAGTGTCTGTCCTTCCTGAGTACTATTGCGGGGTTTATTTGGGGAGTAGCCACTAGGTCTTCCTCCTGTGGAATAGTAGTGCCACCACTTTTTCCGTAACAGTAACACCCACACTGCTGTTTAGCCGTTTGGCGAAGGCTAAACTGAATGTTTCAGCCATCTCAAGACTAGTGAGATATTGACCGTTTTCGCCTACTAAGGCGCATGCTCCCTGGTTAGTTGGTTTTCTTTCCAACATGAATCGGTACAAGTTTTTGGGGTTCGCCAGGAAAGGAGCATAGAAAAATAAGCTTTTCGATGAATCCCGTAATAATAAGCGGAATTATTCTGGAATGACCTTACACATTCGTGCTCAAAAAAGTATATAATAAACATGAATGTTCCCATAGTAAACACATAAATAAATAAATTTATTCTAATGGTGCATTACATGAGGGACGCCAGTTTACAGGCATCATCAAATTGTTACAGAAATAGAACCATATTATTCAGTCACATTTTACAATCGATAGCAAAATATGTTTAACATGTACACTGGAGATGATAAATACACTTGATAAATGTTAATTCCAATAGTATAAAACATCCTTTTCACTTATGTACAATCATTTCTGTGCATAGTTGGAAAAATCTGCTAGATTGTCAGTGAGTGCAACACATCAGGAAATACAGAAGTATTGTGTCAATGGAGTTGAAGATTGAACGATCAATTCTTGGTTGTTTGCTCAAAATCAACTTCCTCGATTTTCGCGGAGGCATCAATACGACAGTCATCGTCTCATCGGTCGCTGTTCAGAAAGAAGAGTTAAACATCGTTAGAAGTAACATAACGATTTATTATTGTAATATTTGTTTACAGACCTTAGTTTTCTTAGTTTGCTTAGTGATACTTGATTTATATGCTGGTGTAACAATACATAATACTCAAGTCAACAATTGGTGTTCTGGTTTTTCGTCCGTTATAACTAAGCGTTTCGAAAATCTTCAAGGAACAGCGTGGGCCCGAGCGTAGCGAGAGCTGGGCATTAACGGTTTATGAGACGGTAGCTGACAGTTTCTAACGATGGAAACAGATCTGGCGGATTGAAACAGTTGGTGAAAGTTTGGATAGTCGCCGTTCATCTTTCCTGGTGCCGGTCAAGTCCTCTTTGAACAAGCAATATCTGGAACTTTTTTGGAATTTGGTCAAGTTCAACAATGCCTGGGTCAAAGAAGGGACAGAGTGTCTTGGATGCAAACAGGAAAGTAAGTCATGGTGACTTGTCTGTTAATTGTAACGATGTGTCTGATGTTAAACATGATATGGTTGATGTTACTGTTTCGCCGTTCAGGGATAATAGGAACATCAAACTCCCTAAATTAGAACCACGATGTTTTGATGGAAACCCGGCTGATTATTTACAATTTGTAAAGGAGTTTGAGATCATGCTGAGTAGTTTTCTATTAAATGATGAATTGAAATTGATGTATTTGATGAGATATTGCACTGGAGATGCTGCAAGAGCTATACAGTGTTGTAAGTTTATGAAGCCAAAGGAGGGCTACGATGAGGCTATGAGCATATTACGCCAAAGGTTTGGAAGACCCTCGATGATTGCAGGGAAATTATTCGAGGCTGTTGAGGGTAATGGTGGTCAGTTACAGGATGACTCCCAGGCACTCACTGAGTTTTTAGATAATTTGCTAATTTACAAGAATGGAATGATTTCGATGAATCGAATGAGTGACCTCAACTCGAGTTTTATACTAGAAGTAATAGCAAGACGTCTACCTACCCGACTGCAAAGGAAGTGGGTGAAGATAAGCTCCCGTATGGAGGATGAGGGTATCGAGCCAAAGTTTGATGATATCCTGAAACTGGTAAATACTAGTGTCAATCAATCTATGAGCAAGTTCGCCAGTCTGTTAGATCTCACCCATAGAATAGAGCAGTCTGAGGGGAAAACGTACTCATTGATGACGAATAAGCCTCAGAGAGGTGGATATCGAGAAGGCTCCATGATGTCTAGTAATGCATATAGATCTAGTGAGTGTAACAGGTTTCGTAGTACATCCTCAACAGATAAGTTGCAAGATGCAAGACAAACACGGTTGTGTTGTACTCGTTTGCAAGAGGTGCATACAAAAGTGAACTGTGAACCAGTGAGCAAGTTCAGTGATAAGCTAAATGTAAACTCCAGGTCTGACTCCAAATTGTGTGACGATAACGGTGTTGTGAAGAAGTCTGTAGTTGCAACTGGTAAGCCGTTGTTGAATAGAGTGTCACAGAATAGAGTTACTGCTTCAGAGTGGAGTTCTGACTCCACAAGTTTACAAAGTATATCTAGTCAGAGTGAAGTTATAAAACCTTTAATGATTTTGAGGAGGAACCAAAATTGTCTACTTCTGTTATTAAAGAGTTTGAAAATGATGAACTTGACGGTAAATTGAATATTTGTGGTGATGATCATGATAGTGCAGATTTGTCTTTGGTTGATCATTATGAGATGCGGGATATGCCTACTACTGCTAAGTTAAATAAAGGTTCTGTACAACTACAACGTGAAGTAGAATTGAACGCAGATGCAGTTCCAGAAGGTGTGCATACTTGTGAGACAGTCAGTGTAATTGATCAGCATGTAGCCCACCTATCATCAGATGATAGTGCTAAACCTGAACTAGTAGTGAAAGACAGCAGTGGTGGTAATCTTGCAGTTGGACAACTATCTGAGAGCCGAACAAGAACAGCTTCTGATCCACCACTAAGTTCATCACCTTGTGTCACTCAGTCATCGTTGGTGTTTTCATCCACAATGAAACAGATGCCCATCAACTCTAGTATCTTCTGCAATGACTATGGTAGTATCAGTTCGTTTGAAAGGACGAATATCAATGGTCAGTTTAGTGTGGATAAGCCAAGTGTAAAGGAGAGAGTTATTGTTAAATTGACTTGCACGAATAAAGGCATTTCTAGTTTCAAGTTACTATTTGAATGTTATTATCTTTGGTGTAAATTACTCTGTTTCTATACTTGGTTGATGAGATATGTCGTGTGTTTGTTGGTCATCTATATTCTACGATACAATGACATGGGCGTGTTGCCGTTCAGATTTGAGGATATAGCTGATAGAAGGAAGTTAGCAAATGAACTCTGCGACGATTTTCCAACCTAGGGCGTCAACCTGAGAAGGGTTGTAGGCGTACTGCTGTAAGTCCTACAATTCTTCAAAGGGTAGCGCATCAATGAGCAGTCCAATGTGCTTGGTGTGTGATTTTGTACATATGTTCATATTGTATATACTGAATTGATATCATCTGTCATCTAGCTGTTGGTAATTCTGTTTGTGTCCGGACGACTTCCACTTGGATCATCAACCTGAGAAGGAATGTAGGCGTACTGCTGTAAGTCCTACAGTTCTTCAAGGGTAGTTTGTCGTGTCAGAATCCACAACATTTGATGTGTTGATTGTACATATGTTTGTGTTAAATAGTTGTGTGAGTTCCAATTGATGTAATTGTTGGTTAATCTTGTTTGTGTCTGGACATTCCACAACTTACAATCGTCAACCTGTGAAGGGTTGTAGGCGTACTGGTGTAAGTCCTGCAATTCTTCAAAGGAATTCCACCAAGACATGATCGGCGAGGTTGTTTGTACTATTTGTATATACGTGTGGTGTGTCATAGCAATTGGTGTTTTTTGGATTCATTGTGTTTACTTGTTGTTTTCGTGTCTTGTTGTTATTGCGTAATTTTGTTAAAATTTTCGTCGTGATTATTTCTGAAGTTGTTTCGAGTCTTCTACATCCATGAATGAATTGATTGATGTTAAGGACAGCAGATGGGTCGTATACGCCGGGGAGGCTAGGCTATTGCTGAGAATGAAATGCACACGGAGACAATTGTTAGCTGCGGTCCGACACGCCGGGGAGAAAGAGTGTAAACGACTGAGGCTCGCATGCGTCACCGCTATTAGAACTGAGGCAGAATGAGTGACAAGCGATTGCAGTGGTAATTGGTAATGAGTAGATAAGAGGATGTGCGTAGAGTATCGTGAGGTGCTGCCATGGTCACTTTGCATTCTGCAAGAGTCATTCTAGCAAGTGGAGACTGTGTTGCAAGATGTCAAGAGGAGGTCTCTGTCTGGAGGCGCAGGTCGTCATTGATGTGTGAGATTGTGCTGTGGGTATGCTTGTGGTGTGTTGGCTTTTCTGTTTGTTTTCCATTTCAGCTCTGTCCGTGTGACCCAGGTTCTCGCAATGGCATCCAAGTCAACGTGCATTAGTCGTGAAGGAAAAAAGGGTTGGATCCCTTTTTTGCCGGGGAGTGTCAATGGAGTTGAAGATTGAACGATCAATTCTTGGTTGTTTGCTCAAAATCAACTTCCTCGATTTTCGCGGAGGCATCAATACGACAGTCATCGTCTCATCGGTCGCTGTTCAGAAAGAAGAGTTAAACATCGTTAGAAGTAACATAACGATTTATTATTGTAATATTTGTTTACAGACCTTAGTTTTCTTAGTTTGCTTAGTGATACTTGATTTATATGCTGGTGTAACAATACATAATACTCAAGTCAACAATTGGTGTTCTGGTTTTTCGTCCGTTATAACTAAGCGTTTCGAAAATCTTCAAGGAACAGCGTGGGCCCGAGCGTAGCGAGAGCTGGGCATTAACGGTTTATGAGACGGTAGCTGACATATTGTCTTCGCATTAACAAAAAAACCAGGTCTTTGGTGGATGGGTTATGAGTGCCTGGGAAAAAAATAAAGCTTGAAGTCAATTTTCGTACATTACTTTGTTGTGTGCAGAACCCTTGAGTTATAGTTCATTGATGTGTTATTTTGAAATCAGTGATTTGTTTATCTCATTTGATCTGCAATGTCATTGTTGGGAGTAAAATACATAAGCTTTAGATGCATTAGTTAATGGATTTCTACTGCTTGTGGGTATTTACTTCTCGTGAGGAAGGTTTTTGAATTTTAGTTGTTCCCACAGGAGTTGTGGATATTGACTGCTCAGCAACATTACGGATATAAGTTCATCACATTATCTCAGGGATGTTGGGTTGTAGTTGGTGATGCATATATGATGTCCGACGAGCGTACATCTGCCCATGTGATGTTGTGGTGAGTTATATCTTTTCCATGTTGTCGGTTTATGTCCATTTTATTCCACTTGTTGTGTTGGGTAGAAGTTTTACAAACGAAACTTCTTGTCTGTTTGAGGGTAAGTATCTTAATCGTTAATGTTTTATCTAAAATTATATATATAGGCAAAAACAACAGGTGTAGTATTTAAGCTTATACATTAAATGGACCTATAATTTCGGAGGCTCTCAGATAGGAACTAGGACTACTGTCGTTTGCAAACTCTTGTAGTTTGTCGTTAAGCACTTTTTTGAAGGAGGCCAATGTACCTGCTTGACGCATTTCCATTGGTAGTTTATTCCATATCTGTGCATACCTAATCAAGTAAAACTTTTGCCTGGTAGCTGTTTTACATTGTTCGATGGCTACTGTACCCTTGGTGTGTCTTAGTTTGTAGCCATTGTCATCTGAAAGTCGAGTGCCATTAGTAGAGGTAAAAACTAAGTGGTTTAGAAGCTTATGGTAAAGTGTTAAATTTAGTCTCAGGCGTCTTAGCCATAGTGTTTCTAATCCCAGGGTGTCACATCTAGTGAAGCAGTTCGCACCATTTTCGGTTCCGAGTAATTTTGACGTGAAGTCTGTATCGCGGTACGTTCGACGTTTGCGTTACATTTTTACGTGATTCGTTACATAAAATTTAACTTGTTGTAGTACTTGCACAAGTACTATACCACTTCCATTCTTGTAACCACTAACTCTCATTTCTAATAGTTATGGTTAATCAAAGTAAAAAGCAACGAACCCAATCCCCTGTAAAACTGGTGTCTAATTTAACGTCCTTGATTGCTACATCAAGCAACACACCCCCAACAAACGGCTATAGTGAGTCACATAACTCACGTGTATGCCGTAAGCGTCGAGCTGAAACTGAGGATAAAACTGTACTGACAGCCAGTATTAGCACTACTCCTAAAAATTCGGTACCCTCTGCTCATACAGAACTCCTCCCTTCACCTTATGTGCTTATGGAGAAACTCCAGCCATCAAGCTCTTTTTCAGTACTATCTTCAGAAATAGAACTTCTAAAGTTGTCTATAGGAGAACTTAAGGCTGAGTTAAGGGAAATAAAAAACAGCAAGTCAGTAAATGCTGGAAACATCGAAACCAATACCGAGATATCCAAATTATCAGATCAGATCAGCGATATCAGATCGCAGGTCTGTGAACTGACACCTCTAACTATCCTCATGAAAACGGTAAACCTTAACAAGCTTGACACAGAATCGGTAACTAAGGTAGATAACCTCATTAACTTTGTTACCACAGAAGTAACAAAACGACTCGATGCAAAACTGAGTGCTATTGTCTACAACGTTCCGGACAATGAGGCACTAAAAAAGGTACAGCGCATCTTACTTAGTGAAGCGAAAATGCCTAACTCCAAGACTAAGTGCTACAGGCTGAAGAAGAGTCAACATGAAAAGTGTTGTCCTATTCGTTTTCAGTTCGAAACACCGGCAGAGACCAGAAAATTCATTCACTCCCAACACACCCTATCGCAAGCCAGAAACTACAAACATATAAAGGTCGGGGTGGAAAAAACAGTTATAGAAAGGCGCGCACACAACTATCTCACTAAGACTAATTGTGAAATAGGTAATAGGACATTGCAAGCAGCCATTATTCCCAACCCTGTGAAAGATACAGTAGACCCCACCGCATCACCCCTCTCAAAACACACAGAAATATCCCATCAGAGTGCAACACCGGCCGAAAGGCCACTAGACTGTAACCAAATAAATAATAAAATTCGACTTTGTCCTCTCCTAGCTATAATTCCATTGGTAAAGATAAGGAAAATATGCCCCTAAATCATACCAACAAAAACAGTGGCAGCTTAAATAAGCCCACACTCCCCACGGTTAATAGTATTAGCACTCACAACGTGCTAAATCGCACCGTGGCACACACTAATATCCAATGTCACAACGATGTCACCCTAAATAGTACAAGTGGTAATAGTCAGAACTCGGCTACCAACAACTCAGGGTCTTCAGAGTATGGCACACAAACAAATTTCGACCGGATATATGGTACAAGTCTGCTGGGAACTAACCCACAATGCAGTACACACGAAACCCACACAAGGACACAACTAGCATCAAACAATAGGTGGAATAATAAGCCATGGTCATCACAAGGATCCAATCATTTTTTATCCCCCGCGTCCCTGTCAGCGTTGAAAAACAGCTGGTAGGGATGTTAACACTCCTAAACCACTAGTGCTGGCTCCCTCCTTGCATGAAAACAGGAACGGTCTAGTGCACCCGTATCCATTGGACACACTTGACACTTGCACAAGTATAGGCCAAATAAAGAACCCTACCCACTTCTGTAACCTAACTAAAAATAAAAGTTCCTTAGTCTATAGCAAATCCAGTACTCCAACTCCTAATTCTCCACCGAAAACAGCACACAACAACTCGATAGACATAGGTGAGCATGATGCTGAAACTCCTCTTAACATAGGATCGTCATTTTTTTTTTTTTTTTTTTTTTTTTTTTTTTTTTTTTTTTTTTTTTTGTCCAGCAGAACTACTGGGTGCTGAACCATATTCGGGGCTGACTAACGAACTTAAATACTTCAAATGCTACTTCAACTCTCATCTTTACGTAATCCTCATAAATGCTAGATCTGTTCTAAATAAATTGCCGATGCTCAGAGCACTCACAGTAATATACAAACCCCCTGTAATTGTCATCACTGAATCTTGGTGTCATTCGGACATCCTGGATGAAGAAATAAGCTTAGATAACTACACACACTTTCGGTGTGACAGGGAAGGTGGTAAGGGAGGGGGTTGTCTCATGTACTTTCTGAATGCACTTACTGTATCACAGCTAGAAAGTAGTACACTTAACATGCCTGAGACTCTATGGGTTAATGTACACTTAAATAACGTAACAGCATTAATTGGATGCACCTACAGAGCACCTGGCACCTTTAGTAATTACGAGACCCAACTTATTAATACTCTGGAGCAATTAACCGACTTACAATACGATCATAAGATCCTATGTGGGGACTTTAACTTACCTGAAATCAACTGGGATATACCCACAGGTCCAACTAAATTTGATAAGTTCTTAGACACACTGGATATACTTGGCTGGAAACAAACTGTCACTACTCCCACAAGAGGTAACAACGTACTAGACTTAATCTTCTGCCACAATATAAGCCCCCTTTCAACGCTAGTAGGTTCTGAGTTCCCAGGGAGCGACCACAAAACAGTAATGTGTGCACTGCCAATTCCGCTGAGTAGCAATGCATCTCATACCTCCACTTCACAACAAGTAATATATAGGAACTATAGTAAGGCAAACTGGGCCTTAGTTGAATCGATGCTAAGATCCTCCGAATGGGATGAATACTTCACTACTGATGACCTATCGAGAGCCCTAACCATCTTCTACCATAACTCAAACATACGCTTAGATGCTGTCATTCCACTCCAAACACTAAAGGTTTCCCCACACAGAAAGTCATTCATAAAACCAAAGGATCGTAAGAAACTGAAGAAACTCTCAACAAGTTACTTCAAACACCACGACTTTGGCACTCTAGGTCTAATACTTAACACCCTTAGCTCCATCACACAAGCTCAAGATTTCCGTATGAGAAAGGAAGAACGCATCGCAGTAGCCAGTCCTGCTAGAGTGTATGCACTCACAGAAATCTTAAGGAAGCGAATGAATCGCAAAAATCACAGCATTTCTCTCCTCATAGACAAAGGCAGGCTATGCACTAACTCTGCAGACATATGTGAACTATTCAACAAAACGTTTGCAGGTAACTACCTTAAGCCCTCAGTCCAGCTACTCGATATACACCCTATTACTAAAATGGCACAAACTCCAACTCCACTCACACCAAACCAAATTAGCACTGTTCAATTCACTTACGCTGATATTAACCAAACTATAAGAACCCTCAAAAGTTCAAAAGGTTTCGGTACCGACGGTATATCATCTTACTTCTATAAATATGCTGGCCCTGACATTCCTCTACTGCTGCTTAAAATATTCACAATGTCCCTAGAAACCTAAACTTACCCTGACATATGGAAGACAACATTCATTATGCCTAAACACAAATCTGGCTCGAAAACTGAAGTCAGTAACTACCGGCCAATCAATATCACACCTATAGCATCTGGAATTATGGAGAGACTAGTTAAAGATAACTTAATCAAACATATGCTTAGCTGCAACATCATAAGTCCGAACCAACATGGATTCCTGAAATCCAGATCATGTTTAACATGTCACCTAGAATTCTTCAATTTTGTAACAATGCACACGAAACCTCTCTAATATTGGTAGAAGGAGAACTTTTTCGTGTTTTCCACTGTTCTTTATACATATTATAGCAGTTAATCCTCTATTCATCTTGAAATTTAGTCGTATAATTTTAGAGTTACAAGTATGTAACTACAATCAGAGCAAGTAAGATCCACTTTCGAATTGATGTGAGGCGGCTGTAGAGTCTTAGATGACTGACTGTCATCAAATAACATAAATCCAAAATGCATCAAGATGGCTAGTCAGCTGGCCTGCTGATGACTTCCACTAAATGACTGACTGACTTATTTGTTTCAACAAAGAACTTTGCACCGATGTACAGCAATTCGAGTCGCCATACTTCACCCAGCACATAAAGTCAGAGATGAAAGTAAAAAGGAACACAAAACAGAGACAGCAAACAGAGCTATGAGGCAGAAAGAATAGTAATATCGAAGAAAAATATAGTTTTATTGGAAATTATAAGTCACAAGGAGTGGATACATCTACGCCAGCCATTGAGAACGACTTTCACTAAGTACCCGCATTAGGAAGTAGATACATAGCATTGGTTACACTGTAGTGATCAATCGAGGTTTATTTTTTATTTTTTCTGAAATAACAATTGCATTATGTTATTTAACTTTTGAAAACAGGATAAATCAAGATATACAAAGAACATGGAATTTACTATGTGACTGCTATTGGTTAGTATTAACATCCAAATTATCCGAAATGAATGCTTATTTATCAAATATCAACAGTGAATGGACTGAAAAGAATGTTGTAAGTGAATGATTTTTAAAAGTTTTTTTCTTTTTTTGAGAAATTTTATTTCCCAGGACATCTAATTATGATAACTAATTGCTTTTGAACAGACACCTGATCTGTTTGTGTATTAAATAGAACAAAGTTAGGAGATGAAAATCAAAAAGTTGACAGAAGAAACTGGCGAAGTGGATACGATTTCAAGTATACATAGAAAGGGTGGAGATGATGAAGATACCTAACTAACTAACGAACTGTAACAGCAACAGCTAACGGAATAAACTTGGACAAAGCCACACTCTTTATTTCAACTTTGAGAGACGCAGATGAGGATGTCAAAACTAGTCTGAATCAGAAAGGAAAGGTAAACTTTCATTTATCAATCTGTAGTCAATTTGGAAATCTGCTGCACTCCACAGTATGAAGAACAAGATTTCCAACACCACTGTTTAGCCAGTTTTTCTATATGAGTCACTGGCTCCACATTGAATATCAGATGGCCAACAAGAAAGGAGTGGTAGCAAGAAACTCTGAGAACGAACTAGCCGAGAACATATTGCTCAAGAAATATTCCGAAGAAAATGGAGATGAATCTGACACACACACACACACACTGTGGAGACTTTCGGGTGACATTGCGCACCAGGCCACCAACCGAGTGCCTCCCGAATGGGAGACGGCGAGTTAGGAGTGTGTTAAAGGGTGACATGAAGGAGGGAGCTTGCGTGAGGAGGAGATGAGAGCATATGGACAGTCGTGGGGCTAGCCGAAGTGAACCGCGAAATCAGGACAAAGTGGAGAGGTGCTAGTGACTTCCTATGTTCCACTCAGAAAGCAAGGGTATAATAGTAATAATAATAATAGAAGGACATCTCAAGCAAAAGTATAAAATAGATTAGCAGTCTGCGATGCTACGACAACGGATAGTTGTGAATGTATTGGTGAGGAAGTATATTCCTCTAATTATGATACTCTTACAGGTGTGTAGGATTTGGTAGAGCTTACTAAGTGACGAGAGGCAATTCTATTTACTGGGGATCCCAAATATCATTTCAATTTAGCTGATATTAGTGTATGAAGTAAACTAAATAAAGCTGAGGTCATAAAATATTTCACTTTGGCATGCCGTATTAACTTACGCTTCACATTCGTCTGAAACATAATAGCTACAGCTTTATTCTCGACTAACTGTTTATACAATATACAGAATTCTCAGCGTAAATGTTTGCATGATATTTTCTCCTAATCCAAAATAGAAATCTATAGTATATCATGTGATACAATGTGGTTCCATTTGAAGCTTAAGCTAATCTCTCATAGTGTGTTTGCTTCATCGCCAAGAAATGCGCACCATTCGTTTAAAAGACAATCCAAAATGTTCTTGAATACTTTTTGTAACTCACAGATATGACTGAATGGCTAGAACACTAAGAATGAAAGAAAGTATGATGCACATGGGTTGGATGAAGATTCAAATAGTCCAGCAGATTATACAGACGTCGATTTAACCTGTTCATTGTGCTTTGTGTCACACTAACAGTGACTTCTCGAGCAAGTTTAAGCCATGACACTACTAACTTACTGCAAAACATTATATATATATATATATATATATTATATAATGTATATAATATATATAACCTCTGCCTCGGTAGGGGCAGAGGTTGGACGTATTTCTTTTGGACACAAAGCGTGGGCTTGAGTTTTCGGATCTCCAGTGTCTCAGCTATTCCAAGATGCCTTGATTTCACTCCCTTTGATAGGTTTGATCGTATCTTGTATATAACTCTTGAGTACTTTTCAAATGGCGATGAATGTTGTATTGTTAGATTCCTTCGTCGTAAAGAAATTTTTAATATACACATGTATACATTAAGGCATAATGAAAAAAGAGGGGTTGAAAATATACGTAAAGGGTGGTGGTGGTGGTGGTAGTGACGTCATCAGTTCGTTAGGTCTTAATTGGCCAAAGGAAAGGATAATAGCTGTACGACAGACTTTTGAATGCATTGTTTAGGCTTAATAGTCTTAGGGAATGCCTATCACCTCAGCTATTTGCAGTGGACGAATACGAAGTCTGTTGGAAAGATAAGATTCAGTAGGATGCACAAATCTCACCTTGAATACTTTTCGTTTTCTCCACTGTCAATGAACTAGATGTAACAAAATGGATCTGCGGATGGTATTTGTGTGTCCTTTGCCAAACCACGATTGAAGATGTTTAGTAAGATGTTACTTGGCTAAGCTGTCTAGTATGTAGTATGCCCAACATAACTGTCCCCGTAGGAGTAGTATGACTGATAAATGCACATAAATGTATGGAAAACCTATCTAGCTATCTATCCTTCGTTTGCCTCGTGATCATTTTTCGAATGGAGAATGACATATTTTATCCATACTACACATTTTTTTTACTGAAACAAACTCTAATTTTTCGGCACAACAACGTTAAATAACACAGATTATGTGGGTGGTGAAATGATGACTAAAATGATAAACATTGAGTTAAAACCACTGAAATAGTAGTAATAGTAGTAGTGACCTTTATACATATATAGAATACACAACAATATCAAGTTTTCTGATAATTGCTGTGACGTGGTGGTTACTATAATAATATGACCTAGACGTATAGGTTATCATTTTTGTTGTTGTGTAACAAAATTGTATTAAATAAATCGGTGTACTTTTAGCTGTCTAATTTTAGTCAGGAGTAGAGTAATGCGACTGTTAAACTTCATTCTATTGTTCTGTTCAACTACACCAATATGATAGAACTAATATCCTTTTGGGAACTTGTGGGAATCAGAGGGACCTGGAGAACTGTTTCATTCTTTTAAGTAACATTCATCCATGATTAGCACTTTTACTTTGTCAACTGAAGGTCCTGAATGGTGCTGCTGAAAAGTCTCGAACTGGAATGAAACAGTTTTACAGTACTCTTTAGTTTATACTGGTTCTCAAACTAACAGATAAAGGAAGTTCGTCTTTCTACAACAGTGTTACTAGTTCCTCATGTAACTCAAAAACCATGGGGTTACACTGGTTCTTGGTCTAGACTGTAGACTCCTAACTAATGGATCACAGGTTGTAAGCCCACTCCACCTACTGAGGTTCATATAATCAAGCCTTCCCAAACGGGCAATGTTAGCTTACATACGATCAGGTTGGAAAACAGCTAGTGGTAGTCAGACCAAAACATGGCTTCATCAGTCAATTAAATCCATAACAGTTAGTTTGAGCCAATGACGTGCTGAAGTGTCGACTTTTGGGTTGGGATACTTGAGACTTTAATAACCAATGGCTAGAGACAATTGGTGATATACCTAAAAGTCGTTCTGCATGGGGATGAGGGGATGGATTCATTCTCAATGATTTGTCATATCTACCCAATAAAACACTGTTGTTCTTCCATAATTTATTCAGAACAAAAATGGTTCCAGCGAACAATTCTGGTTTCAAGAAATTCTTCTTTAGGTTCTACAACCATAAACCCATTAATTTAAGCAGACAATAGCTGTCCACTACTCCCTGGTTTTCTGTGGTTCTCTAACTGATATCAGTAAGTGGTCAAACTCGTAAAAACAAATCTAATTCCTTACAAACCAACTCTTGAAAATAGTCAGTTAGTTTTTGAATATGTATGGTCAATGAGTACATGAGATAAGATGAGATGAAATAATTTAATGATGTGTAAAGTAAAAAATCCCCATAGTGTAATCAGAACAAGATAATTTTGAGCAAACAATTGTTTTCGATAAATTCTATTTCTGGCTCTACACAGTTATAAATCCATGACTAGTATATTTGTGTGAAAATATATATCGGAAAGTGTATTGGGGTACATGTATATTATGGAATGTGATAGCTATTTATTCAATATTTTCAAATGAACGTATATAAAAAGTGTGCAGTCATTTAGAACATAAGGTGAAGTGTGAATAGACAAATGAGTGATATGCCAATGTCTTTATAGTCAACAGAATATAAGATTCATTGTGATGGGGGTAGGATGGGGATGAATTATATTCAATGGCAAGCGAGGAAAATGATTAGCATAAAACAAATGCAAACAAATACCAAAAAATGGGGAGGGAACATTGAATGTAAGTTCAAGGTTTGACAGATATCAGGTGTAGTGATAAAATAGAGATTAAATCGCGAACTGTAGTAAAATACTACATATTATACATGTACCGCAATACAGTTTCCGACATAATTTTCACATGCCTTCAATGGCTATTTGTATTCTAATATCTATGGATTTATAACTGCAGAGCTTGTAGAAGAATTTATAGAAAAAACAAATGTTCGCTCTGAATTGTCTTGTTCTGATTATTTATATATACATATATGTTTTAACAAGTTTGACCACGGATTGATATCAGTTAGAGAACCATTGAAAACTACGAGTACTGGACAGCCGTCTCGTCCTAGTCTGAGAATCACTGGCAGTACGCACACACTGGCACTCGGACTCAGGAGCTTCAGGTTACAAAGCAACCTCGTACACCATTCAGCCACTGGGTCCCGATTCAGTGGCCAGCCCATGAATTCTAACTTCTACCAATTCGTGATTTAGCGTGACCACCAACCAATGTTATCGGTGGGAACTCCATCCTTACACTTGACTGAATGGACCTCACTGGTTACGACTTCTCACCCTATTGGGTGCGTACTACCGATGATTCCCAAACTAGGATGAAATAGCTGTCTAGTACACCTTGATTTTCAATGGTTCTCTAACTGATATCAATCCGTGGGTAAACTCGTCAAAACAAATCTAATCTTTGCAAACCAACTATTGAAAATATACGTGTATATGTCGTCAACAGAAGTACATTTACAAAAGTTAATCTACTTAACATATGTATGAGTGTAATCAGCGATGTGTGAGACAAAATGAAAACTACAAAAAATAAACCAGACGTAAGTTCAAGGCTGAAAATAAAGACAATAATAATGATTATGAAATAATAACGATGATGTGGTATAAACTTAAAAGTACTATTGGTGAATGATTATCAATTTTAGTGAAGTGAAATGAACCTTACTGTATTAATATGATAACAAGTCAGAAAGGCGTTATGTAAACCTAAGGTAATAGCAGAAATCATAAGAAAGGTCATGAAGTCGTAAAAGGTCAGAAATGAACGTTTGTCAATGAAACCAAGGAGAAGAAGAAAAGAAAATGCTGAGACAAGAATTTATATTACAAATGTTTATGGGGGATTTATTGGCCTTCTTGTAGGCCAATTGTATTTGCAAACATAGTGGTTGAACATACTTCTGTATGAAGAGCACCGGTTTTCTGGTATTGATTGCTACCACTACAGCTACTGACAGAAGACTCAGTCTGTCTGGATTCAACATAGAACGTGGCACCGAAGTGCACCAGTTCGAGTTGCCACGTTCCAAATAGCACACAGAAGTAGACAAGAAGATGAGTGAAGAGAATCAATAGAGTTTGACAAGTATGAGAGTGAAACAGAATGGGTAATGGTAGAAAGGAATATGAAAGATTACAGAGACTGAATACATCTGCGCTGGCCATTGACAACGATTTTGAGCCATGTCACCTATTATCTCCAGCCATTGATTCCTAGAGTCCCGAGGGCCCCAACCCGGAAGTCTGCATCTCCCTACCTGACTCAGTTTAACTGTCAAGGATTTCATGGATTGATGCCATGTTTTTGTTTGGCCACCACTGGCTCTTTTCCAACCTGAACCTATATCAGCTAACAATGCCCGTCGGGGAGGCGGTGGTTAGGCATGCGCAGCACGTGACCTAGCCATCTTAGTCTATGTAACTTTATAACCTCGTCGATTGATTTTCCCTGTTTGCCCAACACTCTACGCCTAACGTCAACATTACTTATCTTGTGAAACCACCTAACGTGAGACAGAGATCGCAGACATGAAGGTTCAGTAGATGCTGTATCAGCCCTTCTCAGCTCAGAACGGAGCAGGCGAAGACCACAGCTAGAAGGAATTTTCCTAGCCTTTTCTGAACTACACTGAAAATCACAGACTCCACTTCTTCCAACTTTGTTGGCCAAACCTTCGAGATTACTCAGTCATATAAAGAGGTTCGCTTGTGGAAGGTTCCCGAAACACGAAAACCAGCCATTTGATGTTAGCTGTGAAATGAATAAACAAATACACTTCGAATACCACTAATACTCGCACAAAACGACAAGAATGCTACTCAGGAACTTCTGTATGAAGCCTACCAGTTCTCCCCGATGAGGCTAAAGCCATCGGAACACAATATATCAGTGGAATTTCATCATGAGCTGACATCAATTAGAGAACCATTAGAAAACCTGGGAGTACTGAACAGCTGTTTCGTCCTAGTTTGTGACTCTTCACCAGTACGCACCCACCGGGATTCGAACCCAGGTACTTCTGGTTACAAGGCGAGCCGGCTCGCATACCATTTAGCCACTGGGATCCGATCCAATGGCCCATGTATTCCAACTTCTGCCAATTCACGATATGGCGCAACCGCTAGCCAATGTCTTCGGCGAGTATTTGTCGTCACACCCAACCTGCTGCAGCCTACTGGTCACGACTTCTCACTGGAACCCCAGGTACTCCCAGGTTTTCCAATGGTTCTCTAACTGATTTCAGCTCATGATGAAATCCTGTAGCATAAGACATATTTTGGATGTCTCCGTAGCTTAGTGGATTACAAACGATGGGCAGTGGATTCGTGTCACGACGGGGATTGACGCATTTATTGGGAGAAAGTAATATACATCTGAGAAGTCCCAAACAGAAGAAAGTGCAAATCATAGATTCTACTGGCAGTTATCACCAAAACAAACAACGCTAATATTGACTCACCAAAATTACCTATTCAGACATGAAAACGGGAACAAATACTTCAGAGAATAGTCTGTTTTCGGCGAATTCATTCACTTAGCTGTACAGTCACAATTATATATATATATAATTATTTTTATGTATGTGCACACTAGGCTTGTCAAACAAGAATAGAAAAAAAAATTAGTTTGGGTAATTGTTCGTGTTATCAAAATATTTCAAAAAAAATTTGATGAATAGTCTGAACTGTAACTAGGAGAGGTGGGGGTGAATATTAGTCAGCTTTCCACTAGGTTTGCATAATATTAAAAGGTTCAGAAAAAATTGGATGTTAACAGAACAGTTTACAGACAAGTATCAAGATAAATTATGTAGTAGGTGAAAAGAGTAAACAGAAGGTTAGTTAAGAAAATGATTATAATAAATGTCATGAGAAAAGTGCCGAGAACGGTATTAATAACAAAGTAGTTGAACGTGAAATTATACTCAAGGTAGAAGGAGGGCAGTGGAGAAGTTTCTTTTGTGTACTTTAATCAGGGTTTTTCATCCGAATCGTTAAGGCCTTGGCAATGCGAAGCATGTGAAGGCTTATTGTTTTCAGGAGGCTCCTTTTAAGTTTGTAGATAACTTTGAATGAATTCTCCGTATATATTGAGTGACCAGTGTTGAATATAAGTTCGATTATGGCACTCATTATTGATCCACTGTTATCTATCTGTAGCCAAGCGGAATAATGTTCTTTGACTCTTTTGATAAGGTTCACATCGAATAATCTAGATACATGTAGAAGTGGTGAGAGGTAATGATTTATCTTTGAAGTTGTGGAAGAACATTGGTAATGCAGCTACAGAAGGTGTTCTTTTTGATGCGTTTGATATACTCTTCTCTAGGATATCGGCTAGAAGGTCGTCTGTGAACTTACATTCATGTGTAGCACTTTCTTCGGCATTGAGATGTGTTTTTTTTGTTGGTTTTGAGTTTTATGCGTTTGCCTATGAGGCGTGGTGGGCGGCCATTTTTTTCAGTTAGTATCTTCTTCAAAATAGAGATCACTTCATCGATTGACTGCAGATTCTTTGGATCCTAGTCGCAAGAGATATTATAAAGTTCCGATTGCGATTAATGGGTAACCAACTGTAAATATCTGTCAACAAGCCGTTCCCTGAGCAACTGCATGTGAACACACATCAATGAATTTATGCATCATTGTCACGTCTGCGTATCTTATTTTATTTACTTATTTATTTTTTGATTACAGCTTGATTCCACACCGTATTTTTGGTACAAGTATGGAATTTTCAGCATGGATATCGGTAGCCCAAATTTTGCAGGCCGACCATAGACATCAGGTGTGCGTCGGCAGGGGATCGAACCTCGGACTATGTGCACGGTCGGCGAGAGTCCTAACCGCTGTGCCACCGACGCACAGAAGGTTGGTTTCCCACCACTACTCCCCAACCCTGCCCCAACTCAACGTAGTATACATTGTTTTATAGAGATATGAACTGTGATTAATTTAATACAGCCGGTTCCATTTATTAGTTTGAATAAAGAACGAACTTATTCGCAGGATAATACAGAGTCGTTTTACTTTCTTGGATTCTCTTCAACTGCATACATCATTAGTAAATATATTAATTGCAGAGCATTGTAACTGAAGTGATCAGTGATGTCTGTCTGTCTGGATTCAACATAGAACGTGGCACCGAAGTGCACCAGTTCGAGTTGCCACGTTCCAAATAGCACACAAAGGTAGACAAGAAGATGAGTGAAGAGAATCAATACAGTCTGACAAGTATAAGAGTGAAACAGAATGGGTAATGGTAGAAAGGAATATGAAAGATTACAGAGACTGAATACATCTGCGCTGGCCATTGACAACGATTTTGAGCCATGTCACCTATAGTCTCCAGCCATTGATTCCTAGAGTCCCGAGGGCCCCAACCAGGAAGTCTGCATCTCCCTCCCTACCTTACTCAGTTTAACTGTCAAGGACTTCATGGATTGATGAGGCCATGTTTTTGTTTGGCCACCATTTACCCTTTTCCAACCTGCACCTATATCAGCTAGGAAGACACAGTTGAGCTCCTCTGGATGCATTACTTGGAAGGCGGTAAATAAGTGAGAGCGCCTGGTCAGGTTTTATCGAGTGTTCAGTATCTACCAAGTTGGCTAAGACTGCATGATTTGCGCATTTTTCCTTCACTCACACTTCTGTTTATGATGTCTCTTTTGAATTTCGCTTTACTCTCTTTTCATGCTTTGTGTCCTACAAGGAAGGAGTGTGACAAGCTGAACTGGTCTAATGTTCTGTGCTGAAACCAGTCACTTAGTCAGTCCTCACACAATAAGTATACTTCATCATCAGCTGTAAAAACAGTACAAAAGGATTGTTGATTAAAATTTCACTTTTCGTCAGCCATATTCACTTTCATGTACCGGATAGATGTCGTGTATTTAATGTGCGTAGTCTAGTGATACTTTCTGGTTGATCAAGTTTTAGTGGATTAGATGATATTTCAACCTTCCACTGACTAGTTGCAAATTCGATCTTTGGATCGATGTACCAGAACGCCATAGTTAATTACAGATGCTAGGCGTGTTATTACTTTTTTCCTCTTGGGTTTCTAGCACAGCAAAGGGCTTCAGCAGCAAATCTCCATTACATCCTGTTCTCTCCAGTTGGCTTTAGATGGTTTCACTACTGCTCGTAAGCTCTCAACTCCTCACATGATCTCCTCCATGTCACCCTCAGACACATTTCCAACTCTCCGTTTCCCATTGGGGTTCCACTCGAGTGATGGTCTGGAGTGCAGTGTCATTCAGAGTCTCCTTGGTAGTGTGTCCGATCCGTCTCCATTTTCTTCGGAATATTTTTTGAGCAATAGGTTCTTGATTAGTTCCCTGTCAGAGTTTCGTTATGCTAATTCTTTGTGGCTAGCTATGTGATCTTAGTTATTGGAAGAAGACAGATTTTGACAATACTTTTCGTGAATCTTTTCAAACGTCTGTGTAATGTGTAACAATTCAGTCCGCCTCATTTTACATTGCTCGAAACCATGATATCATCAAAATCGAGTGGTAGTGAGATAATGTTCCGAATTGCAGACATGATGAGGCACATTGCATTGACGAGCTCATATACCGAAATTAAGGTGATCATTAGTTCAGCGTAAGTATATCAACTGTAAATCACAAGCATGGATAAATAATTCCAAATCATATCCACTGCATAAGGTATGAGTCTAATAAACCAGAAGCCTAATGGATAACTCTGGCGTTTTTAAGTGACAGGTACTGAGGTCCATACAGTCGGGAGTGAGGATGGATTTCCCGCCGATGACAGTGGTTGGTGGTCGCGCTAAAATCACGAATTGGTAGAAGTTAGAATTCATGGGCTGGTCACTGAATCGGGTTCTAGTGGCTGAATGGTATATGAGGTTGCTTTGTAACCTGAATGTCCTGAGTCCGAGCGCTAGTGTGTGCGTACTGCCAGTGATTCTCAGACTAGGATGAGACGGCTGTCAGGTGCTCCCTTGTTTTAAATGTATCTCTAACTGAAATCAGTCCGTGGTCAAACTCGAAAAACAAATCCTGGCAAATCAACTCTTGGAAATTCATAATATTAGTATTAATGACAGAATCTTATAAGATAATTAGGATAGTGATTGTCACCATAAAATTACAAATATAGGAGAATAATTGAGTCAGTGTTGAATGCCAGTGACACATTAAGTCGTAATTTTCACGTTTAACACTATCGTTATCACATAGGACGTAGGTGGGCTGGCCAAATATGGCATGGTTGAGTTTCTTTATTTGGTTGTGCGAACGAGCAAACAATCTTTTCTAATGACTTCTAGTCCTACCTGATGAGATACAAGGTGGAAGTTGGGTGCTGAGAGTCGGAAAATATAGATTTGGACCATTTCTCACAAAAGTTTAGGTGTCTGTTGACTATGATAGTTACAAGCTGACTCACTTGTGGTACACCACTTGCCCTACCGGCAACCTTTAATGTCCTTTTTTGCAATATGATACTGTCCTTTTTCAGTAGCCCAGGAAAGACTGAAGGGGAGCAGTAATAAAGAACAACAGGGAATATGCAAGAGTTAAAAAAGTATAAAAAGCAATGGTTGAATAATTCCAGATTGTCTTAACTTCTTAATGTAGATGGTGGTTAGACGGAGCATTTTCTTGATAATCGACAAAGTATAGAATGACCAAACAAGATAGGTGTGAGGATAGAAGTATTCCAAGGTATTTTATGCTTGATCTACCTTCTATATCAGTGCTGACAAAGCTACAGGAGTCATATAAACTAATGAGTTCATTAAGATCACGTTTATTCCTGAACTCGAAATTGACTAGCTGACATTTATTGGAGGGATTTAACGTAAGAGCACTAAGCTTAGACCACTAGCTAATGTTGGACACAAAGCTATTCAGTCAGTTTGGAACAGCTAGCTCAGGAAGGGATTGGCAACGAGGCAGCATGCCAGGCCGTCAGCAAAGTAGATTTCTTCTGAATGAGGCAAGTCAGTCATGTAAAAAGAAAGAAAAAAGAGGAGGAGGAGGAGGAGGAGGAGATAGAACAGCACTTTGAGAGACATAGGCTTCAGTAAGTAAGGAAGAGGAAGATTTAACTTTCTATACAGTATCTTCAGTATGAAGCTAGCGAAAGTCAGCTAGCGATGACAGTGTACAACCTGTTGGAAATTCTTTTAGTGACACATGTTCCAAATCTCTCAGCCATATAAAAGCACTGGATGATTTAACACTAGCATTGGAAAAATCCGAACCTTGGTCTTCATGCTTATTGAATACATTATCCACATGTATAATGAATTATACTGATGAAATGAAATTATGCAAAAAATGACTGTATTTTGCTGATTACCTTCTGTCATCTGTTTATCTCTTGTGTATAACGATTCATTGTCTTTCACTGATATTTAATTCAATAAGATTACACCTTCTACTTGTCTTTGTTTTTATTTCTTAGACATCAGATATTCAATCTCCGCATTGTTATGCTGTAACAAGGCGATGCAATCGAATAATTTACAATCTATTACAACAGTTATTATCCTATCCAACTGCATTGAGCGTTTTCAATTCAAACAAGGAGTGTCTCAGTGAAATGTACAATAATCTAAGCATTATGATAAAATATGCAAATGACAAGAGTATTATCGGTAAGTAGAATATTTATAAGAGTTTCAGTCAATCAAAAATTTAAATACTGTTTGTTCAGAAGACAAACAACCTGATGTTTTAGAACTGCGGATGGATGTAATCAGTAGAAAGCTCTGTACCTAAATTTCATGCTTGCTGGTAAAGTACATCTAAAAATTTCAAAAGAATTGATGTTATCTCGGAGATTTAAACCTGCATAAATCCATACTGTTGTTGAAGACGTTACGACCAAGCTAGTAGGTTTCAAGGGTGATCTTCTATAGGACTGTAATAGATGCACTGTATACTCCAGTATTAGATTTGAACCATCTAACACCGATTCAAAGTGCACCATGATGATGGGTTACCTAGTTTGGTGATCATTTTGCATCACTGACTGATAGAATCCAATCACAACTGATACAAAGGACCAGAATCATGCCATCGGTTGCTTCCTACTGATCACTCAGTGTTCTCAAAATTACCATTCCAGATGGGATTCATAAATGAAATTTTGGAAACATTTATTTCCCGATACGAATTTAAAACAGGCAACAAAGGTTAATAAATTGTCGAAACCTTCAGAGTATTTACTTCCAGAATATTTCCTCTTTATACACGGTTTTCATATAAAGTAATAATCTAAAGGGTATCGGACGACGAAGCGTTCCTGCATCTGAAGGAAAAACCTATTTACTAAGTATTTTCTTCATTATTTCGTCAAATAATTGCATAATATTTAGTTGGAGGTTAATTAAATAAGCGGGTGACTTCATTTAGTTTTTTTTGTTCTTTCACATTCCCAGTGGAACATGGGGCTTCAAGCTACAGACTTCAAGTTTACGTAGCAGTGGTGATTATTTTTACAGAATGGGGTTGCTAGCCTCATGCCCAACCTTTTCTCTTTATCAGTCTTGTTACTGGCTCAGTGAGGTTAAGAAGTGCGTCTGTGGCCGGGGATCGAACTTCGGGCCATACGCATGGTCGGAGAGCATCACAACCGCTGTGCCAGCGACGCACTCCTTCATGTTGTGGTCATCTGGTATAATTGCACGAATGAAACAATAGGAGATACAGAAGAAATACAGTTTCACGGTTGGAAATTCTGGTAGCTCAGTGAGTAAAGCAGGCCGCTTTGAGTCTGCTTTTAACTCACAATCCAATTATCGCCACGCTATCCAGTTAAGCCTTGATCAGAGTTCATATAAATTTATTAAATATTTACTTCAAATGTTATTCAGGCGGCTTCTGTCTTTTTTCTTTTTGCCACTAAAGACAAATTTTTGTCAACTACTGGAAAAGTGGAAGAGTATTCCAAATCACTTTATTCAGTCTTCACTCGAATGGATTCCTTGTTTCGAATAAGTCTTACCAAATTTCCTTTAAATAATTACTAATCAAGATTCTCTGATAAATTTTATCACTTATCTGCTTCCTCATTTATATCTGTCAAATCCCTTCAAACAAACACTTGACAACTAATCTGATTCTCACTAAGGACTGGCTCTACACAGGAAGTTCTCGTGAGAAGTCGTAACTAGCGGGCTCCATTAAGTCAGGTAAATGAACAGTTACTTGCTTGTGATATTGGCCGGCGGTTGCGCTATATATATATATATATATATTGTGCACTGGAAAGTGGGATTCAAGAGTCATCTGATTGAGTCCCAGTGGTTGAATAGTCTACGAGCTTGCCTTGTAACCTGAAGGTTCTGGGTTCGAATCCTGGTGGATGAGTACTATTGCATAGTCTCAGTACTCCCTACAGGTTTTCTAATGTTTGTGTGACTGATGTCAGCTTGTGATCACGCCTGTAAACAATGAAACCCATGCAAACCAGAACTGGATATTACATCGGTGTAAACTATGTGATTTAGTGAATTTTCCGTTGCCTGGTTTTAGTAGATGCGAAATGCTTGCTTCCTGATGGAGTTTCGTCTCTTAGTATTGAGATTATGATAATATCACCCATTGGGAATGCAGAAATATTTCTGAAGAGTTCTGAGTCATTTGAAACACGCATTTCGGATTCCACCGCCAACCGCCACCTGCTAAATAATGGAATATCTCTGCCTTGTCGGCTGATCTTTCTCTCTGTTATTATGTCTTAGGCTCGCATATTGATTTGTTTAAGTATTGCTCAATTTTATACATTATGAAGCTAGGTTAGATGGTAGGAAAGAAGACCTACCTGACCTGGGTCTCGTGTTTGTTGGGGGTTCACCAGTCAGCAAGGAGTATCTACAATCATGTCCCTTCTGAGATTTGAACCTGGATCACCCTGTGCCACAGTTAGAGACGTTCCCACTGAACCATTTGGGTTCGCGACTGATCTCCTGTAGGGCTCTATTAGATAATTTGGTGGAACACCAGATAGTAAATAACGTCTTGCACGTGACATTTTAAAATTTTTGGATTAGTCAATAAATTTGAGTTTTATGCACTGAAATATGCGCCATACAGTAATCATTATCTTCATCTAAAATGATTATATCGTCTGTACACTCCCAACTGTCGACACCTCTTCCTTGTAAAGTGTAAACCTGCAAATGGATGATTAGGAGATCCAGATATTGGGACACTACTCGGACACAGAGGTAGCCATCTTTATGCGTTTTCTGTCGCCCATGAAGTCTCAGTATTACCGAAAAATGTTCTGTTGAAGTCTATAAGTTTAACAGCCTGCACATCGGTGTTTCAACAGTGCCATGTTCGCCTACCATATAAGTTGTCCGGATTAGATTCTGATAGACTCTCTGAACATTGTCTAGTTTATTGTCTCTATGTATTAAGCTCAGAAAAGAGAAAGGGTTGAGCGGGAAGCTATCAGCCAATGAAAACAGCACCGTCTCAATTGAAGCTTCAGAGTTTGAAGCGCAGTGACTCAGTCAGAACCCAGGGAAATGAAACATTATAGAAGACTTGATTTTCAGCTGACAGACCACCGATCAACAGTTCAAACATCACTTTGTTGCTGTAATTTTTAAGCGTAATAAGTCGATAAAGACTAAGAGAAACAGATGAACTGATTGAGTAGGGCTAAATTGTAAAGGAAGTAAATAAACTGTATTTTAATGAGAATGTGATAGGATTAAAGGATTATGATAACAGAGGGTTTGAGAATATACGTAAAGGGTGGTGGTGTTTACGTCATCATTTAGTTAGGTCTCAGTTGTCCAGGAGACTTCTTTTGAATGCATTATATTATTGTTATTGTTCATTTGGTTTCCGAGTGGAACATTGGCCTTCAACAGCACATCTTCACGTTGCCCTCCTCAGCTAGCCACATGATAACCAATGACCTCTTACCTTCTTTTTCACACAGTCTCCTCTATGTCACCTCGCACTCACGCTCAACTCATTGTTTCCCATTCGGCCTGCACTCTAGGAATGGTCTAGCAGGTGATGTCATTTAACTGACTTCTCAGTGTGTGCCCAATCCATCTTCATTTTCTTCAGCCATATTTATTGAGCGGTAGGTTTTTGTAAGTTAATTCCCAGCGTTTCTTGTTGATAATTCTTTCCGATCGGTCATGTGATCTTCAGTATGGAGCTAGCAAAAGGGGCAGCTGTTGATAAAAGTCTGCAACCTGTTAGGAATGCCGTTCGTGATGCACCGTTGAAGTTTCCTACCGGTATAGAAGAATTGACTGACTTAAAATTGGTGTTGAAATTACGGATTATGTCCTTTATGGTGAGTGCAGAATATCTCCAAACTGGTTTCACTGTGATGAAGGTCTGTCTTGTCTTTCCGATTCTTGCTTCGATATCCTCATCCGTGCTGTTATCTGTAGATGGAAGGATGCCTCCTGGCCAGATAAGTCAAGGAAGTGATCACTTTTTGTAAATTTCTTCCATTGACAGTGATTGGTGATTCTTTCTGTTGTTCTTGTTTTGTTAGTTGCTTGGTTGACTGTGCTCATTACCCTTGTCTTCTACATGTTCTAAGAGATTCGATGAATCTCACATTGAATGCCTTGGTTTTCATTTGCCATTAAATGACCATTATCATTTAAGTGTGACAAATAAAACGGATTGAATTGTTTCCCCTTTTTTTAAACTTAACTGTAACTGGGCTGAAGGCATTCCAGAAAGGGTGTAACAGGATAAATATTTACTATTATGACTACTATTCTTTCTTTTTCCTCTGTCCATATAAGAGAGAAGTGTATAATAAATTCTCAAATACAATTATTGTATGATGTATTATAACGATAAATAATTCATGGACTTATTTCCCTGTTGACTAAGATGCCCCTTCACTTATATATTTGCTCCTTTGACTTTTCTTGTCCCCAATTTAACGTTATTGTAACTACTGTTTTTTCATTAACTGGGTGGACTGTGTAAATGCATGCATACTGGGTGATTGTAAATTCTTCATATTTACACTATTCAGATTAATTAAGCTTTGCATTTCCATCAGTATTATACCTAAAATATTAACAGTCAAGCAGTCAGATGGCTTGGTTGCCGGTGGCTAGCAATGGAATCCAAGACGTGAATTTCTGGACCTTGTCAGGCGAATGTACAAACATTCCAAGTGAATTGTAGTTTTCCTGCTGATATCCGTTGCATAAGACATATTCAAGTATTGGTTTGTAGAGATTTGGTTGATTGGTTACAGGATTTCATCATGAGCTGACATCAATTAGAGAACCATTAGAAAACCTGGGAGTACTGAACAGCTGTTTCGTCCTAGTTTGTGACTCTTCACCAGTACGCACCCACCGGGATTCGAACCCAGGTACTTCTGGTTACAAGGCGAGCCGGCTCGTATACCATTTAGCCACTGGGATCCGATCCAATGGCCCATGTATTCCAACTTCTGCCAATTCACGATATGGCGCAACCGCTAGCCAATGTCTTCGGCGAGTATTTGTCGTCACACCCAACCTGCTGCAGCCTACTGGTCACGACTTCTCACTGGAACCCCAGGTACTCCCAGGTTTTCCAATGGTTCTCTAACTGATTTCAGCTCATGATGAAATCCTGTAGCATAAGACATATTTTGGATGTCTCCGTAGCTTAGTGGATTACAAACGATGGGCAGTGGATTCGTGTCACGACGGGGATTGACGCATTTATTGGGAGAAAGTAATATACATCTGAGAAGTCCCAAACAGAAGAAAGTGCAAATCATAGATTCTACTGGCAGTTATCACCAAAACAAACAACGCTAATGTTAACTCACCAAAATTACCTATTCAGACATGAAAACGGGAACAAATACTTCAGAGAATAGTCTGTTTTCGGCGAATTCATTCACTTAGCTGTACAGTCACAATTATATATATAATTATTTTTATGCATGTGCACACTAGGCTTGTCAAACAAGAATAGAAAAAAAAATTAGTTTGGGTAATTGTTCGTGTTATCAAAATATTTCAAAAAAAATTTGATGAATAGTCTGAACTGTAACTAGGAGAGGTGGGGGTGAATATTAGTCAGCTTTCCACTAGGTTTGCATAATATTAAAAGGTTCAGAAAAAATTGGATGTTAACAGAACAGTTTACAGACAAGTATCAAGATAAATTATGTAGTAGGTGAAAAGAGTAAACAGAAGGTTAGTTAAGAAAATGATTATAATAAATGTCATAAGAAAAGTGCCGAGAACGGTATTAATAACAAAGTAGTTGAACGTGAAATTATACTCAAGGTAGAAGGAGGGCAGTGGAGAAGTTTCTTTTGTGTACTTTAATCAGGGTTTTTCATCCGAATCGTTAAGGCCTTGGCAATGCGAAGTATGTGAAGGCTTATTGTTTTCAGGAGGCTCCTTTTAAGTTTGTAGATAACTTTGAATGAATTCTCCGTATATATTGAGTGACCAGTGTTGAATATAAGTTCGATTATGGCACTCATTATTGATCCACTGTTATCTATCTGTAGCCAAGCGGAATAATGTTCTTTGACTCTTTTGATAAGGTTCACATCGAATAATCTAGATACATGTAGAAGTGGTGAGAGGTAATGATTTATCTTTGAAGTTGTGGAAGAACATTGGTAATGCAGCGACAGAAGGTGTTCTTTTTGATGCGTTTGATATACTCTTCTCTAGGATATCGGCTAGAAGGTCGTCTGTGAACTTACATTCATGTGTAGCACTTTCTTCGGCATTGAGATGTGGTTTTTTTGTTGGTTTTGAGTTTTATGCGTTTGCCTATGAGGCGTGGTGGGCGGCCATTTTTTTCAGTTAGTATCTTCTTCAAAATAGAGATCACTTCATCGATTGACTGCAGATTCTTTGGATCCTAGTCGCAAGAGATATTATCAAGTTCCGATTGCGATTAATGGGTAACCAACTGTAAATATCTGTCAACAAGCCGTTCCCTGAGCAACTGCATGTGAACACACATCAATGAATTTATGCATCATTGTCACGTCTGCGTATCTTATTTTATTTACTTATTTATTTTTTTGATTACAGCTTGATTCCACACCGTATTTTTGGTACAAGTATGGAATTTTCAGCATGGATATCGGTAGCCCAAATTTTGCAGGCCGACCATAGACATCAGGTGTGCGTCGGCAGGGGATCGAACCTCGGACCATGTGCATGGTCGGCGAGAGTCCTAACCGCTGTGCCACCGACGCACAGAAGGTTGGTTTCCCACCACTACTCCCCAACCCTGCCCCAACTCAACGTAGTATACATTGTTTTATAGAGATATGAACTGTGATTAATTTAATACAGCCGGTTCCATTTATTAGTTTGAATAAAGAACGAACTTATTCGCAGGATAATACAGAG
The DNA here is from genome assembly GCA_944472135.2 of Trichobilharzia regenti. Taxonomy (NCBI): domain Eukaryota; kingdom Metazoa; phylum Platyhelminthes; class Trematoda; order Strigeidida; family Schistosomatidae; genus Trichobilharzia; species Trichobilharzia regenti. The sequence goes on along the minus strand of OX235262.1, from coordinate 2,445,671 downwards.
TCGTTTTACTTTCTTGGATTCTCTTCAACTGCATACATCATTAGTAAATATATTAATTGCAGAGCATTGTAACTGAAGTGATCAGTGATGTCTGTCTGTCTGGATTCAACACAGAACGTGGCACCGAAGTGCACCAGTTCGAGTTGCCATGTTCTAAATAGCACACAAAGGTAGACAAGAAGATGAGTGAAGAGAATCAATACAGTCTAACAAGTATAAGAGTGAAACAGAATGGGTAATGGTAGAAAGGAATATGAAAGATTACAGAGACTGAATACATCTGCGCTGGCCATTGACAACGATTTTGAGCCATGTCACCTATAGTCTCCAGCCATTGATTCCTAGAGTCCCGAGGGCCCCAACCAGGAAGTCTGCATCTCCCCACCTAATTCAGTTTAACTGTTAAGCATAAGTGTTGATATATGGTTTTCTTGAAAATTTGTCATTTCGACTAATATTCATTTAAATTTATAATGCATTGCTATCCAATTCCTAGAGAAAATCAAAGGCATCCAAATAGATGAACAAGAAATAATGGCATCCTTCGACGTGACAGCATTGTATACCTCTTTCGGACAAAAACTAGCAAAAGAAACCATGGAGCAATTACTTAGCAACGACGAACACCTTCCACAACAATCAAAATGCAACACACAAGCTGGATGGAATGCATAAACCTATGCCTAACAACATACTTCCAATTCAACGGCCAAATATATGAACAAGTCAAAGGAACACCCATGGGATCGCCAATATCAGGTTTGATTGCAGAAACAGTGATGCAAAGACTCGAAAACATAATTCTACCAAAGATCAAACCCAAGATTTGGATACGCTACGTCGACGACACATTTGTAATAATCAAAAGAAATGAGTTAGATAAAACTCACGACTTAATAAACAACGTCTTCAACGACATCAAATTTACAAGAGAAGAGGAATCCGAGAACAAAATACCATTTTTGGACGTTTTAGTCAGGCGAACAACCGCAGAAGAATTAGAAACTCAAGTTTATAGGAAATCAACTCACACAAACCAAATCCTGAATTACAACAGCAACAACCCAATAACACACAAAAGGAATTGCATACAAACACTATTCAAGAGAGCAAGGACTCATTGCAGAACTCCCACCTTAAGGAAAATTGAAGAAAAGTATCTCATGGACGTCTTCCAAAAGAATGGATATCCGCGGAATTTCATCGGTGGCACAGTGGTTAGGACTCTCGCCGACCATGCACATGGCCTGGGGTTCGAGCCCACAACGACGCACACCTGATATCTATGGTCGACCTGCGAAATTCGGGCTACCGATATCCATGCTGAAAATTCCATACTTGTACCAAAAATACGGTGTGGAATCAAGCTGTAATCAAAAATAAAAATAAAACATATCCCCAAGCCAACTTATCAAAGCAAAAGCCACCAAGGAAAGCACAAATCATATTTAAATTTGGAAATCTTTCTTGCACTACGAATTGCTTCCACTCTTTGCCAGTCTCATCCATGAGCTATATGAAAATGCCACATGTGAAGTAATCAACAAGAGAAAAATTAGTGATGACAGGAGTAGGACATGGCTGCCTAGTATAATATTCCTAGTTTGGGTGAACTGGATCATGTGAGTGGGAAGCGAATGTGCACGAACCGATAGGAATATCCTAGAAGATCTGAACTCCGTTGACGGTTTACGTCTAATCTCATACAGTCTACGAGATCTACAGGGGTAATCAACAAGCTAACAGTCAGTTCAGGCGGTGAGGTGTAGAACTTCATGTGAACATAGAGAAGAAGAGAGTGATGAAGATAACTAACAATAGAAATCACTGAACGGCGGAAGAAATTTGAAGGGAGTCACTTCTTTCAAGTTATACAGGTAGCATAGTTTCAACTACAAGTGACACGCCGGATGAGGTTGTCAAAACCAGAATCAGATAGGCAAAAAAAACCTTCATTAATTTGAAATACGTTTGGATATCTCCCTCACTCGACATAAGTAACAAGATTCGCATTTTCAACACTAATGTGAAATCAGTGCTTCCATATGGTCTAGAGAGTTGACATGTGAATCATGAAAAGCATTTCCAAAAAACGTTGAAGATTTTTATCAACAACTGCCTTTGCTGGCTCTATAGTGAAGATCAGATTGCCGGCTAGGAAGGATAGGCGACAAGGGAATCTGGAAAAGAACCAATTAAAAACCTGTTGTCGAACAACTATCCCAAATAAAGTGCTGTTGGATCAGATGGACGCTGAGAAGACCGTTGGGTGACTTCGCGTGCCAGACCACCACTGGTGTAAAGCCGTCATTGGGAACGAAGAGTTGGTCATGGATCCGACAGTGAAACAGAGGAGATTGTGTGAGGAAGAGATGAGAGACTATAGGCAATCGTAGCACAAGTCAAAGAGGACTGCAGAGGAAAGGATTAAATGGAAATATGCTGCTGAAGCCATATGTTCCCTTCTCAATCCAGGCGAATACTAATAATCCATCGAAATGTTGTTGAATAACCAGTTATGCTTACTCACTTGACAATATGCCCAAAAATTTTGTATGACAACACCTGATTACTTATATCTCATTAGGCAGACAGCTGGGTGTTCGAATGTGCCACACACATAAGATGAATTCCGAGTGCCTAATCCATCACTTGACCATTGTGCGAATGCTGGCGTCACTTAGTTTATGTTAAATTTATCAGTGTTATCAGTGAATTGTTGAACTAGTGAACTTTTTAAAATTGTCATCAACATTGACCATGAGCTAACATCATTTAGAAGACCACTGGAAAACCTTGAAGTATTGGACAACCGTTTCATCCTAGTTTGCGACTACTATTCAGTACGTATCCCCCCACAGGGAGTTCGAACCCTGTACCTTCCGGTTACGAGGCTAGCTCGTAGACTTTTAAGCTACCTGAACTTCACCCAATGGTCCATAAATTACAATTTCTGCCATTTCGTGATATATATTTAGCGAAATAGTCAACCAGTGTCACGAGTGAGCGACTGTCCCTGGTTCTCCAATGGTTTCCTAACTTATGTCAGCTCATAATCAATCCTGTAGCCGATGAAATTCCTTAAAAAGGAATACTTGACAAAGTGCTTTCAGTTAATGACCTTTGTATTTGAATATTTGTTTGGTATTAGCTGGTTGGAGGCAATCGACAGGAAGCCTTGGATCTAGGCGTCGTGCTGGTTGGCACTCCCCCAGTCACCATGGCGTATCTGCAACCTCGAACGAACTCATGTCCTTTCTGAGATTAGAATCCACATCGTTACCCAGTGCTGCTGTACACAGACGTTACCATTGAGCTATTCAGGTTCGAGATTGACCTCCTGTAGGACTGTATTGGATATTTTTGGTTGCACACTAGGTGGCGAGCCACCTCGCATGGTGGTCGCGATGCAAACTTGACTGACTGATAGAATTCATTCTGCAGCAAAGATTGGACTAGACACATACACATTGCACTAGTTACTGACTAGTGTTCAGTCAGGAATATTTGTTCACTCAGTGCATTGTAGATATCCAGTTAGTATAATTATTTGAAATTAGAACATGTTTACCTATGTTCGAAGCTTGAACAATCTCTAATATACATATTGATGTCATAGGATTCATAAATATTCGTTTTGAGAACTCTTCTGAACAGAGCGTTTGTTATGCACCTAGGGACGAGATTAAATGTTCTGGGAATTCGATGTTCTCAAATATCTGTAAATATGTCTGCTACTTTCTGGGATAACCTGAATAGTGAGTTGGCTATGCTAGACCGTAGAATAGAAAGAACAAAAATGATGTCAGTTTAGATACCAGCTAGCAATTATAGGTGACTGACTCCCGTCCTGAATCAGTAAACGTTGGTTTAGTTAAATTGTCTATGTCGGGCCAGGAGCCTAAATAAGTACTAAGTCAGAAGATTTAAGTGGTGAAATAAAAAAAACAAAGTAAATATTCAAGTGTTGGTTTGTAGGGATTTGATTGGTTACAGGATATCATCGTGAGCTGACATTAGTTACAGAACCACTGGAAAACCTGGGAGTACTCGACAGCTGTTTCGTCCTAGTTTGGGACTCTTCATCAGCACGCAACCGATGCCAGGTTCGAACTCAGGACCTTCTGGTTACAAGGTTGGCGAGCTCGTATACCATTAAGCCACTGAGAACCAATCCAATAGCCCACAAATTCTAACTTCTGACAATTCACGACATAGCGCGATCCCAGCCAACGTCTTCGGCGTGTATTTGTCCTCACACCCGACGCGCTGCAGCCCCCTACTGGCCACGACTTCTCACTAGAACCCCAGGTAACTAACTACCTGAATAAGGCCAGTCGCTAGTGAGCATCTCATTGATATTCAAGTGTTGGGTTGTAGGGATTTGATTGTTTACAGGATTTCATCATGAGCTGACATTGGATTAGGTCCCAGTGGCTTAATGGTATACGAGCTAGCTCGCCTTGTAACCAGAAGGTCCTGGGTTCGAATCCCGGTGGGTGCGTACTGGTGAAAAGTTCCAAACTAGGAGGGACGAAACAGCTGCCCAGTACTCCATGTAGGTTTCCCAATGGTTCTCTAACAAATGTCTGCTCATGATATAAGTAAATATTACTAGTGAATAACACACTACCCACCTGAATTTATTCCGAAGTGTATGAAGAATCCTAAAAAGCCTGAATTAATAATGAAAATAACAAAAATAATCTGAACATCATAGCTTTTTTAGTACTGTCGTATAGAGAAGGATTATAAGTGGTCCTATGTAGGATTCTTAATGTGGCTGGAATTAGAGTTGCATTGAAACCACCCAATCAACCAACTGTCTCAGAGATAAACTTTGTTGGCTTACGGACCCAAGAGATGCAATTAAGGTAAATAGCATAATTTACTAAATAAGATGTAATAGCTGTGAGGTCAGTTGCATAGGTCAGTCAAACCACTAGATCAATGTGAATTAGACTATCTGAAGATAGAAATTTAGTTGGAGGTAGAATAGTTGACTCGAGCAGATTAATTATTGCATTCACTTGCATGTTATTATTATTATTATGTAATCACAAAATAGGGTGAGTGGGACTGTGTGAAAGTAATAAAAAGTGATATAGTTATGTGGAGAGAGAGCGAGGGAGAGACGGAGAGTGATTAACCACTGAATCTTTGTTTATTGATTCAACACCGCATACGTGCAGTAGAAGTGATGCAACGCGTATATCGAAGATGTGGAAAGTTACTGTAAACGTCATCCAGTTGTTAATACTGCATCATCATCACTGTGAGATATTGAAAGTGAACTTATCTAATGTATGGAATTACATTCTGCCACACAGTGCCCAAGTTCTACACTTACATTCGATTTGTTATAGTCCCATGACTATCTCTATTTGCAGAGTTAAGGTACTTCTGGAAGCATGTGCAATTCACGTACATTAGTTTCATTCTGTAAGACACTGATAAAGAGTTTTGGGTAGCTACTCAAAATGTTTACAAGACTTCCTCCTTGTGTCACTGAACTTGGTTATCTGGTAGAGATTCTTTACATGTGTTAGGCTATCCGTCACACTTATTGTGTAATAAGTGTCAAGTGCTCAGTTTCAGTGAAAGTCATGTACTCAAGTCCGCTGAACTATTTCTCGGAGTTAAGAATGATTCAGTGTCTTCAAAGGATTGTCTTCCTGTCTAACGATTGATCTAGTCATTTGTTCACTTTGATGTTTGCATTCCAGTTGTTCTCACTCAATACTCTTGTTATTATGTAATACGATAAATTTATTTTTTCTTTATACATGTTCTATCAGTGTATATTGTTTGTTTCTGTATTTTCCGTCTATTATCTCTTTCATAGCGTATAAATTTCATGCGACATAAGAATTATACGCTCTTTCCGAAAATGCATCCATTCAACTACGGTTCACCTGTAACATATAGAACCATGCTCACCATGCCGTCAGTCGGTGGTAAAAGACGATTGAATGAAGGTGTGAGTGATGAACAGAAAAATGATCAACGTGTATGCAATCATGAGAATTATAATTATTATGCAAAGTGTGGACAGATTACATCAACCCGCTATAATTACTACAGTGAATCAGTCATCAAAACTCATGGTAATTATACACGGAACTCTATTGAAGCATCAGCGGGATTATCCTGCCTTAATGAAGATGAACAGATTACCCGTACAGGTGATAATGATGAAAGTGGCGCAGATGAATTTGCCCGAATGGACGAAAATCAAGTATTTGAAGAAGATTTCCACTACAAGACGTGTGCTTATTTCAGTTGGTAAGTAAATGCCTTGGCTATATTGATGTCATCTTCGTGTTATTGGACTGTCAGACTCTCTCACTTTGTAATCTTATTACACATGTGGTGATGGGATGTAACTCTGTCTACATCGAACTTCATAGAGATTGAATTCACGCTCAGGAGAGAAGGCTGGTTCAATTAAAACTCCACTGATGGCATAGTACTGTTATAGGTAAAATTTATGGAGTTTGCCTGGGATGAAATATTTGAGTGGCTAGTTTGCTTCGCTTCAATCCTACCTAATTTTACGACAGTAATATATAACTAGTATGGATTAATTTCCATTCTGAATGTGTTGCAGATGATGTGTTCGTCGTAAATGCTGTGAGCTTCACACTTATTTTAAAAGTCACAACAACCCTAATGAAAAGGTTGCTGATGGGACCTCATGAATCATGTAGATGGCTGGTTTACTTATTATTCGCTAATTTCTATTACCTTTGACCTCAGAGGCACTGGCACAGTACTCGCCAGCCCTATAAATGTTCCGTGTTCGACTCCCAGTTGTCTCACTCTTAAATGTCTCCCAGCCTATAGTTAGCCCGTCAAAGCGGAAGGTTGGGCGTGTAGCTAGCAATCTCGCCCCACTAAAACAACATCATTGCTGCTGAAACTTTTAAGCCTGAGACCAGATGTCCTATATTCCAATCGGAACGCAAATGGTTATTCATCTCAGACAACTTACAATTTTACTGTTTTTAAAGCTATTAGGAAAATATTGTATGCTCCAGTTGTAGGCATGTTCATTCATGGCAGTTATTACTTCTGGTGGATGGAACAGTTAACTGAGTTGTGCTCATGCCAAACGCAGGATGTTAGGAAGAAGAAGTAAAGAAATCGATGATTTTGTGTATCTTCAAGATCTGTTGTATTACTCATACTTCGATTAGTGAACTTATTCAGAATTAAATAGAAGAAGGTAGACAGTGAAGAGGCCGACAGATTATTTCAGATCATGAAGTCAATATCGGGTTTTAACTGTGTAGGCGGTCGTTGATCGTCCAAATGTCGCAATAATTTTTTTGTGCCTTAAGAATATAACAGGTATAATTTGGAGAAGATTTGTTGCCCAAGTAGGTGCTTTTGGTGTTAAATGTGTTCTCTGAGCTGGATGGTTTAGCTGCTAAGATTTTCTTGTCTTACTAGACAAGATCTTCAAAACATGCTTCAATTTGAAGAGAGCTTTTAAATTCCTCCACGAGTTTAGCTTGAATGTCGTGATTAGTTGCCTTTGTGTGTTTTCACATCTTCTAGTCTATTTGTATTCCTGCTGATTGTTTCCTTGAACTGAAGTTTAATTTTTTTGTGCATGAGATTTCTTCCCTATGGATTGGTAAATCTTGTCGATGTCAGTTGCTGACTCAGTTGAATACCAGGCTTCCAAAAACTCTTTAGCGTCTATGGTATTTATTCAATCTGTGATTAGTCTGAGAAATGATTTAAGAAACCGCATATGTTTAAATGAGTCGTAAGACCTTTTGGGCCACATTCAGGTGGTCGTGATACAACAGTGGAAGAGAAATATCTCTCTTACACCCCTTCGGTTTTCCACCCGTTTCGAACAACGGAGAAAAGCGATTGGCATGGAAGCTACTGGGATGACATTCACAGTACATGTTTGTAACAGAAGAGCCCAAAACGATCTCTACTCTTTGTAGAAATCTCTCTTCGATTCAAACAAAAGATCCAAACAAAAAAGAACGAACAAAAACAGGCCGCGTGTGACCGACCTCAAGCAATTGTCCCCTGGGCTCTGCGGTCACGCAGCCACTACAGCCATGCTGAATAATTTTCTCTAATACGTTTTAATAGGACCCTCACAAAACGACTTATGTATCTAGCTGTTCACGAGCAACTATTTTCTCATCCCCTTGTAATCGATATTCGGACCCTTGAACTTACACATCACGTTGAAATTAATATCACACCTATAACCTCCTTCTCCGTTATTATAAGAAATTAAATAATAAGAATCACAAAAAAACTTGGAGGATCTGGACTTCGCCGATGATGATATATGTCTGATTTCCCACAAACTGGAAGATATGCGAGTGAAAAGCAACAAGTTGGCAGAAGAAGGATCAAAGATAGGACTACAGGTGAACATAGAGAAAACAGAGGTGATGAAGATTCTTGGCCAACAGCAACAACGACAGACAACAATCAGCCGGCGTGAATGGGAGAAACCTGAAAGAAACAACCTCCTTCACCTACCTGGGAAGCATCGTTTCAACTACAGGCGAAACTGACGAGGATATCAAAGCAAGAATCGGGAAAGCAAGGCAAGCTTTCATTACTCTCAAGTCTGTGTAGAGTTCAACAGCGCTCACCATGAAAAATGACATCCGGATTTTCAAGTTCAATGTGAAGTTAGTGCTACTCACTAAACGGATCAGAGACTTGCACTGCGCGTCATAAAGAACATCTCAAACAAACTACATACCTTCATCAACAGCTAGCTGCCTTCTCCCAAAACTCAAGATCAGATGGCCGGCCAGAAAAGATCAGCAACAGGGATCTCTGGCAATGAGCGAAGCAACCAGGAACCGATTGTGCAACAAATAGGCAGGAAGAAATGGAGATGGATTGGCTGGTCATACTCTGCGGAAACCATCAAGTGACATCACTAGACAAGCCACTGTTCGAGTGTGACCCGAAAGGGAAGCGGCGAGTTGATCGTCAGTTCGAGGGTTACTTGGAGGTCATGTGAAGAGAAGATGAAAGCGTGTGGGCAGACTTGGAGCCAGGTGAAAACTCTAGCAGAAAACCGAACGCAATAGAGACGCCAGATTGAAGCCCTGTGTTCCTCTAGGAATTAAAGGAAATAATAATCATGATTATATCTGTGTAAACTTATGTATATAAGTGTGACTGTACAGCTGCGCTTTTGAGAATTAAATCGCCGAAAATATCAACAACTTTTCTGTTGAACTTCATGTTCTCTTCTCTCTAATATTTTTAGTTCATTAAACTCTCGTCATTCTTCATATGTGATTTATTTTGATTTTTGACAACATTAACGTTTATGTTAATTTCTTTACACTTCTCTGCTTGATAGATGAAATTCAACCAGAAGATTTCATAAAACGTGTGGAGCTCAAGGAAAGATATGAAGAGTTGATTGAATGCATAGACTGTCATCAGCCGGCTATACATCAGATAGACGGGGAGTTGAATACAATCAGTCAGAATTTAGCCTTGATTGCTAGCAAATTGAATGATCCTGACTGTGATGCTCATCTAACTGGCACGAGTTTATCAACTACTGGTGCACTCTTTAAACAGATACTTGGATTAGAAGAGATCGAGTTAGAAATTAGACAAACTGACGAAAATCTGTGTGAAATAAAGTTTAATCCGCTGTTCACTACAGACTCCTGTCAGACAGAAGGAATTCAGAAGAGACTGGAGTCCACTGAAGGTGAACTAATCGATATGCAATTTGCTATAGATAACAAGCTAAAGCATTTGAAGCAATTCCATCAGAGATTAGATGAATTCACAGAATCTATTAAAACC